>CM053511.1:43509223-43529181 GCA_028627145.1 Eidolon dupreanum
GCTTTGCTCAGAGAGCACAGCAATCAGAGCTTTGAGTCCTAAAAAACACGTTTAGTATTTTTCTTAAAGGCTCAGCCCCCATCGTCTCTGGTTATGTGCTATATAAACCTAAAACAACATTTGGGGAAAGAAAAGTCTTTGTGGAGACAATGGTTTTTCTTTTTCTTCTTTTTAAAAAACTAGGTTTACTCATACACCATGTTGGGTGTATGACTAGATGGAAACTCTAGAAACCAATAGTCTCAATGACTAAAGGAAAATGGATGTGATAAGAAAAGGTAAAAGTGGTTGATAAGAGCTAAAAGGTGACCACAGATGTTTTTAGGAAAATAAAGATTAAAAAGGACATTGCTCAGCTATTCCACACACGCAGGGAGTGCAGAACAGGGCTGACAGCTTTCAGCAGAATCAAGAAACCGCCTTATGAAACCACAGACTTTAGTACGGAGAGAAGAGTGTGTTTCTGATGAGGTGAAGGGGTAGATGCCTGACTACTTCAAAGTAGTGGGTTGGGGGGAGGGATTAAAATGTAGAGTTTTGTTATTTGAGTTCTAAAATGTAATAGCGAGGAGGAGCAGCATTTCATTTTAGTAAAAGAGCCTTCATTTTACCTACCATTCTGTCTTCCTCCCACCCCACTGTGATTGCCAGAGTGTAAAACTGGGGTGAGGCAAGCACAAAATTTAAGGAGGGCCTCCCTCTCAGATGCTGACCCTGAACTTGAAGAAGTCTGAGAGCTAGTACCTCCTTAACTTTTGTGCCGGGGCGCCTTCCTGCCTGTCTCACCAAAGTCCTGTCCCTGTCTTCACAGAAGTGTGGAGCTTCCTTTTTTTTTTCTTCCTAAAAATAAAATTTTGGGGTTGTTTAGATGAGACAAATCACTTTATCCTGTTTTTTCTGACCCAAGTAAGTGGACTCAAAGTAAAAATCAGGAATTTCGTTTGGAAATGTGTGAGACAGAGAAGGTAAAAATCCAGATATTCTTAAATGTAAAAAAAAAAAAAAAAAAAAAAAGAGCGAGCGAGAGAGAGAGAGAGAGAGAGAGAGAGAAAGATAGAAAGAAATAAAGAGAAAGAAAAAAATCTTGATTTTATATTAGCTCACTTTAAAAAAAAAATTCCCTATGGACTCTGGGGACCCGTCCCCTCCCGGCTGCACACACCCCTGGAGCTGCCAGGCGGCCACTTCTGCTCCCAGCATTTTCTTCTTGGCAATCTGTTTCCTACGGTCCTAGTTCTCCGGACAGCTCACGTTCAGCTGTCTTATTAATAATTGGCTGCAACCTTTTCAATTTTCCCCTCTAATAGGCTCGCAGAGTTGTGTTACTTATCACTTTATGAGCTCAATTCTTCCAGATTTTTACATTACTCCTCTAATGCCTGCAGGTAAATTGAAGGATCACCTGAGTAACTCGATGCTTGGAGGCAATCAGCACCCAAGCCCAGACCAGGATGTTCTCTGAAAACCTGGTTTAATTGTCTCTGGTTGCTGACATAACCACATTATGGCAGGCTTTCCTCCAGCAGTGACAAAAGTTCTGGGAACGAGCAAGTACTTCCCCCAGAAAACAGGGGGGACCAGTTAGTCCTCCTCATCTCATTGAGCGGCACTGAATTTATTCATTCATTCACTCATTCTTTCACTTTCTAAGAGGCCTGACCCTCAAAGCTGAGTGTACCACCCAGTGGTAATCATGGAATTTCCTTTCATTTTCTTGGAAAATATTCCACGCTTGTTGCCCTACTAGATTTGTCCATTCAAGAACATTCTTCTTCAAGCATGGATTCCTGCTTACATGTATTCCTTCAAACATGTATTCAGGGAAAACCCTCAGAAACCCCAACTTTGGGGAGTCTATTTTCAAGAAGATATAGAAAAATAACTGCTTTCTGACCAATACTTATGAATCATGTAAACAAAAAAAAAAATTAGGTGTTGGTGTTGCAACTCTGGTATGAGGCGCTGTGAGATCAGCTCTTCCTTTCTCATGGGCTCACAACTGTCCCGGGTTTTGCTTCAGTTTGTTTCAGTTAGAGAGAAGCTGGTGATGTCTCCTAGGGGCTCTCTGGCTGGGAGGGCTGGTCTCCTGGGGACAGTACTGTGGCGAGTCCTCAGTCTGCTCTTGGGCTTTTCAGGACAAAAAAGGATTAGTTCGGGCACCTGGAAGTGCTTCACTTGGAACTGCCTCTTAACCCAAACTGAAAAACTGACACGTCAACAGTAAGTCCAGTTAGTTCATGTTTAATGTAAAATATACCAACCAAATGGTCACGAATATACACAGTACTGGTAGCTACTGGTATCTGTCAGTGGAGCCTCCTGCCTCCTTTTCCACTGCAGGGAGGTACATCCCAGAACGTGGGATAATGTTACTCACGGGCCAAGTTCTCCTCCTCTCTCCCCTCGACAATGCTGGGGAAAGAGCGGCAACTCTTGGATCTAACTCCCTTTTCAGTGCCCATTCTGATCATTTTGACCCTGTCAGAGTCTTCCTTGAGACTGGTTCACTTTATTCACTCAATATGACCGGCTCAAGTTCCTATTTGGTGACTTTATATCAACCTTCTTGAGAAAGGAGGCTCGTCACTCAGTCAGGTTGGGGTTCTCAAATTTCTGGAAGCCGTGCATTCACTGACTGTCTGTTAGAGCAGGGGTCCCCAACCCCTGGGTCATGGACCAGTACTGGACCGTGGCCAGTTAGGTACTGGGCTGCACAGCAGGAGGTGAGCAGTGGGTGAGCCAGAGAAGCTCCATCTGTATTTGCAGCCGCTCCCCAGAGCTGGCATCACCGCCTCAGCTCCGCCTCAGATCATCAGACATTAGATTCTCATAGGAGCACTGGTTCCTGGGGCCAAAAAGTTTGGGGACCTCTGCCTTAGAGTCTATCATTTCTATGAACGGCTGACCTTATCTAGTAGACTAAGGTTTTCCCCATGTCACGGGGGGCTTTTCTGAAGGGCTAAGTGGGCCCTAATGTTACCTCCATGTTCAGACAATTTACAACCACGCAAAAGAGAAGAAATGATTGATGGATCCATAAAATCAAAGCAAACTGAAGGTCCACTTTGCCTACCTTTGCTGAACACTATTTAAGTATAACAACAAATACATGTTGCAAAGGATTTGAAAACTCCACCCCAACACACACACACACACACACACACACACACACACGCACGCACACACACACACACACACGAAAGAGTGAGCTAACCAGTGGAAATGTATCTGTGTACTAGAAAATACTGCAAATATGTTTACTCTTTCTTGCCTATGTTTGATGTTCCAGAGTTCTACAAATCTCACTATTGTCTGCATATTTATATTAAAAAACCCTTCTGATTGAAAGGGTGATGATGTCTCATTTATGCTCTAAACAACATTCTGAAAAGTCATATCGATGCAGATCTGTGTGGGTAGGTTTTGCTTGTTAAAACTCACAACAGGCGGAGATGAGTGATAACATGACCAACTCTAGTTTGTTTGTCTTCAGTTCCCTCCTTTTCCCTCCCCCAATGAGTATAAGTCACTAGGTGGAAGACTCAGAGTCAAAGAAAGTAGCATTGGTTAGTCAGAACACTCTCCTCACTGGAAAACCACCATTGGAGGAGCCAGGAAATGACAATTTTCAGCCTCCTGTGGTACGTGAACTATGAACCATACACAGTGTTATGTGAAACCAGGGAAATGCATATATTTCAGGAAAATTTCCCCCTTCCCCTGAGGTTGTTGTGTTTTGTCCTCTGTGAATCAGATTCCTGTGTTTTCCTACTGAGCATCATGGTTCCTGCCAGAAAGAAACAGAAAACTGAATTCTGTGAAGGGAAACGACTGTATCTGTGGCATCCGGGTCTTTAGTGGAAGCCTGTTGTGTTTCCTCGGCAGGACATGCAGGCTTCGCTAAGCCATGACAGCTACACGGAGATAAGACCCATGAGGCTTTCCTTGTTGCAGAAAAGCTGTCCATTCACTATCTGGAGAAACAGTGAATCCTTGATTTTGAGGGGACTCCATCAAAATAAGGAAGAAAATAGCCCTCCTCTTGTATTAAAATTCTGCCTTTCCCTTGATGAGGGTGCTTATGAGTGATTCAAAGATTTAGAAGTACTAGAGGAATAGGTTACTGAGTTTGTGGCTACACTTGGCTCTTACTGTTCTGCAATAAAACCACGTTCTGCTGGTTTCCTTGAGTAAGAGCAGAAATGACTAGATGGAATGAATGTCTATCTGCCTGTGCATTGCTCAGATGCTCAAATACTTAGAAACTTTCTTTTTTTTTTTTAAGCCAGAAATAGTAGGAAACATTACATCTGAAGTCACAGAATACTTAATGTTAACTTGTGTGGCTGGAATAAATGTGCAAGATGATGTATTGATCTCTGAAGTATTTGGAAATATTATCCTGATGTAAATTTAAGTTTTTCACATGGTAAGTTCATTTTCTATAGACTCCCATTTGATTTTAATGTTTCTTCATGAACATGTATGTTTGTCATTTTGTTTTGGGTGTCAAAATAGTACCTACCTCTGAGAGTGCTCCTCTGTTTATTAATTTAACAAATACTGTTACCTGTCCCAGAAGCCCCAGGCATCCAGGATGGACCGGAGAGCAATGCCGAATGTGTGTCCCCACCCTGTGGCTCTTTTGGCTCAGCGAGGCAAACAAATAACTAAGCAAACAAAAAAATAAGGTATTTTACATGATATTAAGTGTGATAAAAAGAGCACTGGAGCGATGTGACTGGTTTTAAGAAAGGTCTCCATGACCAGAAAATATTTAAATTAAAGAATGAAAAAAAAAAATTAGCCAAGCAAAGACAAGATATTCTAGGCAGAGGGAGAAGCGCATGCAAAGCCCCTGATGTGTGAATGTCTTTGAAGGCTGAAGAAGCAGGAGCGCCCAACTCACGGTTCGAGGACAGTGATGTGGTCTGCTAGAATAAATAGGCAATAGGCTGGTTTAGGTGGTGCTGGTTTTAAGGTCAAGGGAAGTAGGTGGAGTTTTTCTGAGCACTTTGGAAAGCCATGGGAGGATTTTAACCAAAAACAGGACTGGACTTCATTTAGATTTTAAAAAGGGCTCTCTGGCTACTGAGTGGGGATGAGGTAGTGAAGGAGTGGAAGTCGAGGCTGTCTTTGTGAGGATTGAATGAGTTAATGAAGGTTTAGTGTTTGGTGCAACATGCAATATGTAATAATTGCCGAGTTCATGTTAGTGATTGTTATTCATAATTATTATCAATACTAATAACAATAATCCTTCAGTTTGGCATCATCGTCTGATGGTATAGATTCAACATGTATACCTGAAATTAAATGTCTTCTCTGATTTGTCACTATAGTGTAAAAATCAAATTAAGTCAGGAGTTGGGAAACAAGTTTATCGGCCTGGTTGAGACTCAAACGTAGACCCAGTTTTGATTACTAAACTGTTTGCCATATTATTGTCCATGTAGTTAACTGCATGTGTTGAGTGCAAACTTTATAATGAGCTATTTTGTAAAACATTTTCCACTAATTAAATTAGTATACCAATCGATAAAAGAAGGTACTTCTTGAAAATACTTACTTTTCCAGAAATCGAGGATGTCTGTAGAGAGAATGTACTGAATTTCAAGAATTGGAAAGGGTCTAAATAGGCTATAGAAAACCAGAGTATATGTTCTCCATTCTCCTTGCTCTCCAGTTAGTTTCCAGCACCCCCTGATATCTCCTCGACCTTCAGACAGCAGAGTAGAACCGGAAAGTGCTGAGAAATTCTGTGTGCTCTCCTGGACCTCTCTAAGCCTCAGTTTACTCATCTGTCAAATGGTTGTGATAATTGTGTCCTATTGAGGCTATGAAGATCGAGGGAGGGAATTCATGAAAATGCTTCCCTAGTGTATGAGCACATGAAAAGAGCCTGACGACTGTTGACTGGTGAGGTCATCATTGTTATCTGAAGACCAAAGTACCTGTTCTTCTTTATTTGACTCTAATTCCAGATAAAAAAGGATAGTTTCTGGTATTTCAGGTAGAACTGCTTTGGTTATCAGAAAATTTTAGTGTGACGACCTTTGATACTTTGACCCTAATTTGACCCTGGAGCCAGGATGAGACCAGGAAAAGAGCCCCAGGGCACTGGCTCCAGCTGTCCAATCTAAAGTCACAGACTGGCAGCTCTGTGAGAGGTGGCTCTCCAAAGGCTGCTGGAAATTACACTTGTAACCTGGGAGTTTGCTAAGCCAAGGGGTCTGGGGTTTCAATTCCCTCTGTCCTCTGCCTTTCTAACTGGCAGTAATTATCTTCGTAATGCTCTAATGCTAAATAATGATGCTGCTAATGCACACTGCATTTCCGTGCCCAGGTGCCAGCTGTTACCTCGCGGGCAGCTGACCGCCTTGTGCGCACTTAGGCCATTCACGGGCTAGGCCCCTGTGGAACAAACCAAACAAAGACAGTCCCAGCCTTCCTACCCGCCTGCCCGCCCTTCGCCCTCGGCCTGAAGGAGGCAGTTCCCCCCCACCTCCCAGCCTCTCCCCTCCCCCTTCCCGCGCCCCTTCCCCTCACTGCCCTCCCTCCCACTGGTGGTTTCTTCCTGCCACAGAAATCCAGGAAACCACCCCCCATGCTTCCTCTACCCACAGTTTTCTCCAGGGCCTGACTCACACACGGCTCAGCTTGATTGGGAGTTCCCTTTTCTCTGTCCCATGAGAAACCCCAACTCTCTCACTCATTTGCAGGGGGACCGCTGGCCTGATAAGGCTGATTATTTTGGAGTCCAATAATTGACCTTTCATCATCACTTTTTTAAAAAGGCATATTGAAGACAAACTACCAAAGAACAAATGTGAGGCTATTGGCTTTTTTCCTCTCAATCTCTCTCTCTCTCTCTCTCTCTCTCTCACTCTCTCTCTCTCTCTCTCTCTCTCTCACACACACACACACACACACAGACCCTTTACACTTTGGTCCACAGAGCAGCCTTCAGCAGACAACATCTGCATGACGAGCGGGTTTTCAGTAACTTTAATCTCCTATAATTCATCGTTTCTGTGGTGCTGGTTACAGTTGCTGAGAGGGTGGAACAGCAGGCCAATTTGGCACACAAACAAATTTAAATGTGAACCGAGGGGCTTGCCCACCTTATGAGTGGTTGACTTGTTGCCAAAAAACAAAACAAAAACAAAACAATAGCTGGGGTTGATGAGGGCTGGGGGACAAGAGCTGCAGTTTCTAAACAGGGTGGGGGCTCCTTTAATCTTGACAGCAGGAATAATCCCCGAGTCACAGCACATCTGCTCTGGAGGAAGACAAAGGGCAAGTTGGGGCTGCGTGGCCTTCGGGCTGAGCTGGGCGCCACCGCGAGGCGGAGGGGCCTTGGGTTTGCGAGCCCTCCGTAGCCCCCACCGCAGAATTTAACCTTGACTTCTTCCTGCTTGCATCTGCCACAGGCGGAAGGCTCTCCTGATGGGAGTCCTGAGTGTCACCACTTCCCGCCCGCCCCTGCGTCTTCGCGCAGACGCCACCCTCGGCTCGGGGTCTCTCCACGCCACCGCCCAAGGCCTGGCTGCACCTTTCCCGCGCACCCTTGGTGTCCCCTGGCCGGTCCAGCTGGGACCTGAGGACCAAAGCCATTTCTGGGTGCTCCTGCAGGGTCGCTGGGAACAATGGCAAGCCTGTGCTGGACAGCCCGGGGAGGGGGTGGCGTCTTCCCTGCAGCTGGCCTGAGCGTCCCTCGTCCCTGTCCCTCTGCGCTGAGCTCCCAGCTGCCCCAGGGGCTGAGATCTGGCCGCCCTGCGGGGTGCTGGGGGCAGGTGGGGTCTTCGGAGGCCCCTGGCGACCCACGCTCCCGGACAGCAGTGTTGCTGGGCTGGGCAAGTCCACGCTGGGCAAGTCCATGGAGACGGACCACGCAGTGACAGGCCGGAGGCGGCTGGAAGGATCCATAATTTATGATGTTGTTCTTACCAATCTGGTTTGGGATTTCACAAGCGTCGTCTGTTTCCTTCCCATTTGTTGCTTCCATCCGACCTTTGGGAGAAGACTCCTCTTCTCCTCCCCCAAACAGCAGTTACCTTAATGTGATAAGAAAAAAAAAAAAAGAACTGGTTTCTACTTGAGGAATTGCCAAGAGGTGAGGGGCGGGGAGCACAGGTAAAAGGAGGGGCTGAAAGAGAGAGCACTTGGTCTCCTGGGTACCTTCCACCAATTTTACCCAAACTGTAGAAAAAAATAGTTCTATTTCTAGGGAGTTGGGGTGCTGGGTTGGGCTGAGCAGGAGTGAGGCCTGAGCTTCCCTGCCATCACCACCCCACCCCAGCATTTTTCTCATTTTTAAATGAACCCCTTGGCCCTAAATGATTTCTTTTAGCACCGCAGGCTTGCGATGACTTGGGCGGCAGGAAGGGAGTGAGGAGCAAGGACACCTTGAAGGAAACTTTGGCCAAAAATGCTCCTGTCCTGAGAATTCCTTCAGTTTCTATAGAGATAAGTGAGTTTTATCAAGTTTTAGTGCAATAATAAGTGATAGGCACCCCAAACTAAGTTGGCGGGAGTTTTCTTTCTTGTTCTTTTATCTTGAAAAGAAGCTTACTTATTCCAGCTGCCCCTCTTCTTCTCGCTTGGACTGTGTTGCTCAGTGGAATTCAGACCAAAAAGCAACTGTCGCAAATGCCTGCCGAGACTGGAGCCAGTGGGGACTCGACTAAGGAGAGGTCTGAAGTGGGCAGATCCTCTCCAATGGCTGCAAGTGCCCAGGGTCCCCAGCTAGGGCGGCTCCCACCTGCAGCCGAGCAGGGAACAGCCCGGCGGGGGGGAGCTGCCGCTCCAGGGCCAGCAGCCCCTGCAGATGGCTGGGTCATTTGTGGTTTACAAATGACCAAGCCAGGTTGAAGCCACAGTCGCTGTGGTTATAGGCAACAGTGATTAGTCACATAGTTAGTGACCCAGTTATGGCACACCCTCTTTTAAAAGGACATTAGTCAACATCTCGCTAGCTCGATTTCAGAAGCCAGAAGCCTTTCACGTAGACAAGGAAAATGAAGGGCGGGGGACTGAAACCTAAGGGCGTGTGTTCACATTGGCCAGGAGTTTGGTTTTCTGAAAAGGAGTAAACCTGGGGTGTGACTTTTGAGGTACATAGGATTTCACTGACTTTGACTGGAGACTGCTTTCCAAGTTCAGGTATGGCCTTTTCTGAAATGAGCCCGGGAGAGTTAGGAAGGTGCCTCCAACTTGCCCGGTGAGTTTCGACTTGGCGTGTATGTCCGTGGCCATCTGCAAAACGAGAGTGGGGAGGCAGGAAGGGAAGAAAAAACCGACATAGGGAGGCTTGTGTGGGTTTTTACTTTTTAAAAATAGCATTTCTTTTACCACAGTGTCACAGGAACTTTTAAATATGAATCCTCAGCAATAGTAAACAAATTCGTTCAGATTCTTTTATCTGAAAAGTAGAGCAGGTCTCTCTCTGTCTCTCTGTCTCTGTCTCTCTCTGTCTCTTTTTACAGAGGAAATGCAAAACAAAATTCCCCCTCCTCCTAAAGGCTTCTTTGCTGGTGAGTGTTTGCCCAGGAACAAAAAGTCTTTTATTCGAATGGTCTCCAAAAGTTCATAGGCAAAAAAAGTGTCCAGCGTCTGGTTGCCCACAATACGGTCTTCGGCTGCATAGTGGAGCTTTTCTGTCCTGCATTTGTGATCTGCTATCGGAGCCCTTTAATTTCTCTGCACAGAAGGCTCTTTGGGAGAAGAAAGCTGGGGGGTGGGCAGCAACATTAGAATCAGTCTTTTTTCCTCCCTTTCTCTGTTTTCTTCCAGTCAGCAAGTAGGGCTTGAATTCTTCTGATCTTTCCCAGCATCTGGCTGAGGTAAGAGCCAGCAAGGGCTAACCTAGGTCATGGCCGGGTTTCCCTGCCGGCCTATTTTCCTGGGGTGAAGCCCCCTGCCACCTAGGAACTGTTCATAAAAGGGAGACGCCCTACTCCTGATGCCCTTTATCTCCCTCGGAGGTTTTCCTTTACGGCTGTTTTATACACTCTTCAGAGATGACCGTCTTTCTAAAGCCGTCGGTTCCCTTTAACCATTGGGAGTTTACAGCCATTGCCGACATCCCGAGTGTCCTATCTGGTGACAGGAAGGGGAAGAGTCAAACAAGTAGGGAGAAGGTGGACCATCGTTTTGAGGGATGGGCAAAAACAATTATTTGTAACTAAATTTTAAATGCTAGTAAATAATTTTAAACCTTTGGTTTCTGTTTGTGGCTTGAGCGTCAATTCAAAGGAATTTGATTTGTGACACTTTTTCTGAGCAGCCTCAGTGAGAGCCAGGTGCTTTCCTGGGTGCTGAGGACACAGGAGGGAGCGAGACACTTCAAGGCTGTGGGCTCATGGTTTCTATTCTAGTTGGGGAGAGAGAGCTAATAAGTAATGTCGAAAATAACTTTTGGATAGGGATATGTGCTTTGAAAATAATAAAACAGGACAGAGAGAAGGCCTCTCAAAGGAACTGATATTTGAGCTGAGATCTAGAAACAAAAGGAAGGCGCCGTGGAAGGCAGCCACTTGGGAGAAACGGTCCAGACAGAGAGACCTGTGAAGGCCTGAGGCGGGAGAAGGTGTGTGTCACAGGGATGGGGAGAGGGATGCGGAGGAGGCTCAGGGTTCCTTCACTTTGGGATTCTTCTGTGTTCACCAGAGTCAGTGTTTCGCACAGCTCCAGGGGTTGCTGTCCTGACTGACAGCCTGCCTGCAACCAGCATCCGCCCGGGTCACTTCTGCATGCACACCATGTTAAGACAGCTGAGAGGTCAGGCACTGTCGCCTTGACGTGCAAATCTTCTTTGCCTTGACTTGAAAGCCAGCAGCACTGATTGAAAGCAGAAGGCACAACTATCGTAGAGCAAAAAAAAAAAAAAAAAAAAGGTGTCTGAGGTGGGGGAGGGGAAGGTATAGAGGTGCGTGCCTGCTCAGATTGGCCAACTGGCAGGGACAAGCTTGGGTTACACAGCACTAAGGTGAGATCTGCGATGCGTCTAGCAGAACTGATACTCCCCGTCATCGGGAGAGACTGTGCCCACCAGACGCAGTCCCTGCACACCTGCTGTGGCCTTCCTTTCTCCTCTTCCTTTTGCTCTCACTGTACGCATCCCGGGGCCCTGACAGCCAGGCCCCAGATCCGCTTCGAATTTCTCCCGGGAGGCCCCGGGTGTCCCTCGCTTACTCTCTCCGGTCTGTCACAGCATCCGGGGTGTGAGGTGATAGATTCGATTGTTCTCTCCCATAAAAGGACCGAGTCCCTTCTGAGTTTCCTGGGAAAAGAACCCTTCTCTCAACTTGTCCTGCTTTTCTTTTTCTTGAATCTAGATTTTAAGAGGTAAGGGTTTTACAGTTTGAGGGTAGAATATGAGGGAGAAGAAGAAATAAAGGAACATTAAGTGAGCGAGCAAGAAGAACAGGAACTGGGGGTGGGGTGGGGGTGGGACGACGCCTTTAACTTTATCCCCAGGTCCCTGAATTTTGGACAAGGGAATTGTTTTTACCTGTAAGCAAACTCACATGCGCCTACTATTGACTTTTTCTGGCTTTTTAAAAAATATATATAGACAGGGGCCCCCCACAGCTGTTGGCTTCAGGCAAGTCTCTCAGCGGGTCCCTGCCTTGCCCAGGCTGCCCACGCCTCATGCCCCTCAGGGTCTCCGCCCCTTCCTGGGTTGTGGGTGTTTTGCTACAGGGGCTCTGGGACTTGGGTGAGCTGTTCTCCACCGCTGCCCTGTCAGCTCTGACGGGCTCCTTGGCCCCTGAAAAGCACCCAGAACGTCAGCCCTGGGCTGGTTCCCAGTCAGGCAGAGGAGAGGGCCCTGGGGAAGCCTCCCCTGCTCACACTGGAGGGAGTGGCTGAGCAGAGGCCGGAGCAGGGGCGCCGTGGGAGGCCTGCGCTCCTGCTCCCACACCCTCTCCCCGCCCTTACCTCACTCCATCGGAAGAGCATCCAGGCTTCTCATCTCCTTCAGCTTCAACTCTCGCCCAGAAGAGAGATTTCTGTTTTGTTCTGTCAAGCTACGTAGAGTCTCAGCAGACTGACACATATCCCATTCCACCCTTCCCATCCTCGCCCAAGATCCAGCTTTGGCTTCCAAGACAGTGGCTTTGAATCCAGTTCTGCCTTTTACTGGCCATATGGCCCTGATAAGTTCTGTGATTTCTCAGAGTCTCAGTTAGCTCATTTGTCAAATGCGGATAATAACAGCACCCCCCCCCCACACACACACAATGTTGGTGAATTCAAAGAGATCATGGATGAAGAGTTCCTCGAAATGTGCCTCGCCCATGGTAACGGTGCAAATAAAATGATCAGCATTGGATATCACAAACCATCCACTCTTAAACTCTCCCCTGCCCTAGCTTTTGTTACCACACAGTATGTCTGGATGACCTCTGATCGTGGTCTTCTCTATGCCCTTGAAGTTCTTCTCCCAGTCTTTTCTGGTCTTCTTCATCTACCTGGAAGGTTCCCGTTGGCCCTGTATTTGGCTCACCTTGTAGAATCTCCCTCATCCATCTGTAACAATCAGCTCTACATGGGTCTCCTGCAAATTGTCATCCCTAGCCCTCATCTCTCTTCAGCTGACTTCCTGTGACTCTGATTCCACTTGGACTTCTCATGTCATCATAAACCCACTCTGTCTAAAAATTCACATTATCATCTTTCCTCTAAATCAGAAATCCTCTCCCAACTTTCACACCCATGTCTCTATACTTAGAGCCACTCTGATTCCACCTTCCCTTGAATCTCCTTCCTCCCTGCCACTGTCTCCATCTCCTGAGACTCTGGGTCCGAAGCATCTTCATTCACAGCATCCCCTTCTTATAACTATTATCTTCCCAAGACTATCACATGCCTCTAGCTCCTGAGTGCTTCATGCCTGTGATATTCCAGTCACTACCTAACTGCCCTCAAGCTCTACCTTCTCCTCTCTGATCTGTTCTGCAATAGACTGATGGCCCCAAGGCAGCCTGTGGGAGAGAGACAACAGTCTGGTCTCTTATCTCAGCCTCGTTGTGTGCAAACTTGGTCTCCTCATCTGAATCGTATGCTCCTGTACATGCACAGTGGAGACTTTTTGGCTTCTGTCCACCCTGAGTCTGATGTTGGGAGAAGGGACTCCTGGAAAGGCCTGTGAGATCTGATTTGCATGAAGGTCCAAGAGGGTCCTGGGTAAGGACTCACTGTAAGGGCCAGGAGAGCTCAATGTGATCAGAGGAGTGAGAGGATACACTGCAGGTCTACTGCAAAAAGAGAGGAGAAATTTCAAGTGTGCCGATAGTAGTAACAGTCACTATCATTATTAATGTTACTCGCCGGTCTTGCCTCCCAGCATCCCTTGCAGGACTTGTACCAGATCTTCAAAAGGTGTAAGCTATAACAAAAATGAGTAGAAGGCTGGTTCCCTGAAATAGCCCTGTGTGGTATGAGCATGAGCACAATGCCTTGAGGTGTGAATGCATTCGTCCCTCCAGCACTTCCTAAGCAGGGCTGTGGGCCTGGCATTGGGACTGTGCCTGCACGGAGGTGACCGTCAGGCAAGGGCAACAGTTAACATGGGCAAGTACCCACTGTGAGGATCGGCATGTGTTGTGGGTGGTCAGGTACAGAAGGTCACAGGAGCACATACTGGGGTCACTTCACCTTAAGCTGAGAGTCCGGTGAGGCCTTGCAGAGGACACAGAAGCTGAGACACAAGAGGAGGGTAGGAGTCAGCCAGGTGGAGGAAGAGGTCCAAGCAGAAGGGAACAGGGTACCAAAAAATCCTTCAGGCAGAGAGGCATGACATTTTCGAGAAACTGAAAGAGTTTCAGCCTGGGAAGATTGTGGGTGGGACGCTGAGGGGCATGACAGGAGAGGGTACAATGAGCAGGGTATTTAAACGGTGCACGTGAGTTTTGATTTTACCCTAAAAGGCAAAAGAAAGCCATGGGAGGATTTTAGATGCTGGCGTGTGTGTGTGTGTGTGTGTGTGTGTGTGTGTGTGTGTGTGTGTGTGTGAAGGATCAGACGTGAGTATTAGACGGGTATTAGAGAGGAGCAAGACGAAGGCAGGCAAACCAGGTAGGTGGTTCCTGCATCTCCCAGGCGTGAGGTGAAGGAGCCTGGCCGAGGCTGAGGCAGTGGAGGGGCAGGGAGATGGGTGGATTTGAACCATATTTGAGAGGCTTGTGTTAGGTTGGATATGGGAGGTGAAGCAGAGAGAAAAGTGAAGGATAGCTCCTAGGTTTCCAACTTGGACACGTGGGAGAACATTAGTGACATTTGCTAAGTTTGGGAACACATGGGGCAAGTGGATGAGTTTGTTTTCGTGCGTATTAAGCTTGAGGTTCCTGAGACACATCCAAATGGACATGAGCTTGGAGACCCTGGTCGTCATCGACAAAACCAGGAGAGACGTGAAAAATCATTCACATAATTTGTGTGTTTATGTCTGCTGTAGTCTAAGATCTTTTAGTTATAAGGAAAGCAATTCACTCAAGCTAGCGCAAATAAAATGTGTTTGTTAGGAAGCAGACAGCTTCACGGGCTGTGTTGCTCACAAGGAGACCACAGGACAGGAAGGGCTTTTGGGCCACATGGGACACGTGGCCACTGGCTCCTTCGCTCTGCTTCATTCTGCTCTGTGTAGACCCATCGTCTCTGCTCAGCCACGAGGCCTCCATCCTCCACATCTTTGCTCTCCCTAGAGCTGACTCCTGGTCTTGCCTCCCAACAGACCTAACATCTGGGTTCAAAAGCTTATTTTGGACTTAACCACATCTCTTCATCACATTCTTGAGACGAGAGGATCTGGCTGACACCAAGTTTGGCATGGTAGCTTTGGGTTAGGTGACCATCCTCGGTCCGAGCAGTGACAATAATGTGTGTGTGTGTATGTCTCTGTGTGTATGTATAACCATGTGTGTATATGTCTCTGTGTGTACATACATGCGTATGTGTCTGCACTTGTGTATATGTGTGTATATACCTGTGTATATGTGGGGAGCAATTTTGCATGAGGGGAGTGGTCAGGCCAGTTGTACTCTCGAGTACAGACTTTCAGTTGTATTGACACATTATTTATTTACTTGTCTGGCCTATGTAATGTTGATTCCGCTGTTTGTGTGTGTTCCATGTAGCGGGAGTAAAGAGCATGAACAGACAGCATGAGTCTGCATGTCTGCATGTCTCAGAGCTTCATTTCCCCACTCTGTAAAACCAGTGGCGCTGCCCACTTCCCCGGGGAGAGAGTTAAACGAGACAGTGCTGTGAAGTGTGTGATAGCAGGAAGCTCTCAGTGACTGTTCCTTTCCTCCTTTTACTTCTCCTTTATGCTTGTTCAAGTCTTTGTTTTCCTAGAAAACAGGAATTGTACTCAAGTCACTTTTTTTTAAAATAGCGATTCTTATCTATGAGTACTAACAAATGTTTATAGAATGATCATACGTTTTATTCCATTAAAGTCACTTTTTTTTAAAATAGCAATTCTTATCTATGAGTACTAACAAATGTTTATAGAATGATCATACGTTTTATTCCATTAAAGGTAGTTGCAATCACTCAATAACATTTTGGAAAATTAAAATGAGGAAAGATTATTTACCCCTAATCCTGTCATCTAAATTAAAACACAACTATTTGATGTATTTATTTTCAGCTCTTTTCCTAGGTAATATTTATACTTAATAAAATGCAATGTTTTAAAATGTTCAAATTATTTGCAGAATAAAAATACATATACTTTAGAAGTATTTAATGTTTATTAATCTCGAATATTGATCGGTATCTTACTTTAATTTCCGCTGTTTTGTCCAGGACATCTCACAGAGGAGACAATGTTCAGTTAGAACCAAATTTACTTCTACCAAATTGCAAATATGTTCCAGGCAAGAGCTATGTCCATTCAATTGTGCTTTGCTAGTCTGGATTTCGTGCAGGGCTAATGAAGTCAAGCTGTAGGTCTCATCCTCACATGAGCCATTTAGCCTTACTAACTACCATAGTCACAGATTTTATCCCAGGTTTGGTTTCCCACCTTGAAAATGAATGCCAGCAGTCACTGAGGACGTTGAAAGAGAACACGGAGCATTCAGTGCAAATCCATTGCCATTACTAGACAGCCACCTCAAAGGTTTCATCTTGGAATCATCAGGTGAAGTTGGTGGGGGGAGCTTAATAGGCATGACTAGAACATTTCATGATTAAACAATTGTTGGATTCCAGAATGAAAGTTCTAGGTCCAGCTAGAACAAAAATAGTCCAGATCCAGCTATTTTCGAGGATGGAATGTCAAAAATCTCTCTAGCTTAACATGAAACAAGATGGAACCCGGATAATTCTTTCAGCAAGCTTTCTTTCATTCTAACACTGCTCCACAGATTGGACGTAGTAATTCTGAGAGGAGTAAAATAGTAGCTACCGATTGATTGTGCTATGACTTGAATGAACCTTGGAGAAGATCCCAGAAAGTACTTGTGAAAGGTTGGGGAGATTAGGAAAGATGCCCATTAACCTGTTTACCGGAGATATTCTTTAAGAGCACACACACGAATTTCAAAAACACTATGAGAAAAACGCATCATGCTATTGAGGAAATTTCTCCAATGACAATAAATATTTGTCGCTGAAAGTTCGCGTTGAGCTTTACCACCGTAGCACTGCTAGGATGCGTTTTGTATCCACTGATGTGCTTCCTTTTCCAGATGACTTGCACACATACCCACCACTCCTCGCAACTCCTTGGAGAAGACACAGGCTGTTGAGAAAGTCAGGTGTGGGCTCTCGTGACCTCTTTTGCCTGGGTGACAGGGGTTTATGCTGTATCGATGGTACTCCTCACCCTTTGAGTTTCAATGCTAAGCCAGAAGGCAGGACCTTAGTTCTTCTGTGTGGTGGCTGTTAGTCCACATTTACCAATCTGCTGTGTCGGTTGAGTCGTACGTTAGAGGAGAAAATTTGTACCACCAAAGCTGCCGGGCTTTCGTAGCATCTGGAGATTTTTTCTCCAAAGTCCTCTTTTCTCCTCTTTGCAAGACCAACCGCACAGTTTGGGCTCAGAGCTCGTGTTTGAAGCCAACTTGAACTGCTGTTTGATATTGTTCCCTCTTGTTACCACACTGATGGCATCAAATGTCCTTATTGATTTTTTTTCCTGATTGGTCCAACCTGGAACAGGATCTGTATCGTAAATGGGACATCTTGTGGTCTGAAATATGAGATTTGTTTTAATAAACCACTCTTAACCGGCATCTCTCCCAGGGAAGCAAGCAAAGACAATTCATGAATTTCTTCTCGGCTTTCTCTCCAGGAATGGTAACCCTTCTCAGTCCTCCTCCGAGTGGCCCCCTGGCCCTCCTGCCACTTTCTCCCAAAGCTTACAAACAAACAAACAAACAAAAAAACCCCAAACAATACTCAGCAAACTCTCAAATCATTCCCTAGGCCCCTGAATCAGACAGAACTGAGTCACTCTGGCTGCCCACTGAGTGGAAGGTGTTGGAAAGAAGCACGACTGAGAGTCAAGGGTCAGAGAACCCAAAAGATGCAACTGTATTAAGGTTTTCTGTGTTCGGTTCTCCTTTTAAGCTACCCAAAGGCATAAATAAGGACCGTGAACTCGAGGATGTGGCAAGTGAGCAGAATACTAGTTTTCCGTTTCGTTGTATTTCTAAGTGAAATTCCTCTATTTCTCAAGAATTCCAACGTGAAGCTTTACATGTTTTTCACGTCAGCCCTAGTCCCTGTGCCACCTTTGTCTTGCAGCCTGCGAGCCTGCCTCCCCTTAACAGCTGGACACATCACCATTCCATTTTTCTATTGGTTGTGACTGAAGTAGCTTGAGGTCAATTATTTCCCCAGCAATTGACAAAGAATCTTGACGAAGAGGAAAGTGACATTGTCCCTTAAACAGCACCGCTCCCTCCCAGCTGAGAGGAGGGCAGACTTTCCTTTTGCAAGGAGCCCAGCAGGGCAGTGGCGGTGGGGTCTGTGGAAGTGCGTGGGTGACATATGGCAAGTGGAGAAAATATTTATATTCATGGGGAAGAGGAGAAGATCCAAAGAAGGTCATTCCGCAGAGAGTTCAAGCAGGAGACTCGCAGACTTGTTATTCTGCCTTTGGCCTGGATGCAACAAAGAATTTAAAGAGAGCGTTTTGTTTTGTTTTGTTTTCTTGCTTTTCCTGCCACCTTTGTTCCTCTTCAGTCTGAATTGTTGGCAATGTGAAAAATGGAATATTCACCCCCCTAAACTCCAAGGAAGTATCACACACTGGACCTTCCTAGGGCCCTGCCAAGCTGCCAATACCGACCCTCCTCCTGCCTCTGGCCCCCAGACCGTCGTTCAAAGCCGCTGGCTGGTCACTTGGGCCTTGGGCCTGTCAGTGTTCCCTCTCTTGCTGTTTTGATTGCGATGCCGGCTAACAGAGCACGCGGGCTAAGTGGGCAGCTGGGGCACCTGGTTCTGGGGGGCAAGATATAAGTTAATAATTAATCGGTGTTCCAGTATCTGCTGATGAGCCGCGTGCAAACTCTCATGCCTTTTCCAGGGCTTTCCAGATGGCACTTTGCATCGCAGCTCCCTAAGAAACGTAAAGGACCCTCTTCCAGTCCCCCAGCGGGGAAACACGTGCTGTCGCGTGCGAACCCCCTCGGCCGCAGCGCAGACGTGTCACGCACTCCCTTGGACCCGCGTGCTCAGCTGCCCACGCGCGAGCTCTGCCCGCATCGAGCCGCGGGGGAAATGGGTGCGGTCTTGCGTGGAGAGGAGAGGAAGGCGAAGGGGAGGCTCATTTCCTCGCTTGCCCTCGATGAAAGTTTTTCTTACTGGTTTGTGCAAGGAGACATGCCCCAAGGGCGGGAAGGTGTGAAACTGGGTGCTTTGCAGGACGCCCCCAGTGGCTCTGTTTTTTAAGTCGTTTGGTTCGGGGGCTTCGTACTCTCCACTCCTCGCCCCCCACCAATTCCAGTTCCCCAGGGGCTGGTAGTGAAATGGGGTACAGGTGCGCCTGGGCCCTCCCTTGGGTGGGGCCCCTAGGTCCCTTCGTGCAGCAGCCCATAGGCGAGGGGCCCACTGACCTCGTCCAAGCTTAATGGATTCTCGTAGATAAAAGAGCCCGGCTACCTTCCTTTCCTATAATGGCCCCTGAGGCTAACGTCTTAAAGAGGAAACAAAGGGATTGTTTTACATCACTGGGGGCCAGGCGTGCTGGGAGAGGGAACGTGGCCCCCGGGCTTCTTAACCCTTCCCGTCCCGCGCCCCGCTCTCCCGGAGCCGGAATGGGGGAGGGGCAGACGGAGCTGGGCAGGGGGGGGGGAGTCGCCCTGCGTCCGCGTCTCCACCTCTCCTCACTCCCCTCCCAGGCTTCTTTCTAAAGAACTTCTGCGGAGGAGAACAGAAAAGACCTGGGGACTCACGCCTTGTGAGCGGCTGTTGTGAAAGTCAGCCCGGGGAGGCGGGTGTTTCTCGAGAGCCCAGAGTTGTCACCACCGCCCTCCCCCCTCGACAGGACGGTCAGGGCCCGGACTCTTGGAGGCTGGACTGGCGCCTAGAGCATCGCGGTGACCCCGGGAAGGCCTCTCCGAAATGCGGCCTGCACCTGGCCCGGGGGCTGCTCGCGGGCCGCCCCGCAGACATGGTCGTGCAGGTGCGCGCGGGGTGTCCACAGCCCTGCGGCGTCTCTTGCAGGAAGTTTACATTTGCAAACAGCGGAGGGAGAGAGGGAGACAGTCCTAGTCGCATCTGCTTCCTGGCTTTTTGTTCTGGCTCCAGGAAAAGATCAAAACAATAGTTAAATAGCAATTGAAGACAAGTGATGTAAGAAATAAACAACTCTACAACAGAAATGCCCATAGAGATGGTTTTAAAAAGCCTTTATTATGGAAATAAACGCAAGAACACTAGGAGAGAGAGAAAATGGTGTAGTGCAGGGGGTCTTAAATTTGAGAAAGCATCAGAAT
>CM053511.1:43529681-43607530 GCA_028627145.1 Eidolon dupreanum
GCCCCAACCCTTGGAGCTTTCTTAGGCTGTTAAAAGTTCACTCTCTTGCCTATTGGTTGCTTTCTGTCTTCTCTCCACTCTCCAGGAAGTTCTTTGAATTGTTTCTTTCTCTATCTGCTGTTGAAGAAAGCGCTGGGGATGGGGTGGGCTCCACCACCCCAAGCTCTGTTCCTCTGTTTATTTGCCTTCTCTTTCTATGCTTTTTTCTTCTTTTGATGGCCTGGAATTAGTTGTCACTTTCCTCCTTTCCCATGGTTACTTCAGCTTGCCTTTGCTTTTCTAGCTTTTTTCAAGAAAAGGCAAACGGCACTGTTTGTTCCACCGAATTTGTTTGGTCTCCGTCTCCCATGTTGCCAGCTGAGGTAGCAGTTTGTCCACTTCTGCCAGGGAGGGAGGCCACGTGGTGCCAGGGGAGGCGTCACGGAGAAGGTGACATTGAGCAAAGGCCTGAAGGCGGGCGTTTCCTCAGGAGAACAGGGGTATGAAAGTGGGGTGATGTGTGTGGAAGGCAGGCATGCCCCCAGAGACACAGCCTCTTGCCTCTGGCTTGTCAGTGCCTCCTTCTGAAATTGCAGGCGTTACCATCAACCACTCCAAACAGGAAAAGCAAGCTTGGAGCTCCTCTGACGGTTTGATGCTCTTTCCCATTACCTGCTTCCTGAGGTCAACTCTGGCCTGGAGGAGCCAGGGCAAGCCCACCTCCTCGCTCCCTAGCCCTGTGAAAAATGATGTCACTGGAGAGGTTGGAGAAGCAGTCATGGGGAGGGCTAGTGTGTGTCACTCTCTCCCTTACATTTTTGTGGCCTCGATGACAATGCAAAGGAAGTGATAATGCCGGCACTGATCTTTAATGACAGGAGGTAAAGTTTGGTCATGGGAGAGTTCCCCATGAGAAAGAGGAGGAACCGTGTGGCTGAGGCAAAAGCTGAAACTTGGTTGTAACCACAGGAGTCAGTTGTCAATGTTCATTAAAGTTGTTGTGCCTTTTAGCAATTGTCCTAGGTGCTGCTCCTGGTTGTTCGATAGACCAGAAATCCTTGGGGATGTCCAGGCGCCATCCTTTTCTGCACGCCCTTATGTCTAATGCTTAGTCCTACTTCCCACCCCTTTGAGGTCATCCTGGGTGCTGGGCTGCAGCTGTTTACAGCAACTCTTTTACGCAGTTTGGTCCATGGCTGGCTATGTCCCTTTAAGCGTCCATTGTCCCTTCAGAATGTTGTAGAAAATGAGGAAAGGGTGGATTATTTACCTTTGCAACTCTTGTTTCCTGGTTATACTTGCTTGAAAATGAGGGGCTGAGAGGCTTCTGCCTGAAGTAACGCAGCCTGGCTCTCCCTGTTCTTTTTGTCGTTTGAGCTGTATTGGTCACAGTGTCTATGAGGCTGTGTAGCTGCCACTCCCTGCACCCAGGTCTGGATGGGGGAAGGTGGCACTTTAGATCCAAAAGCAAACAACAGTGCTGCTGGGAAGCCATCCTCTCCTTTAGACAGGTGACTGGGGGCAGCTCTAGCTACTGCTGACAAGTCACTGTGCCTGTAGAGCTGGGTAGAGCTGTAGGAACGAGCCATCAAAGGTCTGATCTCTGGAGAATGCTTCTTGCTTCCAACCGCTCTGAAGACTCTGTGGGCATGTGGGGGGTGTGAGGGAATGATTCTCATCTCCTTTTTGGAAGAGTGGATAGACTGGTAACCAAACCACTTCCAGAAGGATTGAAGAGGCAGGCCGGGCTGAAGGGAGGTATTCCACTTACCCCCTTGTCCTGGGCTCACACTCAGAGCATCTCTGTGAGTATAACAGGCTGGCAGGAAGGGAGAAGCAGCTGAGGGAGAGGATGTGGTTACTTTGCAAGACCCTGTTCTGTTACAGGATCAAAAAAAAAATTGTTTGCAAAACACTCACGTTACAATTTAATAGACCTTTAGCCATTAAAATAGCGTGTGTGTGTGTGAGTGTAAGTATGGTGTGTTTTTCCTGAGTAGTAGTATATAGAAGGCCTTTCAATCAGTGGCCATTCAGTGTGATCGGTGTAGTTTACCAAGAAAGACAGTCACATCTCATTATATTACTCTGTTGAGGCTGCCATACAAATTACCGCAGACTGGGAGGCTTAAGCAACAGAAATTGGTTTTCTCACCATTCTGGAGGCTGGTCACCTGAGATCAAGGTGTTGGCAGGGTTGGTTCCTTTGCTCGCGGTCCTCCTCCCCGTGTCTTCATGCGGCATCCCTCTGCGCATGCCTGTGTCCCAATCTCTTCTCATAAAGGCACCAGTCATATTAGAGCCCAATCTAAAGACCTCGTTTTCACTTAATCATCTCCTTTAAAGACCCTGCCTCAAATATGGTCACTTTCTCAGGTATTAGAGGTTAGGACTTCAGCATGTGAATTTGAGGAGCGCACAGTTAAGCCCATAACACTCACCCCAAATCGTCACTACGTGGAAGAGGGCTTTGGAGTTTGGAAAGTATAAGGGCTTACGTATGAGAAAAAAATCAAACATATAAGACTTTTTTTCTGGGGGGGAGAAAAAAACAATGGTTGAAACATTTTAGTACTCTTCAGAGCCAGAGGCAGTCATGCTTTGTTAAATGGACGGCACTGCGAGGTTAAAAACATTTAAATGTAAAACTAGTCGACCTAAATGAGGATAGTAGGCTTAGAGGCGATTAAATGTTTCTATTTTGTGAAATTTAGTGTCATTATATCACCTTTTTCCTTAAAAACTGTAAACAAAATGAATGGTGACATTGCACATATCTGACCCTTAGAAACCACCTATTTGAATTTTTTCATTTGGAGGAAGGAAGCTGAGACAGACAGAGAAAAAGGCCAGCACCAGCCCTGCCCTCTGCCCGCACTGGGCAGGTGAAGTTTGTCCAGAGGGAGTTGGGCTGGTTCTTAGATTTTCGCAGGCTGACGGAAATAGACGGGAGGTACTCAGCGAGATCATTCTCTGATCCTGAGTTGGGACTTTTGCTGCATTTTCAGAGAATACTTTCCTTTGTTTGTTTTTCTGATAAATCTCGAAACCAGCGCAGACTCTTCCGCAGCCCCCACGATACCCAGATGAGACGTGCATTGTTTCATCTTCCTTCTCATCTCCGCCCACAACACCCACACAAACAAGAGTTGGGACAGGTTGAATACTAGAGTCCTTCCTGATTCTTCTAAACACAGTACTTTATTCCTTTCTCTGTAAAAACGGCATGAAAGCATCGCATGGGGTGCTGCTTGTTTCAACAGGAGGCAGGCGAGCCATCCAGAAAGGCTGTGAGCTGGCTCCTTGGCCTCACCACGGGGGACAGAGCTCCTCAGAGCCACCTGGAAAATCCTTCCCACAGGGCAGGAACCACACGTCAGCACACATTTATCGTGAGCAGCACAACGCTGTGTAATCCAGATATTTGGGATCTGATATGAATAAACATCTGTGATCACTTGACTGTCCCCTGAAGGCCAAGTAGTGACTTCATAAGTCAACTGTTTCCTTACTGCAGTGAAAATTAGGATGCATAGATGTTTATTTACAGGTTTGAGGAAGGATGCAGTATTGTTTTATATGTGAAAGGGATAGAGTGTCTTGTTTTTAAAGTAATTCCCCAGAGTCTGGAGATAGATGATTTACTTCTCAGTGACATGGAATCGCTCTGCCCGTTCCTTGCTGTCATGACCAAACTTGCCATCTGCTCTGAGACACTCTGGGTCTGTGCCCGGGACTGTCCGTCTAGCAGAACTCACGTCCTCTGCCGTTTCTATCTTTCCTCTTCCTGGCACATGCAACTCTCATGGCCTCACCCGGTCTCCACAACATACTTTGGGAACATGATTCCTCGCTTCTACCTTCACACGGGTGTCACCTGTTCTTGGTCTGGCAAAACATGATTGGTCCCAAATATATATTTTTGGCAATCTAAAAAATTGTGGTACGGTATACATGACATAAAACTTACGATTTTAACCATTTTAAAGTATAGTTTGGTGGCATTAAGTACATTCACGATGTTGTGCAACTGTCACCACCATCCACCTCCAGAAACTTTCCATCATCCCAAACAGATCTTTTGTACCCATTAACCAATAACTCCCCATTCTCCCCTCCCTCCAGCCCCTGGTAGCCTTTATTCAACTCTCTGTATATATAAATTTGCCTATTTTGGGTACTTCGTGTCAGTGGAATCATACAGTATTTGTCCTTTTGTGTCTGGCTTTTTTGACTTAGCATAACATCTTTAAGATGCATCCATGTTCTATCATATATCATAATTTAACTCTTTTTTAAAGGTGAGTAATATTCCATTTTATGTATATACCATATTTTGTTTATCCATTCCCCTGCCGATGGACATTTGGGTTGTTTCCATCTCTTTGGCTATTGTGAACAATGCTGCCGTGAACATTAGGTAACACATGTCTGTTTTGGTCTCTGCTTTCAGTCCTTTTGTGTAGATACTTAGCAGTGGAATTGCCGGATCATACAGTAATTGTTGAGGAAGCACCAACCCCAAATCACTTTTAAGCATCTCATCATAGAGCATGGTCACTGAGCAAGGTGTGACTATGCACTTATTTTTGATGGCCTTTCAGAGACAGGACTTTAGAGGTCATTGGTCACTCGTTTCCTTTGACAGATGAGGCCGAATGGCACAGGGATTAAGCGCTCCCTGGAGCCAACCAGGCAGAGCTGAATTCCAGTTCTGATACTTGCCAGAGCTGTAATCTTGGGTGAATTACTTAAAAATTAAGTAGCAGTTTCTAGTGAGGACAATGATATCTACCTTTTGGGACTGTTGGGAAAGTAAATAAGACAATGTGGTAAGATGTTTGGCACAGATCCAGTTATGTGTACGTCCTCAAGAGGTGGTAGCCATTGTTGTTACTGTGATCATATTTACAAGGACACGGAGGCCCAGGGAAGCTAATAGTTCTCTGGTTGCTTCTTCTCATAGCTGATTCTAAATTTCCCTGTACCTGGCTGTCTTTCTATGTCCATGCATTATGATACAGTTTAAACTACAATCCTACTGTGAACCTTGTTTATCTCCTCTGTAATGCTCATGGATATGATTGCTTGATGGTTCAGGTCCAGCTAAAATGTTTCAGGAAGCAGTGTGACTTTGCGGCATTTCATTCTGCTTCTGACTAACCACGTGGCCTTGAGCAGGTCACTACATCGGTCTAATCCTCATGTTCCACCATAATGAGGGGGCATCCTACCAAATGCACCGGGCTGCGGTTAGACCTATGGAGAACATGTAAGTAACACCCCAGCACCGAGGCAGCCACCGAAGGGCAATCCCCATAGTTCATTGGAACAAAGACACTGGTTGCCAGATGGGCAGTTTAACTAACACATGAAGCTAAGGTGTCATGGGCTGTAAGATGCACCCCATTTTCCAGATGTTAACATGCGAGAAAAATGTGCATCCTCAATGTGATGAAATATGGTAAGTGCCTTTTGGTGAGTTCCTAAGTAAAAGATCATAAAGAAAAACAAAACAAAACAGAAGCTCGAAAAAGCCTCACCTTTTGGAAAAGGAACAAAGGAGCTGGAACAGTTCCGCTTTCCCTGTGATTAAATTGAAGCCCACACCTGGGACCGCTCTCTTACCTACTCATGCCCAAAGAATTCAAGGAGAAAAAGCTGCTTTGGAAATGCAAGCTCAGCGCTGGCACACAGAATGGAAGAAAGAATGCTTTGGGGAAGACAAAAAAATGAAATGCTCTCTCTCCCTTTTTCACTCGTCATGTGAAATGGAAATATTGTCCTTAACTCATGGCCGTGCCCGGTGGCTGGTTGTCTGAGGTGAGAAGAGTCACCTTAGGTCTCCCTGGGTTAACTAAGTCCCTGCTTTTGCTATCTGGGTGTCTTACATTATGGATCTATTTGAAGGTGCCAACTGCGGGCGAGTGACTCACTTCTGAGCCTCTGAAACACCGACTTGTTGGGTCTTGATGGAACTTTTGAAGTGACCTTGGTAATGGCCTTGCCAATGAGATGCTCCGGTTCCCACAGCGGGTGGTGGCTCAGGTGGTAGGAGAATCTGAGACTTTCAGATCCCTCTCCAGCGTGCACACGGTTGTCAGAGTTGTACAAATAAGGTTGACTTCTGTTTGAGGTCGAAGAGGTTCAACTAATGACATTCTGCAGATGGCCTGGACGGCAGGTGACTAGATTAACGAGGGTTTTACCTCTTTTGGTAGAGAGTTAAACTTTAATAACTGTGACCTATTAGCAGTTCTGTGGTTAAGAGTCTCTACTTCAGATACTCTCTTCACTTAACCTCTTCCCTTGCAGTAAGCACACACTTACTGAGCATTTGCTATATTTTAGGCACAATTCTGAGCACTTTTACACCGAGAAAGGTCCTGTTACTATTCCCACTCTAGACTTTGGTTAAGCGTTGGAGTAAGTTGTTCAATGTTATACAGAAAGTTTGCCCTCTAACCTTGGAGACTGAATTCCCAATCCAGTGTTTTAGGGCCTCCCTCGATTGACTTGTTACCTTTGCCCCAAATAGCAGCCGTCAGATGGGAGCGCACTCATTTCCCTCCACTGCAAGCTCCGCCTTCCTGCCTCTGGCTCCACCTTCCTCCCTCTGGCTCCGCCTTCCTCCCTCTGGCTCCGCCTTCCTGCCTCTGGCTCCACCTTCCTTCCTCGTGCCTCGCTTGTGCTCCTCCGCCGCTGCCGGCT
Organism: Eidolon dupreanum; assembly: GCA_028627145.1. Taxonomy (NCBI): domain Eukaryota; kingdom Metazoa; phylum Chordata; class Mammalia; order Chiroptera; family Pteropodidae; genus Eidolon; species Eidolon dupreanum. Next base: position 43,536,372 of record CM053511.1, read on the forward strand.
TTATCCTTGCTCAGCGTCCCACCGCGGCCTGCCTTCTTAAGGCCTTCCCTCTGTGACCATCCTCTTTCTCCTATGTCTTCAAACTCTTATTTACTAACTGACTCCTTTCCTCACTTAAGTATCTCCCATATTAAAAAAGACACGTGATGCCTTCCCTCTTTGATCACACTCCCACAAAAGTACATATGCGCGCCCTACTCTCTGAATGAGTTGTATAAATTCCTGCGTTTATCCTCGTTTCCTCATCCCCTCGTTAATTCCTCGTTTATACTCGTCTCCTGCTCCTCTAATCAGCATTCCTTGAAAATATGTTAGAAATGCAGGTTCTAAGGCCCCACCTCAGACTCATCAAATCAGAAACTGGGGTGGGGCTCAGCAATCTGTTTTATAAGCTGTCTAGGTGATTCTGACTCACGTTAAAATTTAAGAACTAGCATAACGTCCCTCTTTTTGTTGTTTTGTTTTAGGTTTATTGATGTTTAATTTACAAACAATAATATTCACTTTTTTACATGCATAGTTCTAGGAGTTTTAGCAATGTATATAGCTGCATAACCACTTTCATGAACAAGAAATCACCTACTTCCATTGCCTCAAACAGTTCCCTATTCCCCCTTGTGTTTAATCCCTCCCTCCATCCCCAACATCTGGCCACTACTGATCTTAATTTTGTTCTTATAATTTTGTCACTTCCAGAATATATTGTATAAAGGGAATCACACCGTATGTAGTCTTTTGAGACTAGCTTCTTTCAGTTAGCACGATGAGTTTGAGATTCGTCCATGTCGTGTATTAGTAGTGTGTTCTTTTTTATTGCTGAGTAATACCCATTATGTGGACACTTGCATTTGTTCAATCATGGTGGGACATTTGGACGGTTTCCAGTTTTTGGGGGACTGTGAATTAAACTTCTCCTAAAATTCACATACAAACCTTTGTGTAGACATATATTTTCATTTTTCTTGGGCAAATCACTCAGGAGTGTGGTTACTGCGTCATATGGTAAAAGTCCTTTTGGCTTCATAAGAAACTGGCTTCCAGTGTGGCTGTGCGATTTTGTACTCCTGTCAGCAATGGGTTCAAGTCCTCATCAGCACTTGGTATTGTCAAGTTTTAAAATTTTAGCCATTCTAATAGATGTGTACCTGCGATTATTTTTTCTTCTTCATTATTCCTTTGGGGATGGTGGAGGGAGGGGAAGTAGGTAGAGAGGTGACTCATCTGATGAGAGAGTTTGGAAGGAGGCCTCTGTGATTCACTCCCCTTTTCTTCTGCCTGCAGAGAGGATGCATTTTGATGGGAAGGTGCACTCTGATGTCAAGTGGCAGGCTCAGCTGGCAGACTGTGTTCCCAGGCTGTGCCCCTGCTGGGCCACCGGCAGCTGTCCAGTGTTGCTTATGACCAGGGGTATCTTTTCTTCCTGGGGAAATACCAGAAAGCTCATTTTTGCCAAAAGCATAAGCCAGGTCTCCACTCTAGCATCCCCTACAATCCCCTTAAATCTGACATATAGACAATATTTGTCTGGCTCTTGCATCTATCTCTCAATTGATTCTAAATTTGGGGTGAGGAAGGGAGAGCAAATCTACCTGGACCCTGTAATTGGTTTAGTGCTGGCAAGCGATGGGATAGGAAGTCTCCTGTGACGATAATGTCAGGCTGGACCTGCTTCGCTATCATGTCAACAGAATGTGTGTAAGAATAAAGGCAACACATGGAAAACTGAGCTAGGAGATGAAGAGAGGAAGGAAGGGGTGGTGGGTAGACAGAGAGAAAGAGAGAGAGTGTCTGAGAAAGATGGCATTGCTTCAGCTCCCTCCAGCTGTGCCTGAAATTGTTATACATTCTACTCCTTATCTTTTTAGATATGGTGAACTTTCCCACACATGTTTAAATCAGTTTCCATTGGGTTTCTATTCCTTGGATCCAAGTCAGTTTGGCATAAATGGGTGAGAAGGTGAACTCTGGAGGCAGTCATCTGAGTTCGAATCCTTGCTCTGCCATTTACAAGCTGTGTGACCTTGGGCAAGTTACTTATTCTCTCTGTGCTTCAGTCACCTCATCTGTAACATAAGAATACTAACATGATAATACCTCATAGAGGGGTTGTAAGGATTAACTGAGTTAATATTTATCAGTTCCTTAGAACCTGGCACATGGAAAGTTCTTAATAAATGTTGCCTATAATTAATACAACCTTATTCTGTTTTCCTCTTGCCTTGCTGGGCCCTCTTTTTCAGAATTCTTTGAGACTTTCTCATCTGCTCATCGATGAAATGTTGGTGGACCCTAAGGTTTCTGTCCTAGACCTTCTCCTTGTCACTGCACACTCTCCCATGGTTTCGGCTACTATCTGCATGTTAATAATTGCCAAATGTACATTTCTGAGCTTGACCTGTCTGTGATCCAAACCCAAATATCCAGTTGCTTGTTCGTTTTCTCCAATTAGGTACTATATTATTTTTCTATTGCTGCATAACAAATTACTTCACGCCTGGTGTCTTAAACCAATACATATTTATTATCTCACGGTTTTCATGGGCCGGGAGTCCAGGCATGGCTTAGTTGGTTCCTCTGCTCAAGGTCTTACAAGGCTGAAATCCAAGTATTGGTTGGGCTGTGCTCTCTGGAGGATTAACTCGGGTAAGAATCCACTTCCAAACTCACTCAGATTGTTGGCATAATTGATTTCCGTGTGGCTGTATGACGCAAGGCCCCGCCTTTTCACTGGCTGTTGGCTGGAGGCCATCCTCAGGTTCTGGAGGCTGCTCACTGCTCCTTCCCACGTGGGCTCTCCCAGCGTAACTGCTCACTTCCTCAAGCCTCCGAGAAAGTCTCTGTTTCCAGTTGGTTACGAGAGAATCTTCTATAATGTAATGTAACCACGGGAGTGACAGCCCTCCCCTTCGCTACATTCCATTGGTTAGAGAGAAGTCACAGGTATTGCCCGCACTCGTGCGGAAGGGTTTATACAAGGGCGTGAAGACCAGGAGGTTGGGTCACAGGTCACCCTAGCGTCTGAATGCCGCAGATGTCAGGAAGCCTCGTCACCACACCCGTGGTGGGACACACCACCTCCTGACCACTCTCTCCTTCTTCCATCTTCCCTGCAGTAGGAAATGGTGCCACCCTTCAAACCAAAGCTCCAGAGGTCACCCTGACTTCTTAACTGGCTGCTCATACAATCAACTGTCCAGCCAATTGATTTGCCTCCTGAATGCTGTTCGATTCTGTCATTCTCGCCACTGTTCGCTGTACTAGCCTCTTGCTTGCCTCCATTCTTTTCTTTCCACAGCAGCCAGAGTGATGTTTCTGAAACGCAGTTCCGGCCACGTTGAACCTTACTTAATACCTGTGATAGCTTTCCATTGACCTTAGGATGAGACCCAGACTCCTTAACGGACCCGTCAGACCCTTGGGCATCAGGCTTCTCCCCTCTCTCTAACTTCTCTCATTTCTGGCCTGTGCACTTCCTGTCTCTTTTACCTGGAGCCCTCTTTCCTTGCCTCTGCTTGGTGGGCCTTGTCCCTGGTCAAGACTTAGCTTCTGTGCCACTGCCTTTTGGAGGCTTTTCCTGACTGTTCGACAAATTAGTCCCTCCCCCATCCTCCCCGTTCAGCACACAGAGTGGCCATTTCTTGTCCACTTATCCTCATTCTCCTCAAAACTGTGAGCTCTGTGAGGCTGGGGAACACCCTCTGCGGCTAGTGCCATGCTTTCAATACTGTGGGCCCTCAAATGATTGTCGAGAGAATACAATGACAGAGGAAGACTTGGACCTCAGCCTAACCTTAAAAATATCACCCCCTCCTCTTGCAGCAACGTCCAGCTTTTACTCTTGATGGGCTCTGTTCCAGTTGGCAGCCCGTTTTAAATCAAAAGTAATATATTAATAGAGGCACCTTTGTTTCGGGTAATATTTCTTTCCTATTATGGCCAGTTTAGTCTCAAGACATTTCCTTGCCACCGATGTACTCCAGTGACATCAGTGCCAGGACATCACCTATTTCCTCGGTATGCGGCGTTTGTCCTTTTGCTGGTAATCGGAATTTTGTAAAAATAGCTGACCAACTGCAGTACATATAGTTCTATAAACTCTCTGGGAACAGGCCTGTCTGTCCAGCCTATGGACAGGTCCACACCTGCTCCCAGGACATTCCAGGAGACACTCTCAGCCACTGAGAACAGAAGGAGCATTTGTTCCCTGAGCCCACTTCGGAGGGACAGCTGAGGCTGGGCCCAATCCAGTCAGGTCTGCCTGTTCTTGGGAACTGGGTCTATTTTCACACAACAAGTGATTGAGCTTAATTGACAGGTGTGAAGTCTGTCCTTTCTAGCCCATCTCTGTTCACTTTCGCCTGTAGGGGTAAGGCAAACTCACTTGGGAGCCCAATTAGCATGTAATGTGCGTGTGCGTGTGTGTGCGTGTGTGTGTGCGCACATTGGGTTGGGGGGAGAAAGAGAGAGCCAAAAAGAGAAAAGAAAAATAAACTCAGACAGGGAAAGAGAGATGGATAGAGAGAGACATAGAAGAGGGAGAGAGAGAAATAAACAGAAGGAAACAAAGAAAGAGAAGCAGAGAGCTGGAAATAGATGGACAGATAGGAGGGCTTGGGAGAGTGTGCAGACGGGCACTGTTGGTGGCCTTTTAGTTGGGTTAAGTGCACATAAATGGAAAATGGGATAGTGTAGAATGTCAGTCCCATCTGGAGGACCATGTGTGAAATAAGGGCAAAGTGAGCATCTGTATGATCGTTAGTATTTCCCTAATGGGCCGGGAGTGAATTCATGGAGGGGGTGGGCTGGGAGCCCTGTGTGTCCACAGCAGGAGGCTCCACCCTCAGCCCCAGTCAGCTCTCTCGCACTTACATGAGGCTGGGGAAATGGTAGGGTGCCTCCCAAGTATTATACTGGGACTAAGATGTGAGGGCCTGTTTCACGTGGAGCAAAATCATCCCCTTGATTTGTTAGGTCTTTGCTTTCAGAAATCCCAAAAAGCCCAATGAAGGCTTTTTGATGGACTTCAGAACCCCACTAAATGGGGCCAGCTACCAAGCGTGCATAAAGCACACACCATTCTTCATGGCATTCATATATTAACTCATTAGTCCTCTCAGCACCCTTAGGTGGTAGACACAATTGTCCTGGTTGTACAGATGAGGATAGGAGGCACAGAGAAATTAACCAACTTGCTCGATGCCACAGCACGGTTAAGTGTTACCACATAAGCTGGACTTTGAAGCCAAGAAGTCACATTCCAGAGTCAGTGCTCTTACCCACTGTTCTACTGATTGAGATTTGGATGTTAAGCTAAATTCTTTCAGGTCCTTTCCAGAGAAGACAGAAGAGGTAGGAGAGTGTAGTAAAAAGAACTGACTTCCTGCCCTGGCTCTGCTGTTTATAGCTCCATTACCAGACAGCCTCTTGAAGCTGCAGTTGGGGGCAGTGGCTAAGTGCACTGATGCTGGAGTCGGACCGACCTGGGCTCACACTCACTGCTCTGTCGCGTACCAGCTGTGTCCTTGATCCTTCACTTGGTGATTCTAGGCCACAGGTCCTTTCTCTGCAAAATGAGGACAAACACAAGGCTGCCCTCATAGAGTTGTGGAAGATAAACAAGGTCATGCATTTAACATGCTTGGCCAGAAGTAAGGCCTCAATAAACTTTCCCTATTACTATTATCTAACAGATGGTGGCCATTTCTATTTTATATACTTATTGCAGTGATGATACGAGAGAATGAATGTGAAAGTGCTTTGTAGAATTTTCTGCACTGTTCAAATGTTAGATAGTATCATTGCTGTTATTAAACCCTGCCTGAGCATAAGGTACATGTAAGGTATATGGATTAATAGCTTTAGTAGACAGCAAGACAAGGACGCTACATGGGGTGGGGGATTAGAGGAAGGGGCTGGGGGGAGGAGTAGACAGTAACTGTAATACCAGATCGAATATGGATGTCCACAAAAGAATTCCAACACCATAATCCTCTGGGGTCCAGTAGAGAAAGGAATTGGAAAATACTTAATTAAAAAATGAATTTTTGAAAAGGACATGAAAATCCATTTATTCAATGCATATTGAGTCTCTGCGCTTTGCCAGTCATTGTGGTAGATGCTGGGGATACAGTGATGACTAGGACATGGTAATGGCATCCAGGAAGTGGCCTTCGGGATGAGATTTCCTCTGGGATGGGTTGGGAAGGGCACTTCAAGAAAAGAAAATAGAGTGAGCAAAGGCATAGAGGTAAAAAAGATGAGTGAGCTTTGCAGAGCATCCTGGAGTCATTTGTGGCCAGAACGAAGTTGTAGAGTCATGGAAGGAGAATTCAGAAAAGGTGTTTGAGGCCACATTTAGGTAATTTTGAATGAATATCTCTAAATAACTCAAAAGGCAATGGGGAGCCATTGAAAGGCAATAAGATGATTGCAGTCACATAAAGGCCACTGTCAACCAAGAATTCACATTAACACAACTTATTTTAGCTAGTTTAGCGATCATGTCCTAAGTAGATGATAGTCTATCCCAGAAAAGACCTTCTCAAAACTTTTTCAGGGCATAAATGTGCATATTCAGAGCCTTGGAGGGTAACGTTAAGTCGACTGCAATACACCAGCATGACTTTGCACTCGTCACGGATTTACTGTGGTGCTCCGCACACACGTGCACACACACATTAGTAGACTACATTTTAAAGTCAGTTCTGCATTTGGGAGTATTTACATGTGTCATTTTCTCTTTCAGCTCTAAAATTTAATGTGTCAATATATAAAATTCAAGAATAAATGTATATGGCAGGGTAATTGTTCAAGAATTAAAATATATGCCAACAGAACATCGTCAGGCTTTCTTTTGTGACATTTGTGGCTCTTTTCTTTGCAGTGTTTCTTTGTGGTAAAAGAGGTAGATTAAAGATCATTGCAAATCAAAGTGATGCCTTCAATTTTTGAAATGAAAGCTAGCTTGTCTTTTTCCACTTTTCATAAATTTGCATAGATCTGTCAACGAAACTCTGAATTCTTTTAAGAGTAATGTTTAATATGGAGTTGTGAACATCCATGTACCACAAAAGTACTTTGCGTCTCTCTTCTTCACACCTCCACTGCCCTTCCCTTCACCCGCTCCAGAGTATGTTTCTCTCTGAATGTCTTTGCCGAAGCTTAAAGAGAAGGAATCAGAGCCTTAGAAAACAAATCGATAGCTGCCAAACTGAACTTGCAAGTAGAAACCGACCCCTTCCAGCCACTGACTCTTCCATGTGAGTTTCTGTGTTTAGTTGCAATTCTGCTGACAGCTGGAGGGATGTGTTTTCAGATGTTTCCCAGTGAAATGCCGGAAGTGTCTCCTGGTGGGATCTGAGTAGTCAGGTGTGTGTATTCTTCTAGGGTAAGAGATCTGCTGTTGGCCTCCGCAGGGTTAAAAGCCCCCAGCGTGAGAGTGCCCTCAGCTGAGTGGGAGGATGGAAACCAGACTGGCTTCTGCAGCTTACCCTGGCCTTCAAGTTCATTTATGGGGAGTCACAGTGATCCAGTGGTTCATTCGATTCCGATTGGCTGCCAGCTGCCAGACACCACTCAGGTTTGCAAGAACAGTCAGCTCTGCTTGCAGAGGGTTGCTAACCACAACTGTCAAGGACTTGAAAGGGGCAGTTGGGGTCTTGGCTTGATATATGCTTTGTTGTCTGTTATTTTTAATCCCAAATTAATAGCACAGATCAAGCCCTCAGTTAAATAACACATCTGCCTGGAGTTTGGGTAGCGATTCACAATATGTTTTTTCTTCATTATTGCTTTAATTATGGCTCAGAACTCTTTTGAATCTCTCCCAAGTAACAGGTGGTTTTCTGACCATGATAAATGCTAAATGCTGCTGAGGATGAGACAGTTAGGCGTTGTTTTCCTAGCTGTGCTTACACCTAGGCCTCAGGCAGATTTTGAATTAGCAGCCTGTGACAGATTGGAACTCCCAGGGGACTTCGCTTAACCCTTAGTGCTCCCAAACCTGTTTCCAATGTTCCGTGGGGTAGGGGCTCCCCATTACACCCAGAAGTGCTGCAGTTGTACTTTTTGTATCTTGGGAGGTAGCAGGAGGGATCAGGGCAGGTCAAAAAGTTAATATGTCAGTGTTCTGATGGGTGATGGGAGTAGGAACATGGTGTGATATTGAAGATGATTTGAATTTAGATTTTTTAGGATAAAAGCATTCTTTTATATATCTGCAATAGCTGATAACAATTAAATAAGTCACACATGAATCATAGAAATTAAAGCGAGGGCAAAGACCTATTAGATCATCTAGCCAATTCCCCAGCTAACACAGAATTATTCCCTACAGCGTTTTCAGGAGAGCTCAGTACAGTCTCTTTTGAAAGATTTAAGCAATTGGGGCCTTCAATCATTTCCTTAGGGAGAGGAGACGCTTTCCCTTATAAAAGACCACAGTGTTTTTCTCCTTAGCTTGATAGCGAAGCTAAAAAAAAATTATCTATATACTACCTGCAAAATCATTTGCACTTTGAGACTGGCCAGAGGTAGAAATTATACCTACAGGTCTCCCCAAAACCTGGCATTTCCCTGTGCACTTTCATTTCTAGTTTTTGTGCTTGAATTTGCATACACCTTAGGGGGTTTGCGCTGAAAAATCCTTCCACAGCCTCCCTGTTTCCAATATCATTATCACGAACTGGTCAGAGGGAACATTGAACCCTTAATTTGAAAAAACGTTGGAATAAATCCTGTTGAGCCTGTCCGTGTTTTTTAAAGGGTAAAACTACTCGGTCATCCGGGAAATAGCGACTGCTTAGCAATTCCTCCGTCTTTGGAACAAACGGGCATTGTCTCTCCGGGTTGTTTGTGTTGCGGAGGCCACCGCCTGTGCGCACACATGACCCCAGCTCCAGGGCGGACTCTCCCGCTCCGGATTCTCGGCGACCCCGGGCGCGGGGCGCGCACGCAGCTTCCTGCCGAGCTGCCCCCGGCGTGTGTCCCAGCGCCAGGAAAGGGCAGCGCTCTAAGAGGCAAGGTTTTGTGTTGCGAGAGTTGTAAGCACCGCAAAGAATGAAGTACCTAGGTTTCCAGGACTCCGGAACGCCGTGATTGGAACACGGTCACCTGTTCCGTTCCCCTCACCTTTCTTTCTTTAGAGTTCGGTCCATGTGCCAGGCACTGAGCACCGCGATGGGGAACAAGGAAACGAGCTCCCGCCCTGGAGGACCTTGGACAGGTGAGGCAGGCAGGTGTGGAAGGAATTTCAAAGCACTGAGATAAGGGTATGAAAGAGGTAAGCAGGGCCAGGGAGTGACTTCTGAGCAAGCCTGGGTGTGGGGAAGCAAACAAGGCAAGGAATGGTAGAGGCCCAGAGACAGCTGCGTGCAAGTGGAGTGGGGAGTGCGGGAGGCCAGAGGGGGCGCCGGCCTGCCATGCCAACCCCAACAGACTCTGAAAGGGGCTTGCTGTCCTCGTTTTGCAGATGAGGGCAACGTGGTTCGGAGCAGCTAGGTGCCTTATGCAAGGTCACACGGCCCAGCGGCAGAGCTGGGATTCAGACCCGCTGATCCCGCTGTCTGAGGAATACAAGGCGGCTAGAGTGCAGATTCCAAGTGAGCATACTTGTGGTCTCCTGGACGGGGCAGGTGGTGATAGGAGCTGTAGATCCTTGGGGAGCCCCAGGAATGACCAGATGTTTTGGTATCCATCTTGAAGGGACAGAAGCAGGGACCTCTGTCCTTTAGTTCACGGAGAGAAGAAATAGGTTCCTTGGAGTTCATCAGCTTTTATAGTCACACAGAATGGCTGGTGTCAAGGCAAAACCAAGTGCCTCCTGCACCAGGTCTGCGTCTCCTGGGCTGGTGGCAGCCACGCTTGGCCTATGACAGTGGCCAAAGCTTTGTGGTCACAGCCTTCTAACAGGCATTTGACATATGGGGAACCCATGAGGAGGGACCCTACCTCAGAAAAGGGAGGGAGGAGAAAGACACAGAGGTCACTGCAGCAAGAGAGGCGGGTGTTGGCCTACCCGCGTCATCGAGGGCAGATGCTCCTTCTTTCGGAATGGTCCTCCCAGCCTTGTTCTTTACGCCTTTCTCATCCTTTCCTCAGCCCGGGTATGGGGATGTTTTGATCTGATTGGAGAGGCTGTGAGAAGCAAGCATGACATCTTAGCCCTTCTCCTCTCTCAAAGATTTGCTGGCCTGCAAATATCCCGGGTTCTCCCCTCTCCCTGTCCCAGGTGCTGATTCGGGGCCTGCTGCTTGCTGTAAGCTTCTGGTGTCGTGGGAGGTTCGAGGCAGTGCTTTGGGTTGACCTCAGGTCTCAACTTAGTCTCCCATTAGGAAGACCCAGTTGTGGCCACATCTAAGCTGGGGTATCCAATTCAGATTTTATAGTAATAAAGTTGCTATTTGGGATAATTGTGTCTACTTCGAATTGATTCTCAACTCAGAGATGGAGAAAAGAACTGTGATTAACATTCCTCAAATGCTAACACTGTGGGATTTAATACAGCATTTGAGACAGAGATCAAGTGAGGATTAGGGCTGGAGTTGAGGGAAATTACTGAGAATAAGATAGACACATTTGATTATAACTAAAAACCAGAATAAGCTCAGTGTCTGATAGTACAATTATGGTTAAATAAATTATGGCATATCAATACAATAAAACATAACATTAAAAATGATTATATGTGTATCTAGATTGTCATATAATATTCACATTCTATTAGAGGCCAAAGCAGATTTTAAGACAGAATAATTACATTTTGATTAAAACATGCATAAGAAAAAATCTGGAAGAATATAACCTAGAATATTAATAGATCATCTCTGGGAAAGGGATTATATGTAATTTTTTCCCTCTAATGTATTATGTTAATTTTTTCCTAAAACGAACATGATTTCTTGAATAATTAAAGAAAATGGAAGATTGTGAACATCTTGTCATACAAAAAAGAAGGTATGGTGAAAGGAGATAGCACTGGATCTAGAATCAGAAAGATCTGGTTTTGACTCCAGCTTTGCTCCTTCTAGTGAGGTGGCCTTGGCACTTGGCATCTTTCATTTCTTACTCCCACTGGTGAGGGCTCATAGCCATGCACAGCAAGACAGGCTGTCATCTGGCGGGTCCCCGAAGGTCCACAGGTTCTGATGTGTGAACAGAGCTTGGTCTCCACAGCTTTGCAGGCTCAAAATCTTGATTTTGTTATCCCCCAAGAGTGGATCAAGGATTGACTTGCACCAGTGAACTTCATAAACGATTCGAGTATGAGTTAAACTCCAGTTTTACTTTCCTTGATAATAAGGTGGAATGAGCTGACAGGAGAAGGGAGTCCTGACTTCTTCATCTGTGTAGGCGTGGGAAAGGCGAACTGAAATGAAAGCCTGGCTGGGTGAGTGTAGAGTCTTTCACATTTCAGCAATCAATTCCGATCACCTAAGATGGGGTGGGCTTTGGGCTAGGTGCTGCAGATGCACTGTGACAATATTGACGTTTCTGTAGTGGATAGAACATTATTAATGATTGCATAGGATAGTGGCTAGGAGCTTTAACGTCAGATGGTCCAAGACTCAAGCTTTTCCATTTTCTCACAGTATAGCCTTGGATAAGTCGCTTAACTTCTCTGAACCTCATATTTGTTCACCTCTAAAATGAAAATAGCTCTTACCTCACTCATGGTCTTTTTTGAGTATTAAATTATGTGTGTAAATTGCTAAGTATAGTGTCTGGCACATAGATGTGCTCAATAAATGGTGCTATACCAGCTATCGATACACTATTTTAGCTTTATTTATTTATTTAGCAACTTTTTTACAGCTTTGCAATTTTCTACCAGGATTTGCTAACCCTGGGCCTTCACCAAGCTAACCTCCTATTAATATGCATGTGTGTACACGTGGCTTTTATTTTCTTGACTTTCTTCCTCTTAAACACCCACTGAGCCTTCTGATTATTACATTTTTGTTTTGAACTACGTTAATACCATCAATTGGGTCATGGGTTGGCAAAACACTTTCTGCAAAGAATCTGATAGCAAATATTTTGGGCAGAAAGAAGAAGGAGCAGAAGCAGCAAGAGAAGGTGGTGTATTGGGGTGTATGTATCAAATGTGGGTTTGGGGGGACCCTGGCTGCTATGCAGGCACTACCTCTTCTGAAATAACAGTCTCAGCCTCTTTCCTTGTCCTTACTCATACCCTTGCCCATTCCCTGTTATCACTATTGCAACTAGTTAACTCTGCCACTGTGGAGCAAAAACCGCCATAGACCCGTGTGAATGAATGGGCGTGGCTGTATTCCAATAAAATTTTATGAGTACTGAAATTCGAGTTTCTTATAATTCCCACTTGTCAAAAATATTTTTCTTTCTCTGTCTTTTTTTTTTTTTCAATCATTCAGCTACAAAAATGTAAAAATCAATCCAGTAGTAGGCTGGATTTGGCCTGCAGGCTATAGTTTGTTGACACCTGACTGAGGCAATAGTCAGGTTGCCTCTAATTAGAAAACTTCTTAGATCATTGATCTCATCCAATATGTGTTGATTTTTATAATGTGCTTCTTAGATAGAAACTTATTTCCCAATTCTTCACCTGTCTCACTATGGCTGCCCTTTTCTCCATGCCTCCTTCCCACCATGTAATGGCCACGTATATCTTACAGGCCACATATACCCTTATATGTGAGGGTAAAATGACTTACTATGGGAAAAGAGCCTGGTCATATGACTACTCAGTAAATGTTCCTTTCCTGATTTCTCTTTTCTCCTAAGGTTGTTTGGAAATTGCCATCAACAACCCTGACCTTAGTGGAAATGAGGGTGTGGCCCTAACTTTCCATTTTAGATGAGAAAGGTACCATTTTTTACTCCATAGTCCATCCCTTGTACTTATAATGAGTGGTATGGAGAGAAAAGATATGTTAGGGCTCTACAGAAGCAATACCTGTAGAGTCCCCCAGAAAGTACTTAGGTTGCAACCACTAGAGCTAGGGACCACATCTAGCACATGCCCTGTTCCTTACCAACACACAACCTACAGGATGCCTGTAACTCTGTTCTTGTCTCACATACATGTTGGACATGTCTCTGGCTCTTAATCTCAGCTTGAGAAATAGATTCAGCTTTATGAAATATGCAAGAGAATCATATACTTTACTGAAGGTATTGTGGGAATTCAAGAATTTATAATACATTCCACACTGCAAAAACATAATAAAACATCATATTAGACATTTCTTTTGACTCCTGCAAAGTGTTTCGCTCCCATCCCCCACCAGCTTTCTTGCCTCCTTTTCTTCTCTTGTCTCAAAATCTTCTCTTTTCTTGAGCAGTTAAGCTCAGTGTTTCTTCTTCTATTCCAGAGCATCTTTTTAGATCATTTCCTTTTTTTTTGGATGTTCATTCTTTAGAAGTTCCTTTGCTAAAGAGTCTGTTAAAGGTAAACTGTTTGAGTTTTTGTTTGGCAAAAATGTTTTTCTTATCATTCTTGAAAGAGGATATTTCTGACAACACAATTCTAGATTGACAGTTATTTTCTTCCAGCCTTTGAAGATATGGTTCTGTAGGCTTTGGCTTCATTGTTTCTGTTGGAAGTCCATGTCAGACCACAGTCATTCTGTGGTAGATGATCTGTTTTTTTTTTTCTTGTTGCTTTCAGGATTTTCACTTCAGCTTTGGTGTTTTACAGTTTCGGGTGATGTGCCTAGTGTGTGTGTGATCGTTTAAAAAAAATTATCTGGCCTGAGATATGTCATATTTCTGTCTCTGAGGATTCATGTCTTTCATTAGTTCTGCCATTTTCTTAGCTATTCTCTCTTCCAACAAGTTCTCGTCCTCGTTCTTTCTATTCTCTCTTGTAACTTTGTTTGGATATATGTTAGACTCTCTCATTCATTTTTTCTTTTTCTGTTTTCTATTTTCTTATCTCTTTTTGTGCTGCATTTTGAGTATTTCCTTAAAATCTGACCTCAGTTCACTAACTCTCTCTTCATCCATGTTTATTTTGCTCTTTTACCTACTTATTTCTCTATCTATACACGCACATCTATCATCTATCTTTCATCTATATATCTTTCACCTATCATCTATCTATCTATCTATCTATCTATCTATCTATCTATCTATCTGTCATCTATCATCATCTACCTACCTACCTACCTACCTACCTACCTATTTATATATTTTTAATTACATATAGTTTTATTTTTATTTCTACAAGTTCTATTTTTTTCCTTTGATAAATCTGGTCACTATTGATAGTGCCCTTCTCCTTGTTCATTTTCCTAACTTTTATTTCTTTCTACATTTTGTACGTAGTTATTTTATGTTCTATATTTAATACTTCTATTCTATTGAAGTTCTTGAAGGTTTAAGTCATGCTTGTTGTTTTTGTGGACTCTCACTAATGGTGGTTGGTTACCTTGTGGTTTAGTAAATTTTTTCTCTGTTTTTAAACTTACATTTAATTGAATTTAAATGGTGTGAATCTTCATGTGACTAGGTTAATAAGGCTTTGCTCTGGAGAAGATTTGCATTTCCCTCTTCTCTCCACCAGTTACACAGTTGTTACCAAACTGAAATACTTTATTTTCTTTCTTTGGGGTTTTCAAGATGAGGTGGGTAGTGAAAATCTGAACCCAAGACTCATGTGACAGCAGGGCTACAGTTATAAATACCCAGGAGAAACCATTATTATTATTTAAAATTTTTATTATTACTACAATCATTAAGAATATTTTCTACTTGGAGCTGTGGCAGAAACAGATAGATTGCCCTCTGCCTTGTTTTGCTACCATATATATTTTTCTAGTTGACCCTTTTCCTGGAGTGTGAGCCCCTCTGAAGGTTCAAGCTTTATGTGAGTCCCGGGTTCATCCCTCTACTTTGTACAAATCCCAAAGACCCCATTTACCTACACAACTATTAAGGGGTTTCTTAAAGGATCAGCATAAATATTTTAGGCTTGCTGGCCATATGGTCTGTTGCAACTACTCAACTCTGCTCTTGTAGCATAAAAGCCCAGTCATAGACTATACATAAATAAATGGGTGTGGCTGTGTGCCAATAAAACTTTATTTACAAAAGCAGGTGGTTGGCCTGAATGTTATGATTTGCTAATCCTTGTTGTAGAATACTGATATTGGTATTTATTTCCCGAGCAGCCTGAGCTCCTGAATTTTCTTACTTTTTTTGCTCATGGCTTACTTTATTTTGTTTTATTATACTTTGTGTTTCCAGGAATTTTTCATATTATCTTGAGAGTTAATCAGTTCATTTAATATGGCAATTTATTCAGCATCTCAGCGTTTTGCAGTGGAAGAATTTTCAAAATATCTAGTCATTTGTATTTCTAATAGCAAAACCCAACAATTTATCTCTCCCCTTTTGCTTACAAAGGTTTATCACACCTCTTAGTTAAAAAAAAAAAAAACCCAAAAAACAAACAAAAAAAAAACAAAAAAAGCCAACTTAACAACCTGGTACTTCAGCTAAATGACAACCATCTATTTTTCCTTAAGCATCTCCCCTACTCCTTTAGCATCTCGTTGTCTCAATTTATAGTTTCTCTTCCATCCGGGAGCTTATAGTCTCAGGTTAGTAAGATTTCAGAAGAGATATACTAAGATTGTGACCTCTCTTCTGTCATGTCAGAGTATGAAATAGAAGAAATTTAGGTATTATGTATGAATGTAGCCTTCTGAAATTTCTTCCAGCCATTTTTATTGAGCCTCTGCTGCATGCCTCTCACTGCTCTAGGGGCTGAGGTTTATTGGTGTAAGAGACAAAAAAAAAAAAAAAAAAAAAAAAAAATCCTGTTCTCTTAGACCTGGCATTTTAATGGGGAGGAACAGAAAACAAATAAGTGGATAAAACCAGGAAAAATCAGGAAATGAGAGTGCTGTGTTGAAAACAAAAGGAATTGTTTGAACAGAGTGACTGGGAGATTGTGTTTGTTTGTTTATTTGTTTGTTTGTTTGTTTTGATTGAATGGTAGGGAAGGGGCTTCAGTGAAGAGGAAGCATTTAAATCTGACTTGAATGATATAAAAAAACAAGCTCTGTTGGGATCTGAGGCGGGGGGGTGGGGGGAGCGTAGCTTAAACACAGAGTGGGAGCCAGTGCAGAGCCTGCAAAATAGGAGTATTTTTGGTATTTTCCAGGGTCAGAGAGAATGCTAGAGTGACTGAGTTATAGTAATAGCAAAATTGAAACAAAAAGGTCCTGAAGAAAAAGAAAAAAATGGGAATCTGAGAAACAGTAGAACTAAGCCGGGAGTATGATGAAAAGGAAGTCAGGGATGGCAGCTGCGCAGCAGTCTTGGAAAACAATTGGTCCAAATTAGTCCAGGAAAGCAGAGGGGCCCAGTAAAGAATGTTTTCAATAAGAAAGGGGGTTCTATTACACACATTATATGATTAAGATCCTGGAGGATTTTCACATGTCTTCTGTTAGTCAGAAAAAAAGAAAGGCAATAGAAATTGTGAGAAAAATTAAAGATTTATAAGAAATGTATGGTTCAAATATGAAGTAAGCGGCACCATGGCATGATTTAGAGTAGCTGATGTAATTTAAGAGAAGAGAGTGTGTTTGATCTTGACGCGTGGAACATTCTCCTTTGGGAGGTTCAAGATTAGGGCGATACAGTCTGATGGCTGCACTTGCTTTTCTATGAGTACAATCATATTACTCAGTGGGCGATGTTAATGCAGTGACAATAGCATTATAGATGTTGTTTTGGGGTTTAAAGTTTTAGATTCAACTGATATCGACAAAGCAAGAAAGACCCAGATGGAAGGAAGGACAGGCGCTATAGAAGTATGCACACCAGCTGAAGAAGGCCGGGAGGGCAACACACTCCAGCCAGCCTATTTCCTTGTCTTACGTAGCATGTCTGAGGGGTGAGGGTTTGAGGAAGAATTTCAATTTTCAGTTCTTCGGTATGTTGAAAGCTTTTAAAACTCCCTGCTTGTCTTATTTTTATAACTTATTTTAGAGAGAGTTACCCTTAAGTTGCTTTATTCCATATTATTTATGGAACATTTCCTACATTCCATATGTCATATACCGAGGAGCAAGTGGAGAACAAGACAAAAAAAAGTCCCTGTCCTCATGTAGCTTATATTCCAGTGGGGGAGAATGTGCCTTTCCACAGGTATCAAAAAGACCCACGTGAAAGAAATGAGGTATCAGTAACATCTCAGTCGTGCTTAGCAACTCCCAAATTTTGATTGCTGTGTGTGTATTGATGAGTCTTAGATCCCTATCTTCAGACCAGACCTTGTTCCTGAGCCTGATAGCTGCATGCCTAAGTGCCTACGGAGCATCTCTAAACCTGATCTTCCACACCCTGCAGCTCTGCCAGACAACATCTTCCCCTCTCTTCCACCTCCTTTCCTTCTCCCGCCCACACTCTACGCCATGTCCAATCAGTTGCCAAGCTCTGCTGATTTTGTCTCCTGTATAGAACTCAGCTCCCTGCATTGGCTCTCTGCCCACTGCTCCTTCTCAGTCCTAGCCATTATTTCTCATTTGCATTATTCCAACACACCCTTCACAGCTCTTCAGTCCATTTTCTACACTGCAAACAGAGAAACATTTCAAGCAAACAAATTCGATCATCTTATTAAGGTGCTTAAAGTCTTTCAATGACTTCCTGCAGCCCTTAGGAAAAAGTTCAAATTCTTTAGTATGGCTTGCAAAGTTCCTCTTCCTTTCTCTCATGTATGTGTGCATGCATGCGTGCACACATACACACACACACACATATTTAGGCCTACACATATGCTACTTTCTCTTTTTAGAATGTTCTCCCCATTACCTAGTTCTATTCTACAGGGTCTTCCCACCCTTCCTGTGCACTCACCTGCTTGTGTTGCTGGCAAGACACAGGCCTCACACCTGTTTGTGAAACTCTGCTTGTTTTGGTGTCCCGTTGACTGAGTCTGGGGCAGAGTGATTATAGTACACAGGCTCTGGGTTTGAATCTCAATCCAACACTGCCTCGGGCAGGTTTGTTAACTTCTCTTAAACTGTGCGAGCATCTGCAAAATGGGGACCACAGTGAACATACCTCACAGGTGTTAAGACACGTGATTGTGCCACAGTGTATCTTCGCTAATGCTGTGACTTTTATTGTGACTCTCATGCTTCTGGTCTCAGCTTAATGAGAATCTCAGGGAGGTTTTCCTTGAGATGGCCTCCGTTTTCATGGCTCTTGCACTTCTCCTCTGTGCACGCATTCCCCTTTATCGTGCTTGTGTAGTAGCAGTAACTAACTGTCTGCTGGTCTGTGAGCTCCATGATTATGGAGACCAATCTCTTATTTCCCACATTGCCAGTGCTCAGCGTAGCGCTTAGTGCATGATGTTGCTCAGTGAAAAAGGAATAAATGAAGAAGGCATGAGAGGGATGCAGAATTTAGTCAGTCTGATGACCCTGGAAAGAACTTTTTGAACTTGAGAATCGTGGGACCCTGGCACACCTGAGCAGACAGCTCCACATCTGGAAATGCATTCTGTCATTCTATAACTCAGAAGAGCTTTAAAAATGTATTTCTTTATTGGATTTTTGCAAATGCTTATTTCTGGCCATGTTTTTAACGTAGAGACTATTAAGAGATGTGTCTAAATGTCTAAAGGGTAGAACCACTTCTACCAGCTGAGTGGTTTAGAGGCAGGCTTGCAGAGCATCGTACACCTCAATCCACAGTGTCACTCTGCCTTGGGAAGGTCCTCTTTTAAGGGGCAACGTTATTTATTCATCTGTGCCCCCATGCAAACCTATCACAGGAGCAGCCGGCGTTCCTCCTTCAAGTATGTTGCTCTGACATGAGGCTGGTGGCCCACTGTTTGAGGTGGGTGTGACATGAGCTCAAGCAGCGTTGGCTCCTTTAAGAGCAGGGACAAGCTCAAGGAGTCCTGGGGCTCTCACCCCTCCACCGCCAGCAGCAGAGCCCAGCTGTCGGCAGGCCCCACGGGACTTCCTTGTGTTTACATGAACGGTCAGATGGTAACCTCTCCCAGCTCACGGGCAGGCTGCAGTTACCTCATCTGCAATCCGGTGACCTCATCCATGTAAAATGTGCCAAGTGCGAAACAGGAGCTGAACCCGCCCAGCCTCTCACATGGAGCCCGGAGAAGCTGTCCTCCACGTGGGCTTGGGGAATCAGCCGGAGAGCTGTCCACTTAGTAATTGCTCCCAGCCAGGAGCTGATTCATAAGTCAAGTGGATGTGTCTTTTGGGGGTGGAGCTGGGAGGTGCCTGTGCAGAAACGTGTGTGTCCACACTTGGGACTTGCTTATTTCATGGAATTTGTGTCCCCTCCAAGAAGTACCTCAGACCCCAGGCTAGGCAGAGCCGTTATCCCCTCTGGCCCCCACCCCCACCCCCAGCCACACTTAGACACTTTGTAGATGTGGACGCACAAACAGGATGAGAAATGCACCACAAAAGCAGAGAAAGACATGTTTTCTTAACTGAGGGGTGAAAGCATGACTAGATACTGTTTTTTTTTTTTCCATTGTTTATCACTTTCTTTGAATTATATTTGTTCTCTCCCTCCAAAATATATTGCATGTGATGACTAGGAATATAAAATAAATTACCTTTGCCATAGGCTGCTGAGTTTATTAGCCCCTTTCAAGCTCTTCACAATGTAAAGGACAGGCTGACCTAGAGTGATCTCTCGCGGTAATAAGAGCTCTGCTATTTGTGCATTTAACAGCTTAACCCTTCCAGTTACTCCAGAGCTCTGCCTTCCTGCTGGGATTTCTTTGGGGAGGGTCATCCGGTTTGGGATGGCATTTTAAATCTTAAGGCAGCCGATTTGTGTTATCCAGATCATGTGTACATTTAAAAAAATACAAAACAGGTGAAAAACAAGCCTGGGAAATAAAAATGGAAGAAATGACATGAAAGTTAAATAGCTTCAGAGGTCAAGAATTTTTTAGGCAAGGCCTGCATAACGAAGGTCTTGTGTGTGTGTGTGTGTGTGTGTGTGTTGGCGGGGGGCACTTATTTTAAGGAGCCAGTGTTAATAGCAGGAGGGGTCACCTCCTGACTGCACGGAGATCGATTAGCCATATAGGACCTATTGCTCTTCTCCTTTAAATGCCTGACAAAACTAGTTATTTAAGGTGGGGTCTAAGTCTTCCAGGGAGGGAAGCAAATTGTTGCCTCTAATGAGCAAAAGAGCAGAGGTCATTGTTTCGATGGGGTGTTTGTTATTTACTCTCCGTCACGCACCCGACCGATTCTTGCTTATTAGCAAGCCTGCAGCAGCACTGGCAAGAGTTCAAACAATTTCCCCCAAAATCTGAACTCCAGGACACTCCACTGCACACAAATGAATGTCCCCGTGAGCAAATGGCCTCCCCGGCTTGTCCAGAGTCACCTAGTCTGAGGGCAAGTGGTTTTTCAGAGCAAGGTAAGCACTACGGAGAATCAGAAGCTGTCCATTTAAACAGTTATGGGCCTGGTTTCGTTTCTGCCTCCTGCTGCACAATCCTGAGCAAGCTGGTGTAATATGTGCGTTTTACATATCAATGGCAGAGGAGGCTGTTTCCAGATGGCTGTACCTATTTCAAAGCCACCTTTTTATGCAGGAGGAAGACCGTGTGGCCTCCCTCTAAGTCAATGTGTTTTGTAAGCCCTGGGAATGAATGCTTAAAACACGGTCCTGGGCTATATTTCATGTCCAGTCCGACGTGTTGTGTGTGCACAGCTGTTCGGGGCTGGCATGTGGTAGCATATTAAAAGGAAGATTACCATTTCCCATTTTTCCCTCCTTCTGAAGCCTTGATATGCATATATGAAACTTGGGAAAAAAATAGGCATAATGAGACAAGGAAGCCAGGTCTCAAGGCACGAGTCGGTGCACATCTGGAGTTTGTAGCATTCTAGAGATAGTCACTTATTCCCAGGAGCAGCCTCCGGGGTGGGGACAGTGGCCCGGTATCCATGGTGAGCTTCCCTATCGCACTGTGCCAGGTGTGCGTGTGTGTTGTTTCTTGGAAAGGCTGTCCTCTGAGGGGGTGGTGAGGGGAGAGGACAAGAGAGGAGAGGAGGGAAAAAACAGAAGGGAGGTAATTAGGCGCCACCTTGCCCAGCGGAGCCAGCCCAGGCGTCTGAAATCAGAAGTGGGTGTTGGATGGGCGCTGGTGGAGTCAGATGGTGTGCGCAGAGGTGCCTGCCAGCTCCACGTTTGTTTCTATGGGGACGAGACCAAGGAAGGGAGGCCCTGGGGTCAGAGGAGCCACAGATAACAATACCTAGCAGGGTGGGCCCGGGGAGGTCCCTGCTACTGGCCTCCTAGCAGTGTGATATTGGTCTTGAATTGACAACCTGAATTCGTGCTGTTTTTTCCTTGTTAAGACATTGCAAGTGTTTCAGACCTCACAGGCTGTATTTAGGAAGAGGCTTCGTAGGACAACGTTTTGACTGGATAGCTAGCTGACCGGCTGATCTTTATACTCCCACTTAATGGATAGGGAAAGTGAGGTTTTAGGAGCTGTATGTACCTGCCTCACAATGATGGGTAGACCAGGAGTGCGGCTGGGAGGTTTTCCCAGGAAGGAGAGTTCATTTTAGTTTCATAGATTAATGGTTTTCTTTTTCTTTTTTTTTTTTTTCGAGCTGCAAGATTGTGAGGTTCCAGATGCTCCATGTAAAACAATGCCCCACAGGGGAAAGCCAGGGAAGGGAAGTGTTAGGTCCAGCTTGAGGCCACCCTAAAAAGGGTTATAAACAGCAGCTGCTTCTTTTGTGTGTGCCAAGTGCTGCCTGTTAGTTAGGTCTCTCAACTCCTGGTTTCTTTCTCTTAAACCAGATGTGGCCCACAGGAGTTTGTCAATTCATAGGTGGACCCCAGATGGTGAGAATCAGGGAAAAGAGGCCAAGGGGCACATGGGGAGTGGTCTGGGTGCCCAGGCGGGGCAGGCTCTCTGCCCTTTTTCAGGTGCTTGGTCTTCCTCACGTCTGGTCTGTTCTCCCAACACCCAGCTCTTGAGCTTCGACCGCTGAGACGAAGTGGGATAGGGTGTCCGACACATGTGGAGGGCACAGAACACACCCGAATGACAGATGATGGCAGAGGAGCGCTCAGAGGAGCCACAGTTAGGGAGTCCCAGATGGAGGGTAGGAAGAGGGTAAACATGAGACTCCATGCCACTGGGACCGTGCAGACCCTGGGTGATGAAACATGAGGACGCAGGCAGGAAAAGACAGAGACATTTCACTCAGCCACACCTGGCGAAGGGCTCCAGCAATTCCCCAGTTGGTAGGGAATAGACGTCAGCCTCAGAGCGTTATTACTTTTAGTGTGTGTGTGTGTGTGTGTGTGTGTGTGTGTTTACCATTTAAGAAAATGTGGATTCAGGTTTTCTTAATTAATGCCTTCTTATTTCTCTTTCCTTCTTTCTTTATTTTCCCAAGTTAGAGAACCTTTTGAGATATGAATGAAAAGACCCGACCGAATAAGTTGTACCCTAACTAGTACAGCCAAGAATCACAAGCACCGAAGGAAGAGATGGGATGAGCAGCATCTCTCAAACAGCTTATTCTTGTCCCTCTATTAAATGGATATGGTCCAGGTAAATGGAGCCACAAGCAACAACCTCTGTCTTTTTGTCCTCTCCTTTTTGTGGAGTTGATAAGAATCATTGCAAGACTTACCTTTGGAGGTTTTCAACTATGCTCCCTAAGCTATTTCTGTCATTGTATTTGACAGCTATTTTCAAATTACACAGCAGTGAATTCTCATCCATAGCTGGTAGAAGTGAGATGGGTGTAGCCATTCTAGGGAGAGATTCAAAAGTACTTAGGCAGATGATATATTCTTATAATCCATGACACAGCGATCCCAATATATGCCAGAGAAACTCTTGCATACATTCATAAGGAAACAAATGTGTAAGGATATTCTTCACAGCAGTTTTTTGGGAGCTGGAGACAACATAGGTGTTTGTCATTTGGGGAACATGATAGATGAACATGAGAGAAGCTTATGGTGGAATATTATGCAGCAAGTGAAGCAATGCACAGATGTTGTTCTTTAGAAAGAGTGTTAAATGACAACGTAAGAAATAAAATAAGATCCATAGCATGACACCATTTTAAAGTTAATCATGCACATGCAGACAACACTCTATTTTAAGATATGTATATTTCCAAGGGCAAATTCTTAATATGTTAGATGAGAATCTTGGTGGGGGGGGAGGGGCAGCGGAGGGGGAGGAAGGAGACAGGTCATGGGGATCGAGAATAAAGGGGAAAAATCAGATCAAATTAGAGAAGAGAGAGATTTTGTGCTGACCAATTATAAGATTGTGCCACTAACTGAAGCAACAATAAACTCATATCTGTACCTGAATTCTCATGTATAAAAATTTTATCTCACTAATCTACCTACCTATAAAATACCATAGTTTCTGTGATAAGTAAGAGGTGCTATAGAAATGTATAAATGCATCTATAATATCACCATCAACAATGAATCATCAGGCACTCTTTAAACTTATACTATGGGTTTAATGCTGTGCTGGGTGTGATAGACAGTGATAATACCATGCATATGGTATTATCCTTGATCTTATCATGCAGCTTGGAAATTATATGTGAAATAATAATGTGCAATTCAAAACAGTTTATAATTAAGGCCCGAACCATGTGAGGCATAGCACATGAGTTGCATGAGATTAAAAATAAAAGTTGGTTGAGGACAGCAGTAGTCGGGAACAATTTAACAGAGGGCAAAGCCCTGCCCTGGGTCTGCAGGCGGGGAAGGCTTGGCCTGGAGCGGGGGCGGGGGCGGCGTCGTGGGGTTGTGGCGGGACTACAGAAGGGGGCAGGGTGGAGGCGTAGAGAGTGAGATGTAGTGCACGTTTGCCCTGTCACCTGTGTGGCATTCATCTCCCGAGGGCTGTGCTTCCTATCCCCTATGTCCTCTGTTCCCTTCGGATGCTCAGGAAGCCCTTGTGCCCAGCCTCCACAGAGCCTGTCCCCAGCCTCCTACCCCTGCATTCCCTTTCACTTTATTTTCACTCTTAATATTTGGGGCTGCCTCCCAGCTTTGACTGCTTCCACGGAACAATGCAAAGGGGTCACGTTTTCAAGTGACAATCCTCCAATTCTTATCAACTCCACAAGTGACAATATTGCATAGAAAATTCTCGTTCCACATACTGGTGGACAAACCTCCCAATGATTATTTTTCAAGATCTTTTTAAAAATTAAAATCATACTTTAAAGCGTCTAACCAATAGTGTGAGGTTTAAGAAAAATGGGAGTCCCAAGCCGTTTCTCCTCTGTTTCTTCTTACTCAGAGAGTCACTTGGAGTTACGTCGGCAGATTCCTTTTGTATTTACTTCTCTGTTTCTATTTAATACGATTATATTGCTACATTTTAATTTTTCAGTTTCAGGCATTTAGGATTTAGCTTTCTTTCCTCTTCCTCATTTGACACAATAAACCTTTACTATTCCATCTTCCCAATTATAATCATATTATAATTTTGATTAAACAAATATTCCAAGTATGTCATTTGAAGCTGAACCATGTAGTAACTATGAGTATTTTTCTTTTCCAAATGACTTTTTAATCTCTCTGGATCTTAGTTGTCTAATACAGTAGCTACCAGGCACATGTGGCTATTGAATACTTGAAATGTGGCTAGCGTGACTAAGGAATTAATTTTTAAGGTTATTGAATTTTAATTATTTTACATCTTAATTTAAAAACTGATGGCTTTTAGAAAATTTTAAGTATGTTTGGTACACCTTTGGTATGTGACTAACCCTTTCAACCGCAAATTTAATAAAAACAAAATATGGATAAAATCAAGTTTTTCTGAGAAATTTTAGTGTGCAGATTGAGACGGGCTGTACATGCAAAATACACACTGAATCTCAAAGACTTAATATAAAAATATGAAATATCATTAATAATTATGTATTAATATTATATTGAAATTATATTTTAGGTATATTGGGTTAAATAAAATATATTGTTGATATTAATTAATTTCAACTCTTTTAAAAATGTCATTACTAATAAATTTAAAATTATATATGGGGACGTGGTTCCATAGTGTAGCGGTTAGCACATCTGCTTTACATGCAGAAGGTCCTGGGTTCACATCTCCCATGGAGCCAGAGTCCATGGTCTACGGCCATGCCACCCTGAACAAGCCCGATGTCTGATCTCGGAAGCTAAGCAGGGTTGTGTCTGGTTAGTACCTGGATAGGGAGACCAGGTGCTGTAGGCGTAAAAAATAAAATAATAATAATAAAAAGTATATAATAATTTTAAAAAAAGAAAAAATAAAATTATATATGGGTTCACACTTTCTATTGGAGAACGTTACTCCAGAATATAGTTGTTTAGTCTTTTTATTTGTTTTTTTTTTTTATTATATTTATCAACTTCCAATTTAATGCCAGTATTCTAGATCTCCTCCTAGAATGTGCATTCACATCGGACATCTGTCTCTTCATCTTCTGGGGGAGTCTGTCTTGGAGTCCCTGACAAGCTCTTGTCTGGACCGGCTACTGTCATTCTGTGATCCCCTTTCCTTTCCCTGTATTGTTCCACTGCGTCCAAGACCATTTCCTGGGGCTTCTTCCTTCTTGGTCTATTCCCTTGTTTTATGAAACATACTTTCCAGTAGTTTCCTAAGAAAAAGTGTGTAGAAGATTAATTTTTTTCATATATCTGAAATATGTCTTCATTCTGCACATGCCCTTGACTCATAGTTTGTCTGGATACGTAAGCCCAGTATGGACATAAGTTTCCAGAATTTGGAAGGCATTGTCTTTTAGCTTCCTGTGTTGCTCTTGATAAGTTCTAAGTCATTTGATTTCTTACCATTTATATGTAACCTTTCTCTCAGTCTCTCTGTCTCTGTCTCTGTCTCTGTCTCTCTCTCGCTCTCGCTCTTTCTCCCTCTCTTTCTCTTTCTCTCTTTCTCTCTTTCTCCTTGTAGAATCTTCCTTTTCTTTCAAATGTTGTAAGGTTTCATGATGATGAGACTTGGTGTGGGTCATGCCCTTCTATTCTGGGAAATCCCCTTGAATTACTTTATTGGTGACTTCCTCCTTTCCATTTTCTCTGTTCTTTCTCTTTGGCACTCTTTATTATTTGTATGAAATAGGTCATTGTTGGTCTGTACTGGTCCTTTAATTTCCTTATTTTTTTCTTTTATTTTCCATCTCTGTATTTTGCTCTCCTTTCTAAAAAGTTTCCTCAACTTATCTTCCAGCCCTTTTACTGAGCTATTCACTTATACTATCACATATTTAATTTCCAAAAGCTCTTTTTTGTTCTTTGACCAATTTTCTTTTTAATAGCATCCTGTTCTTGTTTCATCGGTACATTATCTTCTCCTGTGTCTCCTTCTCCAAGGACAATAATCATTTTGCTTTTTGGTTTCCTTTTCCCCTCATAATCTCCTATATATCTCTTTTTGTCCTGTGTTTGATCTCTCTCTCTTTTATATTAAAGGCTTCCTCAGATGTCTAGCAATCCTGGATTGTTTACACATGTTTAAGGTAGGGGACTAGAAGCTGGTTGGAGGCTGTGTGCATGTTTAGGGTAGGAGGAGGGATCCTCATGAAAGGGAGATTTTCTGTAGGGTGGCTGTGGGGAGCTGCCAAGTGAGGTACTTTAGGTCTTTCCTCTAGAGCTGGTCAGAATTCCCAGAGGAGAATCTGTATGTCTCCTGCCTGGAGGGTAGTAACCTGGCTGTCAGCATTCTGGGAGCTGAGTTGGTTAAGAAGGCTTGGGATTTCAACATTTTCACTTGTTTCTGTAAAGCACCCCGGGCTGCTCTTGGCTGCCTCTGTTTATCTATTTCTGTTTAATACATTAACCCCTAAACTTTGTGGCTTGGAATAACCATTGTATTTTGCTCATAATATTAGGGTCAGGAGTTTGGTAGCTAGGCTGGATGGTCCATCTGATCACATGGCCTCAAGCCTCAGCTGGCACAGCTGGGATGGAAGGTCCACTTCCATGCTGGCTTCTCCCTCCCAAGTCATGGTTCCCTGCCCCCCTACCCCCACCCCCGCCCGCCAATGGTGTCTCACTCTTCAGGGTCTCTCTGTGTGGCTTGGGCTTCCCATTGCATGGTGATCTCGGCGCAGTCACATCTTTTACAGAGCTGCTGACTTCCTATGGGCAAGAAGCAAAGGCTCTAGGCCAGCTTATGACCAGCACAGTGTCACTTCCAGCATATTCTGTTAGTAGTCAGAGAAGTCACAGAGTCTCCCCAGACCCCTGCCCACATTCAAGAATGTAAAGAAACAAACTCTTTCTCTTGGTAGGAGAAGAAAGCCACACTGAATATGAGTGGGTAAGCTGAGAGATTTGCCATCTTTGGAAATTCTAATGTGCCACACCGCCCATATTAATGTTGATTGAAAACAAAAATTCCAGTGACAATATTTTCAAGATAGGAATATTTATAAATTGTTTCTTCTTTATATTCTCCATAATGGCCTTTCAACATTGGTGAAAATCTAAATTAAAACTTGTCTTACTTTATTTCTCACTTTTTGGAATAAGTTTATTTCAAAGATAAACCTTTGCTCGGAGTCTTCAAATATGCTTTCTTTTTTTCATGTACTAAATCTTTTCATCTGTTCTGTAATTTTTATTTTGTTTTGATTTGCTTTCTCTTTCAGAGGAGATCTATAATTACCCAGTTTGGAAACTCGAGGTGGCTTTGTCACCAACTGTGTTGATTCCTGTTGTCTTAGTCCCAAAGGAGGAATTTTAGGTTTTTATTTATTTGGTGGTTTTATTTTCCTTGCTTAGGGGATCCAGAGCACCAAGGGGAAGTTGGTAGAAAATTACTGGGAAGGCATTTTTGCCTCAAGAGTTCACTGCTTTTTCAAAATAGTTCCTCTGAAGACTCTGTGGTGCGGGTGCTGATGGGGGATGGGGGTTAAGGTGTCCCAGATCTCCCTGGGGAGGCCAGCCTATGTGTGAGGCACTGCTGTATTTGTCATATTTCTCTGATTTGCTCCCACCAACTGTCCCACAGTCCCATTCTCTTCCAGTTCAAGTGAGAAAATTTCCCAGGTCTTTGGAGGGAATTTCACCCACATGTTTTTCACGCAGCCTTTCTTTGTCTGCACTGAATAGTTCTCATTTGTTCTTTGACTCATCTGTTTTCACCTGCATCAAATCATATCGTCCTCCTCAAGGTTTCTAGACCATTGATACCATTCTTCCTTTTTTTATAACATAAATTTTATAGATTTTTCTCCCTGCTGGGTATAACTCTATGACCCTTTTAGTGGAATTTGGGAAGAGAAGGGCATTATACCTGTCAGCTCGAATTGCCATCTGTAAGTCTCATTGGTCACTTTGTCCTTGGTTTTCATCAAACAGGCTTTCTAAGATGTGCTCCAAAGATTAGATTAAGCTTGAGAAAGTGAATATTTTCTTTCCATGACTAATAAGAGGCACAAAAATCATAGCAGTAGTTCTCAGTCCTAGCTGCACATCAGAATCACCTGGGGATCTGATGAAATTCTTCTGTCCGGTGCACCCCCAGAGGTTATGATTTGATTGGCCTGGGATGGCGCCCAGTCATCAGATTTCATAAAAGCGCCCTGGGCAGTTTTGGTACTCAGAGTGCTGAGAACCGTGACTCTTAGAGTCACAGGAGCATGTCCTAAGCCTGTGAGTGCCTCTGGAGTGGGGAGAAGGAGGACAAGGAAACAAAAGGAGAGGAAAGGACGACATCGCAGGGTTGAGGAAAAAGCGTGGGATTTGGTGCCTGTGTCCGATTCCCAGTTCCACAGTTCAATTGTCCTCATAACCTTATATTACCTCTTTGGGGCCCCATTTCACTCTGTAAAATAGC
Source organism: Eidolon dupreanum (assembly GCA_028627145.1). Taxonomy (NCBI): domain Eukaryota; kingdom Metazoa; phylum Chordata; class Mammalia; order Chiroptera; family Pteropodidae; genus Eidolon; species Eidolon dupreanum. The sequence goes on from CM053511.1 coordinate 43,565,230, forward strand.
AATAGTGATACCTACCTGTGGCACTGATATAAGACAAAACTGCATGTCTGTGAAAGCAAATGCTTGTTATTATTTAAAAAAAAAAAAAGTAAAGAAAGAGAGAAAATGTAATGTTAGGAAAAGGAGAGAAATACCATGAAAGAAAACAAAGATCCATAAGATCAAGAGCAATGGTATGTATCCCTTTTGTTGGGTGTCTGACCTTGGCATGAATCTACATCACTTATTTTGAATGGTGAGAAACTGCAGGGAACATTCCAGGAAGGGGCTCTAAAGGGGCCAAAATCTGGGTCCTAGATCTCTGAATACTTCCTTAGCTTTAGCAGCAGTCACAGTTCCAGTGGTGAGCTCACAGATTTTACCCTCGTTAAATGTTGTCCATGTTTCCTGACCTTCTCCCAAAAGATCACCTGCAGTGTAAACTCAGGATTGATGGGCAGGTGGAGTAAGTCCTGAAGAAGACTTACAATCTTTTTCATAACATTTATGCAAAGACCTCATGTCTAACCAGAGGCAGAGAAGTCTATCATGAGACACCCATTAACTTCTCCACTTTGCCTTCTTAGGTTGGTTCCGTAAATAACACCTTCATAGATTTAATTAATATGCACTCAGCACTATTAGATTTTGTGAGAAAACACAGGTGGTTCTTCTTTCTCTTCCTCGCAGTATTGAGTTGATTTATGTACTTCCCAAAATACATGTCTAAATCCTCACTTTCATGGGGTGTTTTCTCTGACATCAACCAAATCTTCAACTTTTCAATACCAAAGCGGGGTGTCCAACGATTCAGTTCAGCTGTGACACTAACTCCCCAGAGTTCGTGCAGACCCCACAGGTTAAGGGCTCAGTCCTTGAAGAGTGCCCCCACTTCAGATGTCAGTTGCAAGTCTCAGACCCCCTGTACTTCTGACTGACCAGGTATAAATTAAGGGTTCTCATGACCCCTTCCTCAGGTTTGATAATTGGCTATGTCCACTGAAACATAATGTCGATGAGGTGGTTTTTTTTTCACCAAAATGGATTTATTTGGGAAAAAAGAAAAGGTTACCACCCAATACATGCAGACATGAAAAGCTACATGCATGCTTTGGCCCTCATGCTGACACGGAGGCGTGTTTATGTAAGGGAAAAGGAAGTTAAGGGAAGGGGAAGTTAGAAACGTAGAGCTTTATTATAAGCATAGAGTGCTTCCTGTAGGGTTCTCAAAATTACATTGAATATGAGAACTCCCATAAGCCCTAGCTCCTCCCATAGACCCTCCCAACCTATTTTGTTTGCTTAAAGTTCCAGTTAGTCTTTAGTAGCTAGAATGGCTCATAGAACTCAGGATAACTGTTTACCTATGCTTACTGGTTTATGATAATAGCCAGATGGGAGAGATACATAGGGCAAGGTGCGGGGCAAGGCATGGCACTATCATGCCCTGTCTGGGAGCACCACCCTCCCAGCACTTTGATGTGTTCACCAACCTAGAAGTTCTCTGAATTTTATTATTTTGGAGTTTTTATAGAGATCAATTTCCAGCCTACCTACCCTCCCCTTACCAGAGATTGGTGAGTAGGGCTGAAAGTTCTAAGCACTGGTCTTTTTGGTGACGAGGCCTACCCTGAGGCCATCAAGAGGCCCTGCCCTACGCCATTCAGGAGCATAAACTGCAGTGCGATTGAAAGTGCTCATTATGAATAATGAAAGACACTCTGTATCACTCAGGAAATCTCAAGGGTTTTAGAAGCTTTGTGCCAGGAGCCAGAGGTAAGAACCAAGCATGTTTGTATTATACCACTGAGGACAAAAAAAGGGGTTCTATGGAAAGCCCCCTCACAGGTTGATCTGATCATAAATTTTTAATTGGGCAGATCATGGTGGGTAGTCACTCCCCAGGCATCTGAAGTTTTAGTAAAAGATTTATCTTTGACTTGGCAAGACGTATCCATTGTTTCTGTGCATCTAGCTTAACACACCTTTGAAATAAACCATAACCACCCTCAAGAAAACACATAATCTTGTTAACTAACAGGTAATCCAATCCTCACCTTGCTTTTCCCCATGCCATATACTCTTCCTTATGCCCCTCCTTAATTTCAAATGCATGAAAGAAGCAGCAAAATTGTTATTACCTGGAGCATTTGAGTTCTCCTGGCATATGTCATCAATTTGGCTCAAATAAGCTCTTATAAAAATTTTCTACAGGTTTGAACATTCTTACGTCGACACCACACCTTGGCATCTGTGAATGTGACTTCATTTGGAAGTAAGGTTTTACAGATGCAATTAAGTTAAGGATCTTGAGACGAGATTATTCTGGATTTAGGGTGGGACCTAAATTCAAGGACAAGTAACTTTATAAAAGACTGGAATAAAGAGATAGACACACAGACACATAGGGAACAAGGCTATGTGAAGATAGAGGCAGAGATGGGAATTATGCTATCATGACAAGAAACACCTGGAGCCAACAGAACCTAAAAGAGGCAAGGATGGATTCAGAGCTTTTGCAGGGACACCTTGATTTTGGACTTCCAGTTTCCAGAACTGTGAGAGAATACACTTTTGTTGTTTTGAGCCATGAAGTTTGTGGTTACTTGTTGTGGCAGTGCTAGGAAGCTTAACATACCCTTCCCTACACCCTCTTCTTTCTCCTCTTCCTTCAGCTTAATTATAATGTTTAAGAAATATTCTTACTCTCAAAAGAAATCTAATTATGCTGATCCAACGAACACATCTCTCAGTAGAAGTTAAAGGATATGCAAGTTAAATGACAAAACAAAACCACAAGATGATGATGCCACAAGCCACCAGGGAGCCGAGTACTAAGTGAAGAGTGCATACAATAAGTACGGGAGGTCAGGAACTTCTTTACCCTCAGACTCAATGTTTCCTTTAATTGAACATTCCTTGATCCTGAGAAACTAGTTTTCTCTCTTCACACCCTGGAAGATGCATCTCGTTTAGCAGTGTCAGTTTGGTATCTCAATTCTGAACCTTCTGTTAGATTCTTCTAGGTCTAAGGTTTTTCCAGATCATATTTCTGGCATATTTTGCACTTTGCCTGCCTCCCAAAGAGAGTTTTAGAATATATGTGACTTAAAGATGGTGAACAAAAATCACTGGGTTGTTAAATCTCTCATGAGCAACTATGAGAAAGTCAAGACCCACATTGATGAAATGTTCTTTCATGTTTGGGAAAAACATGTACTTTGAACTTTGAATTAATTATTTCCTTTGTCTTGTTTCTAAATTAAAATCAATCACTACTGGGTGACATCACAAGGATATGGCAGAGTGGGAAGCTCCAGGAATCTGCCCCTCCACCAAGTCAATGAGCTGGCAGGAATGTCAGCCCTTTCATGGCTGATGGGGCTTCCGAAGGGATTTAAAGTGACAGGACCTACTTTTTTTTCTCCCTCTCACCTCTTTTGAGAGCTAGACATTTAAGGAAATCTTTATAAGGTTACTGGCTGACTGCAGATATAACAAAACAGAAGCATCAAGGACCACACAAAGCAAGATATACACATGTTACGAAATAATCTGGAAAAGTTACAGATGATTGGCTTTGGCTTTCAACAAGAAAGGTTCAGCAGTCCCTGAAGTGTGGAACAATTAGATCTCTAGAGCTGGCATTATATAATACTTGAAATGTCCAGTTCTTAACAACAACCACAACACAAAATATACCAAAAAAAAAAAAAAAAAAAAAAGTCAGGAAAATATGCCTATTACAGAATGGCCCATTCACAGGAAAAAAAATAATAATTTGACAGAAATCATCCCTGAGGAATTGCAGATATTGGAATTATTAGTCAAAGATGTCAAATCTGCTGTCTTGCATATGTTTAATGAGTTAAAAGAAACCATAGACAAAAAAACTAAAGGAAGTCAAGAAAATAATGTATGAACAAAATGAGAATATGAACAAAGAGATAGAAATTATATAAAGAAACCAAACATAAATTCTGGAGGTGAAAAGTACAATAACTGAAATGAAAAACTCAGTAGAAGGGTCAAACAGTAGATGGGAGCTGGCAAAAGAAAAGATCAATAAACTTGAAGATAAGACCACTGAAATTATCCAGTCTAAGGGGTTGAAAGAATATAGAATGAAAGAAAATGAACAAATCATGAGGGATGCATGGATCTCATTACATACACTAACATACACATTATAGGATTCCTAGAAGAGAAAGAGAAAGTAGAAAAAAGAAATGGAATAAATAATGGCCAAAACCTCTTCAAATTTGAAGAAGCACATGAATATACATGTCCATGAAGCTCAATGAACTCCATACAGGATAAACTCAAATAGATCTACACCAAGGCCCTTGGTACTTAAGTCATTGAAACCCAAAGATAAACAGAATTTTGAAAGCAGCAAGAGGGAAGCAACTCATTGTGTTTAAGGAATCTTCAATAAGAATAACAGCTGATTTATCCTCAGAAACCATGGAGGATGGAAGGCAGTGGGATGACACAAAGTCCTGAAAAAAAACAAACAACCAACTATCAACCCAAAATTTTATGTGTAGTAAAATAATCTTTCAAGAATGAAGGAGAAAAATTAAGACAATAGCTGAGGGAGTTCATCACTAGTTCACCTGCTCTACAATAAATGTTAAAGGGAGTCTTTTGGGCTGAAATGAAAAAGACAGTGGACTGTAAATTGAAGCCATAAGAAAAAAATAAAGAACACTGGTAAATGCCCTTTATCTTTTCACATAGGGAAATATAAAATCCAGGATCATTTCTCTTTTGGTGTGGCTTATAAGTTTCTTTCTTTCTTTCTTTCTTTCTTTCTTTCTTTCTTTCTTTCTTTCTTTCTTTCTTTCTTTCTTTCTTTCTTTCTTTCTTTCTTTCTTTCTTTCTTTCTTACATGATTTAAGACACTAATGCATAAAACTGACGGCGAGCATTGAGGTTTGCACACGGTTCCCCGCGGCAGGGCACACCTTCTGAATGGAGGAGCGTGATTAACGAGACCTCTTTCTGCCCATTTCCAGTACAGATGTGCACTCTCTGAGGCTAATTTTAAAAGGGGCAAAGTATCACGTGGCTGGAAGGGAACTTGCAGAGTTTCTGCAGCAAACACCGGTGCCTTCTGTCTGCAGAGTTTCGGAGTTATCTTCAGAGGCAGCATGCCACGTCTGGTATCGCTTTGAGTTTGTGAGGCAAGTAAGGCAGACATTTGGTTCAAGTGAATGAATATATATTGGGGGTCCTCTGGATGCCAGGCAATGTGCTCAGAGCTTCACACAGAAAAATAAGAGTGTGGCCTGCCTTTCGGGAGCCCACATGGCACCCCCACTCCAGGTGAGGAAACCGGCACTTAGAAAGACCAGGCTCTGTGGGCGAAATCACACGAGAAGAGAAATGGCTGGGGCAGGAAGCCAGGTCTGGTTTGTAGACCAGAGGACGACGTCAGGATGTCAGGCTGCCTGCCACTGGGTCAGCCCATGCACCCTTTTCAAGGTCCCAGAAGGGGCGGTTATGGAACTCCTTTTAGCAATAAACTCTAGTCTGGCACACCCGACTAGAGATTTTGTTCTCAATGGTAGTAGCTTCGACATCTCATATTGAACTTAACAGTTACTTCCTGTTGTTCTTTTTAATTGAAAAACACACAGTCCCTGCCCTTTTTCACTTCTGGTCAGTGGCATAAGTTCCTCATTCAATACTTTGCAGAACACTCGCATATGGCACCCTGGGGACAGGGTGAGAGGTGGAGGAGGGAGAAGCGGAACTGCCGACCTGAGCCCTGTGAGATCTGCAGGGCCCAGTGACCATGCATGCGCTGCTGCCAAGGTTTGCAAAACTCATGCTTTCTTCATCTGGAGGTGGAGAAACAGGCCTGTTTCCTCTCCTGGGCACGTGGTGAAAACTTACTTTTTTAGAGGCCTTGCTTTCTCGGTAACCATCACATTAACTCTTAATTAATTTTAATGGGCTTTGGCAGGGACATTTATTATAATCTGGTACCAGTATTGTCACATTCTCGAAATCACTTTATGTCCCTTATGTCATCAGACTCAATACCAGAATTGTAAAGTCAATAAAGAATTAAGCATAGCAACTATAGAGAGCTGAATGGTGGCTCCCAAAATATCAGGCCCTAATCCCTGAAACCTGTAAATATGACCTTATTGGGAAAAACATTTGAAGGTGTGATTAAGTTAAGGATCCTGAGATGGGGATGTTATCCTGGATTATCCAGGTGAGCCCCAAACACATGAACAGTGTTCTCATAAGAGAGAGGCACAGGGAGATGACACACGAAGAGGGGAGGCAGTGTGAAGGTGGAGGCAGAGATTAGGGAGATTTGGCCGCAAGCAAAAGAACGCGGAGGCCACCAGAAGCCGGGAGAAGTGGAGGACGGATTCTCCTAGGACCTCCAGAGGGAGTATGGCCCGATAACACCTTGATTTCTTTCTGGGAAGGCTGATGTTGAACTTCAGGCCTCCAGAACCATGAGGAAAAAGTTTTCTATGGTTCGAAGCCACCAACGTTGTGGTAACTTGTTACAGCAGTCACAGGACACTAGTCCAGGGGAAACAAAGCTTCTGCCTCTAATGTTAGAGCAGCCTCACCAAGTCTATGGGTCTCTTCCCAGAAAAATGGTTTCAAATCATAAGATGGAATAATACTTAAGATCATGCAGGAAGGCAAATATTTTGAAATACAGTTGTTGGAACATTAGTAAACAACTTTGTACCGCTTGGAGCATGTTCACCAAGACGACACACTTCAAACATAAGCAAGTTAGAGCTGGTTTTATTTTTGGAAGACACCAGCTTGAAGGTTACCCAGGTGGAGCTGAACTACACTGAGAAGCCGGCCTGTGGCAGGAAAGGCTGAGATCACGAGTGATCAGTTAGAGGGTCTAGTACCCACTATTGATCTGAAGTAGTGATGAAAGTAGAGCATTGCAAGGTCTATACAGTAGCTGTAACATAACTATGGAAATACTCGGTCTTCTCTGGTGACCAGGTCCCGGGACTGCCAATGCTCCGTGGTTTGTTGCCTTCACCGGCAATCGAAGGAAATGCTGGATTGCGAACCTCCGGTGCAGGACCGCTGGCTCAGAGGGGCGGGCAGCAGGGGCGCCAGTGAGCGCGGGCTGCAGAGAGGCCGAGGACGGCTGGGCAGGCTTTGTAGGGATGGCGGCCTGCGTAGGAGCTGGACCCCTCAGCTGGGCACTCTGAGCGGCAGCAGCTCCCGGGTGCTGCCCGGTGATAAAGCAGGCATGGCAAATTGTGCAGGGTGTCAGGCTGACAGTGATGTGTGATGAATTAACAGCCGAGGCTGGTGGTGTGACCTGCCTTTAGACACTTCATTTAGAAGTTAGCGTATTGCTAGATGCTTCCTATAATTTGTGATGATGCTGATTGTGATAAATCACGAGTTTCTGGCAAACTCCCCCAGCCCGCTCCGATGGCTGAACAGAGAAAATGTGTAACTCTGTGGGGACATTCATGCCACGAATGAGAGTGAGGATCTGGCCGTAGCAACAGAATGCTCAGTCAGTGAACAAAGTAATTAAATCAAGCTAATTAAATCACAATAAAAATAATTTTAATTTAATTAATTTCTCTGCACTGATTGAACATTATGTTGCAACCGTGAGGCTTTCTGAACGCTAATAGAATTTAGGGGCTGGGACACCGAAGTTGTGGTCACTGGTGTGATACGTGGGTTATTGTCGAGGGAATGAAATGAAATACATTTAACGAGATGCCGACATGTTGACTGAGCCACAAATAGAAAATGGTTTTGGAATTAAGATAATAAGGTCTTTTCCTTTCCCAGTTAGGTTTCTGTACTAACCAGGGCAATAAATGTCAAGTTTAGCAATAATAATAAAAGGCCCAGACAAAGGAGATGGAGCACAATCGCTTCACTGTGTTGTGGTTGGTGGGAAACCTCAGGTCAAAACCTCAGTAGTAAGTGGTAGTGCCAGGGACACTTACCCATTGGAAATGGGGGGTACATTCAGCCCCAGACCTTGGTACCTAATAAAGGCCCTAGAAGCGCGAGGATTGGAATCCTGCGCGTTCCTCAGTCAGGGACGAACCAAGTGGCAATGGATTTTTAACAGCAGCGTGAAAGTCTTAAGTGAGGCATATAGAAGGACTTTCTATCTGGGACAGATGTTAACAATAACTGGTTACTTCTTGAAAATGTGAACCGTGGTTCCCGCAGCCCCACCCTGACCCCAGTGCTAAGCAGAGAGCCTCGCACTCACTGGTCCTCAAGTATTTATTACGAATTGGATTATTGAGGTCTCAAGGAATTTCTTCCCTTAGTGCTTGAACATTAGGACAGATATTCTTCTTCGGGGTTGTTTAGACATTGTTGTTAATAAGCAGGAGGAAGCTCACATAAGACGACCTCTCAAGGTCACCTCCATAGACTAATTTTGTCATATAAGCAACACTGGGATTCTGAGTGTGTTGTGTTAGCAGGCGCCCACATAATTACCAACTGTGATTTTAGAGGAGGCCTGTGCTTTGGATGCCAATATTATTTATCATGCACGTTATTTTAATTAATATTTTGTGTGTGTGCCAACATTTGAACCAGACCTCATTATGAGTGGTTGGGGCACCGCATTGTTTGTTGAGTGGAATTGTTTTCCTGAGATGCAGCTGGTTTCCCTCCTCTGCAGCCAGGGAGGGCAGAGACCAAGGGCCAGCATTTGCGAAAGCCTCTGCTGCCACAAAAATGTGCCGAAGATTCGTGGTCCTAGATGGCTCGGCTGCAAGGACCTATGCCTCTATCCAAAAGAGGGACGTGGGGAGGTGCCTAGGCTGGGACTGGATGCTGAGTGAGTTTCCCCAGGGAGGAAGCGGGGGACCAAGTGTTTGTACTGTATGAATGCTGCAGGAACAGGGGCCTCCACGTGCCTTTGAAGAGCAAGTTGGCACCTTTTCTGTTGTCAGTTCTTATGTAATTATACAAACAGAGTGAAATCCAGGCAAGCGTAATACTTATAAGCTTCATTGCTGGTCAGCTCAGCCCGCACAGTAACTGAGGACCCCAGCCCCTCCTTACATGCTGCCTTCAGGACGTTTGGGCAGGTGCTCACCTTCCTGGCACGGCTGCCCCTGAGGTTAGAACAGGACTTTTCTCAGGAGAAGATTGTCCTCATTCAGGAAAGGGGGGCACCCAGCTAAACCTGCATTCCCTCGGTTGTCCCCTCCTGCATCTGACCTGCCCCCGCCCCTGCCACCGCCCCCCACTGGTGCAAATGTTCATCCTGACCAGCAGGGAGGGACGGGGTTGCTGAGCGAATCTCCTGTTTCTCTAGGACCTGATGCTAGAAAGATGTTATCCACAACTGTGAAGCATCCCAGGATTAGCTAATGAGGATTATGACCCTAAAGTCACAACCCTTTTCCTCATTCTCATGGACCACAGCCCTGTGAGGTCTAGTTCTCTTCATAGCATTTTAAAAATTGTGCTTCAAATAATAGTATCTAACCTGCATTTGTGGACAGATAGGTGCCCAGCAAAGTCCTAAGTGCTTGACCTGCATCATCGCATTGAGTTCTCGCAGAAACTCTCTGAGGTCGCTGCTATTTTTATTTCTTTCTCATACACAAGAAAATGGTGACTTGCAGAAATTCAATAACTTATGCTCTAGATCAGAGCAAGTAAGTGGCAAAGCTGCCACTGGAATCAAGGTCCTTCTCTCCCCCAGACTTCCCACCATCCTGCCTCAGAATGAAACCGGGATTGAGGCATATTGTGTAAGTGACCTGCTGCTCTCCCTCCCAGCACAGTGCTGCCCGGGAACACACGTGTTCTCCTGCGCCCGAGCCCCAGAATGCTCTCCCAGATCCTTTCTCAACCCTGGCAAGCTATTTTAACAGAAAGAGGATGTTAGACCACCTAAGAACGTCAGGACAATTTTTTTCCCTTACAAAGTAAATTAACTATGCACTGTGCATCTGTATTCGTCCAAGGATTCTGCGGTGGGAGGAAACCCCTTTAAAGGGTTTGACTTAGAGGCCCGAAGACATCTGGAGCATCGGCCCTTAAAGCAGCACGCGGCCCATGTCCTGCGCATGCCCGGTGTCCTCGTTCAGCATGGCTGGGCGCTTTGGAGATGAGAGAGAACTAAGCGGTGCCACCCGGGGCCGTGAGACTAGCCGGCAAGCTCAGTCTACCCACCCAGACAGCTTCCCCTTCATCAGCACCGCTCCCCTTTCTTTGATCTCTTTCTCTCTCTTCTGCTTATGTTTTCTCTTTTTCTCTCCCATCCCCGTTCTTGCCCCAGCCCCTCACTTTCCTGTCACCTCGTCTGTGCAGTTGGCACCACACTACATCGTTCAGATGGCCTTTGCCTGCTTTATAATTCTCGGCTGAAAACTCACAATAACAGAAAACCCAAGAAGAGAAAACATTTACCAGTGCCGAAATGGCTTGCATTAATGAAATAATGTTTGGGGGCATTTAGATTGAACTGGTGTAATTGTAGGTTGCAAAGTATAATAGTAGCTCATGCAGGGTTATCATTTTGTACTATTTTACCTTCAGGTTTTTGTTAATCCAGTGGGTTTGGTGGAATTAGAGGGCTGCTGTGAAAAAAAAGAAAAAAAAAGAAGAAGGGGAAAAAAAGGCCTGAGCAACCTGCTGGCCTGAGAACAGCCTTGTCAAACTAGCAGGTAGCTGCATGGTTAGCCTTTATCCCACATACAATGAGGGCAGTCGCCAGGGCCTCTACAAAGAGTATTGAACTGTCGACACAGGACATTTTTGTTGAAAGCAGTCCTTTTGATTTCATCTTCCCAGCCTAATGTAATAAAAACAGACATTATGAAATACGCTCATCTCTGTTTGATGGAACCATCGTGAATACCCAGCCACGTGTGCCAGCGTAAAGGTTGTCCAGCTGCCGGAAGTGACTTGCAACATGACGGCTGATCCAGAGGTTGTAAGCGCCTCCACCCCATGAGGGGGAACAGCTGTCTTGAGAGCAGGCCAATGGGTGAACCGAGTATAAACACGCTGTTTCCACCAAGAGAATATTTAACTCCTCAAACAATCTAAGGCCCAGCCACAGGCCCGTTCTCTCCAAGAAACAAAACCTTGAGGTTATCTCAAAGGCAGAAGAAAGGAAAACAAAGCAGAAGAATCTCAAACTTATTTTTGCTGATGGGATGGCCTTTTCTATGGAAATAGAAAAGGAGCCCACCACAGTTAGAGGCCTGGTTCCTGTCGGCTTCTCCTACTTTCCATAGTCACCAATTCCAGACTCAACCTCACTGGTCACCAACTGCAAAGACAAGGGCTTCACGTGACTCGAGAATTTAGGAGTTTTCCCCCAAACAAGAAACTCAGAGAAGTAATGACTCTGGCATTAGAAGATTCAAAAGTACTATACCTTCTAATTTCTTGAACTACTTGAAGCATTCCAAGTTGGCTATCACATGGTAAACGTGACTCCCAATATTTACTTGTGTACAGCTAGGGGACTCTTCCACGTACTTGCTAAAGTGCCCTGAAAGAAGCTGCTACTCTCCATCAGTTTTACTCGGCCGTGAGTTTTTAAGTAACATTTCGCCGAGTGTGAGAATGAGAATGGGTGTGTAATTGCAGATTGTTGAAAATAGTATGTAACTCCTTGGCTGAATGAAAGCATGACCTGATATTTCTTTGAGATTCAAATAGCTCATTGTTCTACTAATTACTGTTGCATCCATTGTATTTTATACTATTTGTTTGTTCATGGGTTCATTCAACAAATTGCCACTGAGTACCCACTGTGTGCCAGATTTCCGGTACTGGGTTCTGGGAGTTCAAGCACAAAAGACAGTCCCCGCCCTCAGGCAAGTTACAGTCTAAAGGGTTTCTAAGACACGGCAGATGGTTACAGTATAGCATGATAAGCACTGTGACAGGGAGATGCCCAGGGTACAGTAAGAGCCAGGAGGGGAGCCACAGACCCAGCTGTCTGTGTGTGTGTGCGTGCGTGTGCACATGTGCACACTTGCATGCTCATGGTGTTTGGAAGTACGTAGCTTTAAAGTAGATGTCCTAGTAGAGAGGATGTCTAAAATAAATCTTAAAGGAAAGTGGAAGTTAGACAATGAAAGGAAAAAGGGTTACATTCTAGATAAGACGAATAACAAGAGAAGATGATATTTTAAGAACTATGTTACTTTGTTAATGAGAGCTGCCGTTATTTGGAGCTGTGGTGATGGATGAGTCTGGGGACATTGCAGTGCTCTTGTGTTTCATGCCAAAGGGTTTATTTGTAGATGTAAGGAAGAAGAGAAGAAAGGAAGGAAGGAAAGAAAGGAGGAAGGAAGGGAGGAAGGAAGGAAAAAAGGAAGGAAAGAAAAAAGGGAGGAAGGAAGGAAAAAAGGAAGGAAAGAAAAAAGGAAGGAAGGAAGGAAGAAATGGCGACAGTGAGTACTGAAGAACAGGAAAGGATCTAAGATTTATTTTCTGCCTGTGCCTGGTGATTTTCTTAAGTCCATAATGTCTTTTAAAGTTTAACCTCTGAACTCAGTTTCTTCATTTACTAAAAAGAGAAATCCCTCCAACACAGGGAAGTTGTGAGGGTCGAATGAGATGCCGATGTGGGGTGCTTAGCAGTCCCTGGCACGTTATCAGCGCTCCATGAACCGCGTCGTCATTATCGCGACAAGCGCAGAGTCTGTATTGCGAGGGCGCGACCTGGAGCAGTGACAGGCTGCAGTGAAAGGGCCAGGGAGAGGTCGTGGCGCCTGAGGTGGGGTGGAGAGACAGCGAGTGACGTGAGAGAGATTTGGGGAAGCCGCGTGGGCAGGACTGGTGACTGCGGACGTGCAGGGGCTGAGGGAGAGGAGAGTCAACGTGACTTCCAGCTTTCCGGCTGGGTGCACAGTGGCCTCCTCTCTGAGATGGACACAGAGGTTGCTGTGGGCTGTGTCCACAGAGTGAAAGACCATCCAGCTCCCAAACCTAAACCGTCCTTGGTCTGTAGAGCTTGTTTTCAAAACTGGACTCACATCTGGAGCATGAGCAGCAGTGGCATGTGCTTGGGGGCGGGGCGCAGAGAGGTCTCACTGAAGTGGACATGCATGTGATTCCTCCCAGATGACCCTCCCTTGAGGCCACGTGACCACCTGAGCCTCCTCTTCTTCACTGGGCCTGCTTCTCTCCAGCTCTCTGCCTATCTGCAAGAATCAAGCCATCCTGTACCTTCTATCGGCCTAGGTGTCTCACCTTGTCCCAGGAGCTGTGATGCCGGTGACCTTTGATCTTTCCTACACACCAGACCCAACGTCATTGCATATAAACCTGCTGCTGGGAAAATGAAAAGAGTTATGAATCCTGCTTCTTTGTGTTCCAGCCAAAGCAATAAAATATATTCCCAATACTAATACTGCAATTTAAATTTATTATCTTTGCTCTTTACAGTATCCATAGCAGTAAAATCTGTTCCCAAGAGTGTCATAACAATTTCCAACTACTTAAGGAATTCTTTTTGTTTACATTTTAAAGCCATGGCAATAAAATTTAACACCAACAATAATACTACAACTTTGTATGGTCTTAAAACTTGTCATAAATAATAACTGTGAGGAGAATGTCAGTAAACATGTAAATGTTTTTCCTGGGAAAAGCAGCCTTTTTGGTTTGTCTCACGCAGAGGCCCAGATTCTTAACAGAGCCTTGAGAAGCACACACCCTTCCAATCAGCCAACAAGTCTGGCGGATCCTGTCTGCTGAGTATTTCTCCAATCGGCCTGTTTCTCTCGGCCCCGAAACGCCGTGTCCTGGCTGCAGCGTAGGGAGCTGTGCTCGCCTGCCTGGGTAACTGACATGCCTCTGGTGGTCCACACGCCCGCCCTTCAGTCAGCCCCCCACACAGCCGCTCCCACGAAGTTTTCAATACACAAATGTTGCCAGTTTCCAGGAAACGTGGGGGATGGAAGACAAGTTTACGGCACTGCGAAGAAACGGACGAATGCGGAATGTGGGACCCTGTGCAGGACCAATGACCAGGTTTCTCTAACAAATCGAAGATATAAAAGAGAGGGAGGAATACAGGGGAGACTGTGATGGAATGGAAAGGCTGAAAGAACTAGAAACACAATGACCAAATATTATCTGTGGACTTTGGTTGGTTCCTGATGCCAACGAGCGACTGTATACACTTTTGAGAAAATCAGGGAAATCTGACTGTGGTGTGGATACTAGACGATATTAAAGACCCGCTGGTAATTTTGCTGGCCAGTGTTTATGTTCTAGAGCAAAGGCTTTCTCAGTTAGAGATGCGTTCTGGGGTATTTACAGAGGAAATGATATTCTTACATTTGTTTTAAAATACCATAGCCCACTACTTCCTCAAAGTAGATAGATGGTGGGGACAGATGAGAATCAAGATGGCCCAAATGTTGATAATGGTTGAAGCTGGGGGATGGGTACATGGGGGTTCATTACATATTCTACTTTTTTTTTCTGTCTCCTGGAAAAGTGGTATAATTAAAAGTAAAAAATTCAAGAGACCAGGCAGATGGAGCATTTGTTCTTTTTAATAGCAACTGATGCATTCAAGAAATATGCTTTTTCATCACCCACTTCAAAGCAATATATTTTTTACTGAACACAATTACCTCATGCAGAACTGAATAAGACACAGCTTCTGCCTCTCAGAAGCTTGCCACCTGGAAGGGAAGGAGAGGCCTATGTTTGTGAAAAGGTAACTAACTTTAATACGAACACTAGGACTAATACTAATACTAAGAGCTAAATCGACAATATGCAAAACAGTCAAAAGCTATCAAAAAAAGTCAAGGTACAGAACACTGCGCATGGTGTGCTACTTTTTAAACATATAATGAGAAAGGAGAATCTCTAGTCTTATTTGCTTGTATAAATATAAAAAAACGTCAGGAGGGACACATAAGAAAATAGAAGAAATTGGTATCTATTTAGGAGAGGGTCAAACTGGGGGCCAAGAAAGACCTTTTACTGAATACGTTTTTGTACTTGATGGTTTTTGAAAACATTTAAGTGTATTGCATACCCAACAATTTAAAATAAAAAGTAATCTCTCAGTTCCCTCCCCGCCGCCCCCCCCATATCAGAGCATGTCTCTCCCCTAACACATTTATCAGTCCTATTATTCTTGGCACGTAACACACAGTCCTTTTGGTGGCTTTTCAAGATGGGCACAGTCTGGCTTCTGTGTCCTCTCAGCCTGTGCCTGTGGTTTTGGGTCCTGCAGACTCTCAGCTCAGCCGAGCTCGCTCCGCTGCAGGAAGCCAACGAGCTCTTCGCTCTCCTTCGGGCCTGGCCTGCCCAACCCCTGGTCATTCTTCAGGTTTCTGTGGAGATGCCCCTTCTCAGGGCCGCCTCTTCAGCAGCTCGCTTCAGGTCCCTCTGCTAGATGCTCCCAAAGAACCCCATGCTTCTCTGTTTGGTAAGATAACTGCCAAATTCGTAAGCAGTTGTCTGATTTTATCTTTTTCTACTCATCTGTAAATTCTACACGAGCACAACTACGTCTCGTTTTCTCTTGCTTTCCTCACCTATTTCCAAGCCTCACTTTTAGCAGAAGTTTAATCTGAATGTGTAAGCGAAGGGGCCACAGCCATAGAACATGAAGATGGGATCAGTTTGCACGTGTGTGATGTACAGAATGCCGGCGTCAATCGAGTTTGTACGAGAAGCGAAGGAAGGAGATGAGAGAGGCAGGAGGATCAGACAGGAAGTGGCATAGACAGCACGGCAAGAAGTGAACAGAAGGATGCACACTGCCGGGGAGGCCTTCCTCGAATCCGTAACGGCAGGCAAGCTCTGTGCTGGAGCGAAGGAGGTTGTGGGGTGAAAAGGGTGAAGAGAAAAGACTTCATGTTTATTGGAGAAGAAGGAGACGGGCAGTCAGCCAGCTGTCTGTCCATGTTTCTGCAGGTCTGCAAATCTCTGGCAACTGCATGGAAACTTCCATGGAGCCCTTTATGTGCATATTTTCTTTTTCTGAGAAAACCCCATAGCTTCGTGAGGATTTGAAAAGTCTGCAGATTCAGAAGGATTGAAGATCTCGTGAGCCGTAGATGAAGCAGATAAAGCAGACCGACTAAGGAGGAGGGAAAGATAGTGCTGTAAAAGCTGTGCTGTGACACAGTTGACGACCAGGAGGTAGACGCGGGAAGCGTTTTGCAGAAACAGCCGCCGTGGCCTGGAGGCTGGCGGGGAGTGGAGTTGTAGGGAAGGCCGTGGAAGGTCCCTGACACCGCGGGAGGGGCCCCGTCACCGCCTGGGTTGTGAGTGCATCATCCGCTTCGTCGAAGTTCATTTTCACTCTTAGGGAGAAGGAAGGGTGGGGGAGCTTTACAAAAACACCTTCTTGTCTACCTCATAAGGGTGTCATGAGGGGATAAGCAACACTGCTAACATCTGGAAAGTTGTGGGGCTTTTTTCATTCTTCAATTTGTTCTTTATGCAATTTCTATTAAATTTCATGTAAAAATAACTACAGCCCCACTGAATAGTGGAGAGGGGGGGAGTGGGAGGAGCCCCCAGCCACTATTTGGTCTTTAGCCCCTCGTTGACCTTCTGGAACTATGAAAAGAGATTTACGACGTCTCCCCAAACTAAAGAATCTTTTCCCATTCAGTTTACATAGTGTCAGCTTGCAATGGGCTTTGCTTGTTTTCTATAAAGTTCCAAGCATGGAATTCTACTCCAGGACCTTACTTTCTAGAAGCGGTTTTGTGCAGCGGGCAGTGGCTGGGCCCTGGTGCCAGCCTGGACCCTCGTCCTGCTCTGCCTCTTGCTGGCTGGTGACCCTGAGCCCGTCCTTCACCTCTGCTTCTCAGGCTTCTCATCTCTAAGACGGGACTCTCCTGAGCAGTGAGGAGGCGGTGTAACATGCGTGAAACCCCGAGAGGGAACCCTACCCCCCAAAGCGGCATGATGTTCCCTTCCTTGGCTTGTCTGACCTCCCAGTGAGGCCTTTCACTCACCTCCCACCAGCGACTTCTCTGGAGCTACCCCAGGGCGTCAGGTTGGAGAGGATGCCTACTCATCTGTGAGAAAGGGACGTTTTGTCCAGTCCTCCTCCTGTCTATAGGGGCTGGGAAAATGCACGGTTTCTGCAGGGCCCCTGAGTCACAGCCAGGAGAGGTGGTGTCCTTCCCTTTCGGCCGCCTCGTCATCTCGGTTCTGGACGTGTTCCTTTCCGTCACTGAGCCTTTACGTCCTGGCTCCAAACTGAATATATGGGCTGCTGGGTCAGCGCGCTAGACTGTTAGCTGCCGTTCCAAACACCAGAGTGGAGGCTGAAACGGCAAATTTATTTTCTCACAGCTGTGGAGGCTGCGCGTCCGAGACCAAGGCGTTTGAGGGCTGGCTTCTAGAGCCCTCTCTCGTTGGCCTGCTCCCTGTGCCCGCACACGGTTCACCCTCCGTCTGCGTCCTAGTCTCCTTTTCTGGAAGGACACCAGTCAGATATGATTAGGGCCCACAGTAACAGCCTTATTTTACCTTAACCACCTCTTTAAAGACCCTCTCCCCAAATACAGTCACATTCTGAGGTCCTGAGGGTTATGACTTTGACATATAAATTTGGGAGGGTGGGTGCACGGTGCAGCCCATAACAGAAGGCTAAATGAGAAATGGTTAGAACTTGGCCTACAGGAGGCACTCGGTAAGCGCCAGGTAAATATGTCGACGTGTGTCGCTGCACTGTGTTTTGCTAAGACAACCTGTGCTTCGTGAAGGGGATGGACCCGTTGCTCTGACTTGGCTGAGCTGCCACCAGGCTTTATTGTTTTCTGTTTACAGCACACCCCCCTTACTCAGCCGGTGAGCCATCGCGGCGAGGGGCACACAAGTGGAATCTGGAAGGATTCTAAAGGATTCTAAAATCTAAGATTTTTTTTTTTTAATTTTCTTGCTATCGAGTGGAAAATCGACTTGGTGAGTCCCCTCAGGCTGGCCATACACACTGTTAGGAGTTTTAGGATCTTGTCTCTGTTGTTTGGATTTTGCTTTTACTGGTCACGTGCCTGTGTCACTGGAGCACAAGCTCACAGTGTCCTCTCATGAGTGAAGGCGCATCTGTCCTGAACTATCGGCTTGCTGGCGAGACCTTACCAAATAGCTTTTCAGTATATCTTCGGTAAACAAAAGCGAGCAAAAGCAGCAGTCACGACAACCGTAACAATGAAGAAAGCGGGAGAAAGAGCTCCCTGCTTCCAAAGATAAGGAAAGTAAAAAGCCCTCTTGAAAACTCCGCCGCCAGGCCCGGCTCCGTCCCAGTTTCAGCCCAGCTGCTGCCACTGCGCCTTCCTTCTGTCCCCTCTTCTCGTGTCCAGGCTCCTGCATCTTGCAAACGTCATCGCCAGTTCTGTATCCCTTTGAGCGGTGCTCTGGTGGCTCTCTGTCACTCGAAACGACCCTCTGGCAAGGGTTAATGACTGCGAGCAAGGACTTGGAGATAGCACTGCCCCTTCTTCTGGGGAGAAGCAGACAGAGGCTTTCAAGCCCCTGGGCTGTTGCCTTCAACCTTTGACTCTCTAAGGCCTCTACCTTCTGACCTCCTCTGCTCTTTTGGTTAATGACAGTTATAAATGTCCAAGAGGCACACCTCTGAGGCAAGCGGCCTCAGCTAATTGGGCAAAACCATTCGATAGATGTAGACTTTATTTTCTTTAGTATACAGCAATGTATGTTCCAAGAGCAATAAATAATGAATTTGAGGGAAAAAAATTAAGAATAAAACTTAATGGAGATTTAAAAGAAAAAAATTTAATTCTGGATTTTGAGAAAAAAACTCCTGGTTGCAGTTTCGGATTTCCTTGATGGCTGGATTTGCTTCAGGTGGGGGATGTCAAAGGCTCAGGTGTGCATGGCAGGGGGAGGGTGGAGTACAGCTGCAATGCAGAGAGGCCAGATGGCTTGCAAGGACAGAGTGAAAACTCAGGGAATTCTAATGATGAGAAGCCCTCAGAGAGCTTTCGGAGAGCAGGCAGGCATGCTGGGAACCCTGGGAGCTGTGGCAATTACCATCTAGAAGCGATCATGGGACATCCTTGTCTAAAATACAGGTCTACAGGGCAATGCGGTCTCAGCGTCTGGAGTGTGTGCTCAGAACAAACAAACAACATAGCTAGCATATATATGCATGCAAATTTCCACAAACTATATTTTTATATCTGTGATCTATACACACTACACATCTGTTAAATCCATGCTGGTTAGAATAAAATCAAATGGGGAGAAGGGTGGCTGACCACAAATTTTCCCAGTCTCCACTCATGGTCAACGGTCCCATGTTGCTATGGGAACAAGCGTCTGGCTGCCTGTCTGGCCAGGGACTGGCTTCCTGAAGCGATGGGCCATGCCCGGCCTAGGCCGAGGCACCCTCTCCACCTCCTGCGGACGCCGGGCACCAGCGAAAGCTGAGGTTGCCGCCTTATTCGAGCCGCAGCCAAACTCTCTCTTCGTGGCCTGAGAAGAAGCTGAGGCTTTGTCTTTTAAACAGTACACGCTCGCCTCAAATAGCCATGTGGTCGTTGTCAAAAGACGTTCGAATATTTATGCAGAGTTCTCGGAGAGGACGTCACAGCACTCTTGGCATTCTCACGAGCCCGCGGGCTGCTTCTGAGTATGTGTGTGATTGCGTGTGTGTGTGCGTGTGTGTGTGATTGTGTGTGTGTGTATGCGCATGTGTGCGTGCATGTGCATACGCGGGGAGGAAGGTGGGAAGGTTAGGAATAAGTTGGAAGGAAGGCAACATCTTTATTTATTTTTTTAGAAAAGGAGCTTTGATTTTCCCATTGTCCCCGGTGAGAAAGAAACCATACTGTGAACTCTTAGATGGGTGTCTTTGGGGGAGGATGTATGGCGTGATGAGAAAGGGGGCTGGTCCTACTCTTTTGCTGAGGCTGCCGGGCTGTTGGCAGTAATTTGAGGGGACAGGCAGAGGGAGGAGAGAGGTGCAGTGTCATGCTCGGAGGGCTGGCTAGCTAGCCCTCGCCCACTACCTTCCACTTCCTGTCTACCCTGGTATCATCTTTAAGCTTGAACCTGCCAGCCTTATTTGGTGAACTTATTTGACCTTAATTTCATAGCTGCATGTAAAACCAGAATACTCTACTGAAGTTTCACGTGAAGGCTGGAGAGCTTCCTTGTGGTGGTGATGGTCCCTGCAGTGAGGTACCAGTGTCACACCTCTTCCATGGCTCTGCGTGCCTGCCTGGTTTGGCTACTGTCACACAGGAGATGGATTAAGGACAAAAAAAAATCTTGCCAGGCTTGGGGTACTGTATGAATCTCATTGACTAATTGGTGCCTTTTAGAGCAATACTGCATTACTGTTATTTGGGTCTGTTCCTGGTCTTGGAGAGGAATCAGTAAATGTGACCCCCAAAGTCTTAGGTTAGAAAGAAAAAACCTGAAGGAAAGCAGTCTTTTTTTCGGTAGTTTTCCCCTTTACTCGTAGTACAGGCTTGTTGACTGCCTTACGTGGTGAGCTGGATCGGAGCAGGTAGTTCTTTGTGCTGCCAGAGAATCTGCCTGCTGCGTGTTTCTTTACTGTCCCCCCACCCCCCAGGATCTGTTTGCTCCCAGGAAGTGCTACAAAACACACTGAGGATGAGAACAAACACGGATGAGTCCCATGGTGGTTTGAGAACACAGGGGACTGCCCTGACATTCAGTGGCCGGTGTCCTGGGGTATGATGGGTACGTGCGAGATCGCTGTGGCAGGGTGGCAGGGAGGACAACCGATGACAGCATTTCAGATCAAAACTCTACTCTAAGGACTCATACAGACCAGGCGATTAGCTCTGAGATGGCACAGGACCGTTAGCAGTTAGAGTGCAGAAAGAGCACGGGCAGAGGATGGAGGGGAGAGGAAGCGATGCGGTGAAGCCGAGGCAAGCAGGGGACTGATGAGAGATATGAGAGGCAGAAATCAGAAGAGACGGTGCGGCACAGCGGTGGATGAGAAAGTGAAACGGGGTAGGCTAGAAGGGCATCGTGATTTGCAGGCTGAAGACCTTGGCATCACTTCTGTCCTTATGAGCCGGGGTTCCTTGCAAAAGAGATTTACTCTCTTCGAGCCTCAATTTTATCATCTTTAAAATGGAGCTGATGAAGAGTCTTCACTCTCCCTATTTCATAAAGATACTGTGAGGAATAAAACATGAAAACCCCCATATCCAAAACTCAGGGCAACACGTGACTCGCCCAACTGGGACTACCTAACACATTCAGTTGAAGAAATAAATAGGTGAGCATAATACAGGGAAAAGATGATCAATCCACAAAAGCAGGAGGGAGCGAGGTGGAAAACGAAGAGAGATTCAAAGGGTGATGGTGTCGGCAGAGATGGACTCACTCGAAAATGCAGAGCGACAGAATCCACTGAACAACCAACAGTACCCACGCTTGACGACCTGACGTGCCAGCCACTGCACCATGAGTGTGGGGCAAAGACGGGAGAAGGGTCAGCAGGGAAGACGCCCCAGGTGGAGGTGGGTGAGAGGAAGCCCAACAGCAATTGTTTTGGGGAGACTGAAGGCTAAGGTAGGAAGTCGCATGCTGAGACAGATGGAGTAAGCTAGAGCTGAAAGTGAGGCCACCCACATTATTTGATATTTGGGATGGAGGAGATCTTTATTCCAAAGGCCATCCAAGAAAGGGACTTATTGTTTTTTCAGGAGAAGAAGCCTTGATTTCTTTGCTCTAAACCCAATCATTTGGTTCAAACTGGAAGTTTCATCGCATGTAAGGGAGACCACAAAAAGGTAGTCCCATCTCTAAATATCGAGAAGGCCAGTCAAGCTTCTGTCATTCACTGTCATGAGAGGTAAAAGAGGAGTTTCTGGAAGGAGGTGACAACATTCTTTAGCCTTTCAGGAAAGGAGCCAGTGAAAATGGAATGATTGTAGTTGATTTAAGGGGTAAAAGTTGAGAGGCAAATGATGACTGAGGTTGAAAGGGCTTCTCTAGTAGTCCTTTTGTTCATGGGCAAGATATTGTTGCTGATGGGTTCAAGGGGAGTGGGAGGGCATGGGGGAAGTGGGAGGGATGATGGATTGCCGATGAACCTATGAAGAATGAGGCAAAGCAGCATGAAACCATTTGTTTGGGCTTTATAGATTTTCTAATAAAAACGTCAAGGTTTTTTCACACCATTTTGAAAATGTCATCAAATGCAAAACAGTTCTTATGCCAGTGACAAAGACTGCATTTCCAATGGTAAATTCCAGCCCAAGATGCAATAACATCTCTGTCAGGTTTTCCTCCAGTTCAAACCAGGGGTCAGGTTTGATCCAGGACCCTTCAGGGTAACCTTTGACCCTCCACAGTAACTGACCCCTCCTAACAGAACCCAGAACTTTCCTGAATGTGAAGTATTTGGGGAGTGATTAAGGGTTAGTGTTAGCCCAGTGGGAACATCCTAAGAATGAGGAGTCCATTTCTGAGCCATGTTTGGGGGTGAAGAACATGTTTTCGAGTCTCTGCCTCAGTTGGGTTATTTCTGATGTAGCCATTAAAGAAAATCTTTCAATGAACTTTCTTGTCTTAGACTCTCCTCCTTGCAAGCTGCCTCACACACTTCCTTGAAGTTGTTGTTTTTGTTTTATTACTATTATTATTTCAGTACATCTTTAATCACTTGGCAGCCCAGCTCAGAGACCTTCAATTGCTCCTCTTTGCCTTTTCTGTTTTCATTTTTTGTAACATTTTAAAATTAATCCAAGAAACCTAAAATAGTATCATTATAAAGTGTAATCCACAACAGAATGATGAATACGACATTTTATATTCTTTCTTCATACTCAGTTTCAAAATCCAGTGTATTTCACAGCTATGGCACATCTCAATTTGGAAGTAAATTTTATGAGATATACTTAGTCTGCATTTTGCTTTCATAAGATTTACAGTTGTAAATAAGAGGATTCACGAATCAAGTTGTCCAAACATATCTTAAAATTTTCCAACAACCAAATCAAATATCAATGTTCAGAGCTAAATTTACACTAATTAAATTTGAATCGAATTTTGAAAAATCCCATTCTTCTTACTGCAGAGCAGTATCCCATCGCTGAGGTGGACCACGCAGTCTCCTTGGTCTTTTAAATTAAGTGCAAACACCTTTGAAAGGTTTTCTGCTCCCCGATTGATTCCTCTGTACCCCTACCTTTTGTAATTCCTGGGCATATACTCACCCAAACTCATCCTGCCTTTGTCGCACACCAGCCCTTTACGCTTCCTGCTCTCCACTGGAATGCCCCCTTCCTCCCAGGGCGTTCCCTTAAGGCCACCTTTGCCTCTTAAAATTCTGCTGTTCCTCTGAGATTGATCTCAGGAGCCACTTCTTCCATGAAATCTTTCCTGATTTTCTCCACTGTGATTCTGTCAACTGTGATTTCTCCTTGCCTTTTATCCTTCGAAGCACATTGGTACCTCCAATGAATCTGCTTCAACATGTATTCCAGTCTAATCAAGATGCTTACCTCCCTGAAGCTGACAGAAAACCGCCTCACACATTTTAACGTTTTATAGCCCACCCCAACTTCCACCTGCAATAAAGTGTCCTTGAGTTGCTTCCTTGAGTGGACCACCACGGTGAGAGCAGAATGGAGGCCTTATGTTTAAGGTGGGTCTTCTTTTGGGGTCCATCTCTATTTAAAGTTTACCTGCTAAAAGG
Organism: Eidolon dupreanum; assembly: GCA_028627145.1. NCBI lineage: Eukaryota > Metazoa > Chordata > Mammalia > Chiroptera > Pteropodidae > Eidolon > Eidolon dupreanum. Next base: position 43,588,892 of record CM053511.1, read on the forward strand.
AAAAAGAAGAAAAGACAAAAGAAGGGAGAACAGTGGGTGTTTACCTTGGTCTTGTCTAGCACACCAAATTTGCTGCCTCACATTTAATTTCTGCATATGTCTGTTTCCCAGGCCCAGAAGCAGAGACCAAAAATGGACTTGTAAATACGCTGTCTTCCTTTCCTTGCTGGCTCTCTGCAGCTCTGAGGGGGTAAGTTCAAGGACCAACGAGAGAGCCATTTCTGAGCGGTTCTGTTGCACTCATGGGATTTCTATTGGGGCTTATTCCAGAAAAATCTCCAGTGCGGTCCCAACCCAAATGTTTCTTCTTAGATCTTCTAAGCCTGAGGGGTATTAAACACTGAAAGAGGTTGCTTCTGAGGATCAAGGCAAACATAGAAATTATATTCCTTGACTTAAAAAAGGAAATGTGAGTCTGTAGAGGGGCCAGAGGGAAGGCAGTAAGGGTCACCGTGCTCTGTCTGGGTGACACAGGGGTCAACTCAACTGGTGTGGCACCTTCTGCTTTCAGGAGCCACCAAGTGTTGGTTCGTTGGATTGGTGATGTCTGGGCAATGGTTTCGTGGTGCACAGGAAGAGAGCTTCACGGAGCTTAGTGAAGCAGCTCTCAGTCACAACCGGCAGGGCGCAGGCGTCCACTGCTGGGCTCCTCGGCAGTGGCTTAGTCTCTTAGCCACAGAATGTGATGGTTTGGTCCTGTACTACCAGTGGCTTAATCCTGAAGGAGGCCGCCTCGTGACGGAATTTTCCAGGTATAGGTGCGATTGTCACGTGTCTTTTCCGGAAACCTGGCCTAACGTGACTGTTTCGACTTTGAGCTAGAAAGAAATGCAGCTCCCTCTCTCCTTTCCTTCCTTCCTCTTTTCTTTCCTCAACAGACATTTATGAAGTGCCTGCTATGAACCAGGAGGTAGAGCAGTGAGCAAAAACAGCCACAACCCTGACCTCATATACATGCTAGCAACCGCCAGACCAGTAAATATATATATATATACATATATATATGTATATATATATATGTGTGTATATATATATATATATATACGTATATATATATATATATATATATATATACGTGTGTGTGTGTGTGTGTGTATATATATATATAATATCCAGTAGCAATAAATGCTGCGAAAAAGATAAAGATGGTTGAGGGGACACAAAGTAACAGAGAGCTGTTTGTAACAGAGCAAAATCATCTAAAATGGCTTCGTCTGTGGGGGTGGAATTTGAACGGAGACCTGGGTGAAGTAAGGGTGTTACTGGGGGAAGCTCGGTGGCATACGCAAGAGAAGAGTTCAGACAAATGTGCCAGCTACATGACCCTGGGCAAGGTGATAACTTCTGTGAACCTCCGTTTCCATGGTTTAAAATAACACTAATAACGCCTACCTGACAAAGTGCTTGTGTAGATTAAACGCAATAATGCATGTAAAGGCTTGGAGAGCAGCAGGAGCCGGGTACAGGGTGGGTGTTCTCGGTGACAGTGGCTGCCCTTGGGTGCCGCCTCGGTGCCTGCTCCTCCCCAGGGCCACGTCCATGCTTCAGTCTCTCTTTGGACCTTTTCTCAATCAATAACAGCAGGAAACAACCCTTGCCCCCCTCCTCGAAGGAATGCAAAAAAGCAGGTGAGACAGCAAATGCAAAAAATGCTTTGAATTAGCCCTTCGCATAAAGGTCCTGGGGAATCAGAGCCTGCGTGAGAGGCCAGCGCTCACCCGGAGGGAGGGCTTGGCGGCAAAGGCGTCAGGACCAGGACAGATCCTCAAAAAGTGTGGGGTTGAGACGGAGACAGAGACAGATTTGCTAGCACAAGAGAGAGCTGGGAAAAGAGCCAGTCCCAGGGTGGAGGCTCAGAGAAGGGCGGGCTCCGGGGTGACCGCCAGGAAGCAACAAAGCAGCAACACAAACAGGAAACAGGACCGCTGGTGACAGGATGGGGCCCTGCCAGAACCGGGAAGAGCCCGGGTGGCAGGGGCGGTGGGGAGGGGCGCTCTTGGGGGAGCTGGCATCCTGGGGCAGGACGAGAGGCCTCTCTGCACCGGCTCCCCCGTGAAAAGGACATCGCCACCAAGTACCGAATAATGCCCCCCTTTCATTTTTTTCTTAAAAACACTGCAGAAAGAACCGATTTCTGCCTATTTTGTAATCCTCCCTCCCACCCCCACCAAAAGGGTTTTTCTGCTTCCCTCTTGTCCACGTATACATCCACCTCGTTATTTGTGAAATAGCACCTCACTGCCAGCCTGCCATCACCCTCTGCTGATTCCGGAGGCCTGGGCATCGGTGTCTGCCTTCTTATTTAGAAAACTACTGGTAGGTGCATCTAGCAGGTGATTGACTCCCAGTGAGAACGGGATCTGCATCTACAATAATATAAGCAGATTGCAGATTGATTCATGGGACCGAACACCGAACAACCCAAACTCCATTCTTTCTTCTGAGTTCCCTCTCTGATCTCCTGTCAGTCTCAAAATTGATAGAACAGCCTGAAGCCATTGAACAGAGTTATGTCTGCAATCACCTTTCCAATTCTTGCATATAGGTGCCAATACGTCAAGAGGACCCAGGCGAGGGGACAACAGGGTGGCTTTAGTTAGCATTATGACAAGCAAGCGCTTGAATACCAAGGAGCTCATGAGCTTTACAGCAGCAGGAAAAAAAAAAAAAATTAAAAAGCGCCTGCATGAACGCCTGCCACGCGCTCTGTGGCCCTGCATGGTGCAGAAAGGAGATTGCTAACAAAAAGGTTATTCAACGGTTCCCAGAATAAACCCAAAGGTAACAAGTATGGACGGAGCAGATGTCAGGAGTCTGAGCACTATTTTGGAACACTGCCGAGATATTTAGAAATAGTGCTTTCTTATTAACCCAAGCATAATGCTAGAAGTCCTTAAAAATAAAACTTCCCAGATGCCACCTGCATCTGACATGGCAACAGGACGAATGCCAGTGTGTCCACTGATACTGGAAACGCTCTTTAGAAATAGCTCCCACTGATTGTTCCAGCACAAACAAATCACAAACTCATTTATGTATTCCTGCAGCTGCACCCCAGCTGAGGTGAGCAGTCCCACCAGTTCACAGTTGACTAGTGCTGCCTCATTCTTTGCAGATTTTGGCATTTAACTGTAATTAAGATTTATTGTTCACTAGCTTGCAGGTCAGGGCAAGCATGACAATATGGGTAACTTTTCTGTTTACTAGTAAAATGTCTGGTAGGAGGAAGCCTCAAACCTTTCAAGCAGAACTTGACAGAAATAAATAGCACCTCTTCACTCCAGGACCAGCGCATTACCGATTTTAATCAGACGCGAGGGTTCTCTTTAAGGGAGGGCAGAGAGAAATCAGAAAGAGCCAGTGAACTGTGCTGTTGCTTTTGCACCAGAAGGGTACGGGCCGGAAGCCAAATCAATTATTGCTGATCTTCTGGATTTGGGGAAGGGATTGTCTGCTCGGTGTGGGAGGGACCTGAGACCTTGAGGCCGACAAAGGTTCTGCAAAGACTGGGACCTGCGGGTCTTAGTGGCCCCTCCTTGCGACCCAGAGGAGAATCATCCTTCATCTCTCTCCACTCTCAAGGATGCCCGTGGACCAGGTCAGATGGCCTGAGGAGGAGGGAGGCAGGGTTCAGCAGTCAGCGGCCACTCACCTGCTTTTCTAGTCTGTCTGCAGAGGTCCTGTGCAGGTGACCCACGACACAGTGGGTGTGAATGAGCAAACGGTCTGCAAGCAGACCGATGAGAAAGGACATCTCATACCTACTGGTTATTTAGAAGGCAGAAATGCTGAAGCATAATGTCCTTCAATTTTCTAACATCTATAATTTATTATATATTATTGTTTGTCCTCCTTGGGGTATTTTTTGCCAGTGCCTATCGTATAAAATAATAAAGCATTACTCACATGGCCCAGAGATTTGGGCCCTGAGCTTTTTCTGTTTCTCTTGTTCCTTACAGAGGAGGGGAAAGAAAAAAAAAAATCCTTTGCTAGTTGACTACTGAATATAATTTTCAATGATATTGTGAACATATCTTTGTATCTTACCCTAAACTGTAAATCATTCAGATTGTGCCTTACAAAAAATCCATACAACGCTTCAGGGAAAAAAATAAGGATACGTGAGTGAGGAAACTGTGTGATTACTGGCGTTCTCCTGTTTCAATTTGTCTGTTAATATAGGAGCTACTAGTTCACGGAAGTTGAGGAGGGTTGTTTCTGTTCTGCCTCCATTCGGTACTTCTCTGGCTGCCTTAATTCGAGCACATTTGTTTTTCCCTTTAGCCAGAAGGATCTGGGGATTCTAAGAAGCATAAGGGGGCTTTTGTTTTGACATTAAGAGAAGACTGTAAAAGCAAGCATCTTTCCCAAAGGCACATGGGGCGAGGTGGAGGGTACTGGTGGGGAATGGGGGTGAAATTAATTTTAATGGTGGATAGAGACAAAACCTGAAAAAAAGATTTAAAAGAAAACTTCCCACCGTTTTTAATAACAAAAGTGTTTTATAGCTCTAGATACCAGATTTCTAATTTTGTGGCATACAGTTCAATTAAAGTGATGCTGAATCATGGAAGAGGAGAAAATTTAATTGTGGGAGGATGGATTCTAATATTCAGATTCAGTTGTTGGTGGTATTTTTGACCACTTGAAGAGAGCCAGTCCTCCTTTCCACTAAACTCAGTATTGTTAATTTAATTTTGAGATCTTGTCAGTTCAAGTCAGCATATCTATGCTAAGGACACTTGAGACAGGCACAAGAAGGTTCAAGTGAGTCTCACAGGGAGCAAACTTGACCCTAAATGCGAGCCTAGTTTACCAAGCCAGGGAACTTTGGTCCTCGGCGATGCTCTGCAAGGTGATCTCTGGAGAATGTAAACAGTCGCTCACAGCTTCCCGCCCTGCTGATCCAAGCGGAGCACATCAGCCTCGGCCACCATGACAGGCAGAGAAAGGACACACAGGACACTGCAGCCATTTAATAGGCAGGACATCATTGAGCCCACTGCTATTTGGTGCAAACAATGGAAGGAGAGAGAGCGGCAGTGGCTCTGAACAGGTGGGAAGCTGGAGGAAAATCACTTTGCTCTCAGCTGGGGAGGGCTTGGTGCAGGAAGGGGGAACTCAGGAGCTGGTCGAATGATTGCAGGAGACAGCTTGATGAGATGGGATGGGGCAAGATTCCAGGCATGGGGACTCCTGCCCAGGAACCAAGGAAATCTGTAAGGAGAGAATATGGTGCTTGGTTGAAGAGGCAATGGGAAACAGGCCAAGGAAGAGAGAGAAGGGACGAGCTGTATATTAGCAGGGCTACTTGGGTTTCCAGGTTGCAGGAGGTCCGGATTCACTGGAACACAATCACTATTTCCCCATCTCTGCTAAAAATGTAATTACTTTATTACAGTCCTTGGCATTTGAGCTTCGTTTTTAAAGAATAATATTGTGTGCACATTGGCCACCACACTCTTAATAGAATGATAAAATGTGAGAGATGATTCATCAAAGACTGCCCAGAATAGAGACAAAATGGATCAAAACACAGGGAAAATAACCCCATTGTTTGAAAAATTTTTAAATGTGTTTTTTAAATTAGAGATGATGGGTCCATGGAGTAATAATTATTTCCTGAGACAGTAAGAGCTAAAAATGTCCTTTTACCAAGAAGAAGGTAAATAATAGTTTTCTACCTTCAAAGAAGGAAAAAAGGTGTTAGAGATTTCAGGTGCTTTTAATAGATAGTGCCGAATTATCCCGTGAAAATGCTGTAGGAATATCTATATCTACCAATAGTTGTGTGAGACTGGCTATTTCCTTCAGCCCTTCCCCCAGAATAGAAGTTATAGTATTTATGATATCATAGGCCAAGAATCGATACCTTGCTTTGTGTTGACCTCCTCTGATTGTGAGGGTGAATGCTTATTTCAACCTAGATCCTTATCTACATCGAAATCTATATCTGATCTATTATGACCACTTACATCTCTTCTGTGAATTGCCTGTTCAAACCCTTTGCCCGTTTTTCTCCTTGACTCTTTGTCATTTATCATTTTGCAGAAGTTCTTTGTATATGAGGGATATACTGTTAATGCAAGAGAGGGGTCATTCTATTGCAACCTGGACAGTATTCAGTAGAATTGATTTTTCTTAATTTGTCAATTTAACAGTCTAAAAGGCATTTGGATGTTTTGTTTATATTTATTTGCTTATCAGTGAGGTCGAATATTTTTTTAATATGTTGGTTAAAAATTTATATATTTTTTGCAAATAGCTTCTTGCCCATCTGTGGGGGGAGGTGCTGATAGTGTTTTTCTTCCACATTTGTAACACCTCTTTATGGGGTATGAACCCAGGGTCTATTATTTGTGTTAAATAATCTGTCATGCAAATTTTAAGCATTTTAGGCGACTGTGAGCTAATAGTGAGTTTTTCCACTTAGTTTGCCAGGAAACTTTTGGTTCAGTGGACAGGGTGGGAAGAAGGTATATGATTCAACTCTGGCTTGTACTCTCCCTAAATTTGGAAATCAAATACAATTTCCCATTCTGAGAATCAATCTCTTTTTGAAAAATACCCGGTCTGGTCTATATATGAAATTTTATTTCCTCTTGTAATATGGCTTTGACCATGTACTGTATAACATCATAACTCTGGCCTTATTGTGCTAAAGTTGCATTTGGTTGACTTTGTTACCACTGAGCTGATGCATTAAAAGGACTCTGCTCTCTCCCCTGCCTGCAGGAGCTGGAGGCTAGGGCGGAGGTGGGCAGGGGGTAGGGATTCGCAAGCAGCAGAATAACTACGCTGTAGGAAGGGCAGTGAAGAGACATGAACGCGGCCTCAGGTGCCATCAGCACTCTTGCTCCATGTCTCTGCTTCTCGATGACTTCTGACCTCCTTTGGGAGGTTGGCCTTCTTCATGTGGCAGAAACCATCTTACACCTTCGGCCCCTGGAGAGAGGCAGACTCAGGTCTCTCTTAATTCCATCTTGCAGAAAAGAGTCTCCTGATGGCCCAGTTTACGACAGGAGTACAGTTGTCAGATAAAACACAGGATGCCCTGATCAGTTAGAATTTCAGTGAAGCAAGTGATTTTTAGTTATAAGTAGCTCCCCAAATTTGCATGAGATATACTTATATTAGAAATTATTAATCAGTTATCTGAAATTCAAATTTTATTTATTTTTTAGGCAAGGCAACCCTTGGTTGACATCACAGATTGCAAGGACCTTGTCAGTTTACAAGCCCTTATTTTTTAAGCCTACAGTACCTCATCTTCCTAGGTGGTCTCCCATCCAAGTACTAACCAGGCCCGACCCTACTTAGCTTCCGAGGTCAGACAGGATCGGGCTTATTCAGGGTAGCATGGCTGTAGTGAAGTTCAAATTTAACTGGACATCTTGTATTTTTATTTGCCAAGTTTGACAGGAAGTTGGGGTTCCGTTCACCCTCACCTGTGGCCAGTGGACTCAGTTAGGGCCTCACTGCTGCCCACTTGCCGGGGGTGGGGGTGGAGTGGTTACCATGCTAAGGAGACATCCTATGGGTGTCCACCATACCTGCCTGACTTAGACTAGCTTTTCCTCTGCCTGGAATGAGCTCCCTGCAGCTCACTTCCGTGACCCTGACCACCTAATCATACCCCCGACTCCCCAGCACAGTGCTCTGTGATCTGCTGTCACTGTGATACAAGCTCCACGAGGGGCAAGGCCTGGTTGGGGACTTCTCCCATGCATCCCGACATTTCATGAAGGGTCTGGCACACGCTGGATGCCAGTGCATACCTGGGTGGAACCAATTCAGCCCAAGGTCCCCGCATCTGTTACATCGTTGTCCCTTCCACACCTGTCTGTGGGTCGCCAGTCTTACAGGAGACCCAGCTCTTTCCTCTGGAGGCCGCACCTCAGCTGGAGGCGTGCTCGCTGGGGACACGTGTACTTGTCCTGTCTGCTTCACAGCCTCTGCCTGCACAAACACGCATTTACCTTTGGCGCCTTCCATCCTGCCTGTCGGGTCACCACCGACCCCCACACGCCTGCCGGGCTCAGCTCTGGGTGTGGTACCCGTGTGCGGGGCAACCCTGCCCGCGAGCGAGGGTGGGTTGGAGCACGTGCATCGGACCGAGATTGTGTCAGAATCACAGGAGATCAGAACGCGCTCATCTGGGGAAGCTAGACCCAAGACCCCGACGACCTTGCTCACAGAGGGCTCCAGAAGGTCATCCAGGCTCCCACCCCTGCACACTCGCCCTCTCCCCTCTGCTTGTCCATGCTCACCCGATTCCCCCCTCCCCCCAACCTCCTCCCATTTCAAGAGCGCTTACTACATGCTGGGCACCGTTAAAAAAATTTAAAAATCATTTTAACAACCCCGAAGTATAGCAATTTGCGCATTTTCATTTAAAAATGGCAACATTAGAAATTGAGAAACATTAAGGAAACCCAGCCATAGAGCTGGACCTATGAGCACCACGCTGTACCGTGGTGCAGCCTCTGCGAATGGACCCTCAGAGGCGGCGCCTGCATGTGGGCGGGGCCAGGCGGGCAGACGTTTGGGGTAGGTGACTTGCACAGGACTGCATGAAAAATACTCTTCCAACTTTATCCTTGACCGGACTCGGGCCGGCCCTCCCCCTCCCTCTTTCCATCTGTGCCAGCCCGGACCCTGCCCATGGCACTCCATCATCACCTGTCTTCCGTCTGCTCCCTCGTTTTCATTCATTACACTGAAGGCTAGCTGCCTCCTCCCCACATCCAGGGAGGCATTATTACTTTGCAAACAAAACATGTCCTGCTTGCTGGGCAAGATGGGTTGTCTGGAGAGATTTCCTGCAGACCGCTGTGCTCATCGTGGCTCAGGATTCTTGTAAACTGCAGTCACAGAGGGTGGCACTTCCTGCCAGAGAGGAACCTTGTCCTCTCCCTGACCTCTGTCTTATTATCCCTTGCCGTCCATCTTGGAAACCCTCTCTCATCTGCACTGAGGGCCTTGTGCTGCCAACCGCAGGTCACGCCAGGCAGGAAGAAAGCTGAGCCATTTGGAGGTGGCAGGGGACAGACAGACATTGCAACGCGGGACGTGGTTCTGCCTCAGTCCTTACTGGCCATTTGGCCGACCCACAGGCTGACCCCTCCCCAAGAACGACCAAAGGCCAAGGCTTGAAACTTTCCTGAGGTCAGTTATGTCAGTAAATCAATAAAGATGGAAAGAGCAGAGGCTCCTTCCGGACCCTTTTCTAGAACCTTCTTTGAATGACATGATTCTCATGCCCAGCTGCAGCTGAGAATGTGTTTCTGGGGCTCCACTTCAGACAGTGTCAGCCACAGTCTCTCTCCAGCTCCAAACTGCATTTTGCCTCTGGCCAGGGAATCTCTCTCTCTCTTTCTCTCTCTCTCTTTCTTTCTGCCCCTTGGTCATTCTCTTTCCCAGTTTTAAAAACGGGAAGGGATTCGCAAGCTAATCCAAACCCTGATTTTTGAGTAGAGAGAAGCCTTTCACATGACAAAATAAAAGAACATACATTAATAGCTTAGAAAACAATGGTAATATTTAATTAACCTTTTGAAATGGCTGATCTGCAAATCTGCACGTGTCAGCTCATCTTCAGAACAGAGGGACTGTGTGTGCCGATGCCAAAATCAACATGCTGGGTCCGTGCATTTCTTCCATGGGGATTTTGCAGGGGGGAAAAAGTAAGACCCGTCTCCTCTCCGACCCCCCCGCCCCAAATCAGTTGTTTTACTTTAAAAATTCATGTGATCCAGCTGCCCTCGTCAGGGCCGGTTGTAGCCTGTTGTGCTACACATCTGAGGACCCCAAGTTGAAGCTTGGCTCCTTTCCCTGTCATTGTAGCAGACAGGCCGCGGGCCTCCTGGGGGAGCGAGGGTCAGTTCTGATGACAGCAAAAATCAGCTCGATGCACTTGGAGCTCTCCCAACACTGTGCATGTCCACAGGACAAAGGGAATTAGACTCATCTGCAAGTGTCAAATCTGGCTTTTTTAGTGATTTCTTTTTTTCTCCTTTTAAAGGTGGTGTGTTCTCTTAGTTTTAGAAGGCATATCATCCAGGGAGCACTGGGGTTGGCTCATTAAAATATCACCTGGTTAAAGAAAATCAGTGTTGATGGAATTGTTTAAGGTATTCCCCTCGCGGAGCTGGTGTGTCATACTGATCAACCTGTTACTCCCATCACGGGCTCGATGGGAACCCCTCCCTTCTGCTCGGCACCCCGTACCTGCTTTAATGAGTAAGTCTCACGAGCCTGAGTTGATGGGTGGTCACTAATACATTTTATTTCCTTTTATCAACAGCAGCAGCAGAAAGAATTAGGGAGGGTCTGTTTTGCTCTCTGAGACTTCCAGAATTCAAGAATGTGGACCTCAAGAAAATGAATATGGCACAGTTGATTTGTATTTTAAACTGTACAGACACATCAATCAAGCAATAAAATGTATTTGGAAATGTTAAAAAAAAATGGCTGTAATTTGTAGAAAGTCTTTTGTTGTTGCTTTTATGTGTTTTGAATTATCAAAGAAAAAAGTTTGGAGATTTTAAGAAATGTGGCGAATCTGCCAAGCTTTGGGTAGGAGAGATACAAGGCGAATAAGACTTGATCGAGGTGGAAAGATACACAACTGATCAAATGAAGCAAATATTTGATTGCTAAGCTCCTCTCTTTCCTCATTAAAAGGACAGAGCACAGCCAGGTAGGACAATTGCAAAACGATCTTATCTCTGTTGTTCTAGCAGGATCAAGAGACTCAGGGATCCAGAAAGTAGGCTAGAGGGAGGGAGCTCTTCCCTGAGGGGAGCAGGAGTGCCTTTCCGGAAGAAAAGGGAGCTCCCCAGGGAGGGCCGTGGGGCAGGCCTGACCACTGTGACTCAACACACAGCAAGGACAGAACATGGATGAACACGGTGACCCAGAAGTGTTGCAATGATCAAATCTACCAGTGGCAATTGCTGGGCTGAGCGCCAAGGTCTCTTCAGTCCCTAGAGGCATGGGAGCGAGTAGGAAGTAAGGGTTACCTGGAAGTAGAAAGAAAATTCAGGGTTTGGTTATGAGCCTCTACTTAGAGACCATTTACTACACTCTCCTCTTGTTCTCAGCACTTTGCATGCCTTATCTTATTTAATTTGCATCACAAACCTATGAGATACTTACTGGTGTCAGCCCCACCCACTTCAGGGTGAGGCATCCGAGGCACAGAGAGGTTAAGTAACTTGCCCAAGATCACACAGGATATACTGATCCTGAGTAATAATTGAAGAGTTGAGTTGAAGAAGAAGGTATCGGTTATAACCAATGGTTTGTATTTTTAAGATGGGTTTTCTGTTTTATCTTGTCTTTATTGTGTCAGGCTCTTCTGAGACGCTAACCACAGCTTCTCTGGGAAAGCAGAAACAGGATTTTTGGGAGAGCATATCCAACCTGAACACAGGGACAAAAAGCTGAATTGAGAGATGAGAGCAACGGAGAGCGGGGCTCTGCATGCATGTACGACACCCCCTCCCCTCCCCCCTCTCCCCGGGAGCTCGGCTTCAGGAAGGGATTAGAAAAGGAGCAGGATGGCAAACAAGGGAGACACTGGTCTGCGGAGACGCGAGGCCGGCTTCCCTGCTGGACTTCCACCCGTGTGGCCCAGAGCTCTGTGCGACCACTGTGCTGAAGACTGAGTCGCAGAAGTAACATCGGGACCCCTGGGAGCAGCGGAGCAGGGAACTGGGAGGCCCTCGGCGCATGATCTGGCCGAAGGGCCTGATTTCCGGCCTGGGCACAGGAAACCATCCGGAGTTAATACGATACAGCAAGCCGCACCGTTTCTCAGCAAGGAAATAGCTCGCGGAGGTGGTATTACAGGGTCCCGCAGTCCTAAGTGTCTCGTATAGGGGCCATAACGCGAAGAGGCGTAATGCACCTCTTAAGATGTTTATTTCAGCCGGGGAGTAACCTCTTCACTAATGCCCCTCTGACACTGAAAACTAGAGGCCACCAAAAGGCGACGTAAATTACAACATGAATAACATTGCTGGTGATGACTGTTGATGGTGGAGACAAGCACCGCAGACAGCCGAGGGACTTCTTTGATGTCCCCTGTATTCATGCCTGTCTAATTCCCTGAGCTGCTAAACTATCACATTTAGTGATTAGCTCTCTCGGAAAATCTAAGTTGACTCCCAGGAGGCGGGGGAGGAAAGCTGTATGAGCATACATGAGTGGAGGCCGTATAAATGTGTGTGTGCGCGCGGGCGTGCGTGCACACGATTGTGCATGCAAGTGGTGAGGAGCTGAGGGTCTGAGCAGTTTTCTGAGATTCCCCAGAATACGGAAGGCTTGCGGTGCATATGGGAGAACTGACAAGTGTAGCAGAAGGTGAGGGAATGGCTGGAAGCAACACTAATGCCACTCCATCTGGAAAGAGGGGGACTGTTTAGTACGTCTGGAAAGCATTATTTCTGCAAATAGCTCAACCTCTATCAACTCTCAGGCAGGGATCCCGATCCGCTGCCAAGATGAGATCTCCCTGACGGCTCTGTGGTGGGAGAGGCTGAGCAAATGAACTAATAGCAGAAAGCAGGAAATCTGTGGAGATGGCAGCCGTGAAGGTGCCACACAGCAAGCACCTGCCTCTCTCCAAAAAGACAGCCGGGGTTTCACATCGCATTACGCCAGGACCGTGCGCGGGGGGCGGGGGGGCTGAACCTGCCGGGGTTTGGGGCTCGGCAGCCATCCCCAACCATTTCTCACACAATTTTTGGGCTCAGAAAAGCCCCAAATAGAGTTAGCCAAATGGCTTTCCTGCATTGATTTTTATACCCGTGGGTATTTTGAAGGAAATTAAATCCATGTGTTTCTGATTCAGTTGCCATTAGCACATGAAAACGCTGTTTTGTGAGAGTTACGGTATGCCGTGGGCACCTTCGCGCAGCGCTGCTAAACGCCATCAAACAGCCCAGCCAGACACGGAGCTGCGAGAAGCCAGCGCGTCCTGGATCCGCCGTTGCTCTGCCTGTGCCGAAGGCAGCCCGTTTCTGTCGCTTGCATCCTTTCCGAATGTAGCGCAACACGTTTTCTCAAGCCTGTTATCTATCATTTCTCATTCGAATAAAGCCGTATTAGCGTGGATGATGAGAGTCAGCCCTTCACCACTAATAGCCGGATGAGATTCATACTAAAGCAGCCCCCAGGGCTGGTATTGGTCACTGGGTCTGGCGGCACAGAGGCCACGCCCGGAAAGGTCTGCAGCGCTTAGAAGCAGGTGAGCGTGTGCTGGCAGGGAGTCTGGTCTGGAACAGGAGAATGGGGGGCTCACGCGGGCTGCTCTCTGCCTCTGCACCTTCTGCGTAATGACCACTGGGTCTAAGGCCTTCTGGTGAGGGCTCTTTCTAGGCCTGACACCTAGGATTAAGAACTGGCTTCTATCTGTCCCTAGTCACACATTCACTGCATGGTTGTACGTATTACATCCTTAGTGTGTTCAAGGTTTTGTGCTCAGGATTGAGGACACGGCAATGAAAAGCATTTTTCTGCCTTTGGAGGAAGGAGAAAGGCGAGGGGATGAATTTATAGAGTATTGACTACGAGTCAGGCCCAGTGCTAGGAGTTTCATTTGCAAATCTCATGTCATCTTCACGAGAATATTCTGAAGTAGGCATTATCGCCCCCATTTGATAGATGGAATTGCATTAGGGATCAGGCAGATGGAGTAATTTGCTCAAGGATGCAAAGCTTGTAAATGGAGGAGATGGGATATAGAGTCTCCTATGTCTGACCCCAAAACTCATGTTATTTTCCCTCCTCCTTACTGTTTTTCACAGTTTAATGTGCCCAGTGTTAAATAAATACATGTAATATATAATATTTTATATCTAGAATCACAGAGGAGGGAGTGTCTAGTTCTGTTTTGGGGACACTGGGAGATTTCACTGGGAAGATGATATTTGCATTGGGGTTTTGAAGGATGAACAGGAGTTGACCAAGCAGAAATGGAAGATGGATCGGGGAAGAGCAGAGAAGGGTGTGTGCAAAGATACAGGCTGAAATGGAGAGCAAGGTGCTTCAGGAACTGAAAATATATCACGTACCTCATTTCTGCCACACCGATGAATGTTTAAACTGCTGAAAATGCTCAGGGTCACATTTTCCATGTGGACACATTTTTATCCTGATTGTACATTTTCTTATCAGAAAGATAAAACATCCGTTTTTTTGACCTTTGGCCCAGTGTCATTATTCCATCTATTGGACAGCACAAGGACGTTGTCTTTGGGAGCAGATGACAACCCAGGCGGCAAGGCTGTCTTGGACTTCGGTGAGCCCTCGGTGTAGAAGGGGTTCCCTAATTCGCCCCACCCCCGTTATTATCAAAGATGCTTTGTCTTCACTCGCAATGGAGAGAGGATGTTGAAAGCACAGCTGGTGCCAGTTTTGTTCTGACTTTGGAGGTTGTGGAGCAAACGGGAAATTTCATGCCGTAGCCGTGGCGGAGGCCAACGGAGCTTCAGCGACTTATGTGGCATGTCCACGGCCAGCTTCCCATGAAATTGCCAGTAAGTGTGAACAACCTGGAGAACCACAGCTGAACTTCTTGTCTAGAAGGCTCTCTGGTTTTCATAACTGGGCTCACTCCAGCACTTAATAGAATCATATCTCCTATGCCTTGGATGGGTCAAACTTGCCTGTACCTTGTTCCCACAGTCAGTTTGCTTTCTGAAGCAGTATAATAGGCAGTTGGCTAAGAGTTGTTTTATCTTATCATAAGGATTTCAGGTCTCTTGGCTCCTGGCAGGGGTATGCTATTGCTCCTGACTGAACAGACTTGCTTATCTTGGTCTAGAATTTGACCTGTGGCTTGAGTGCCTTTGGTGACATGTCCCTGCTTCTAATAATGTTTAAACGAATCCTTCTGGGGCTGGTGTCAGCCAGTTGTGAGAATCTAGCACTCCATTTAGACTTAGGGGTCCTACTTCTAGTCCAGAATCTTTCAAAAAACAAAAACCAACCAAACAAAAAATGTCACCATCTGTTAAGTGAAGAGGTCAGACTAGATAGTCCCTTGGGATTTATCCAACTCTAAAATTTTCCAATTTCTCTTGTTCTAGATGTCCTGAAAGTTTAGAACCGCTGTTTGCTTTCATGCAAAGACAATCTCACTCTCTTAGGATTAGTCTAAAGATGTTTTCAGCCTAGTTTTCTCATTTTGCTCCATTAAAATGGATCCCAATTTACTTGGCCTTACCTCAGAAAGCCAGTTTTCCTGAACGTGTTATCATCCATGTGGACGTGAAACCTTCTGGGGCCCTCTCCAGGGTCTTCACTTCACACTCCGGTGGCACTGTTCAGATAGGACGCCAATATGGGCTTGACTGCACTGGAGTTGTGTGGCTGTGTATGGATACAGCTGTTTCTGCCATTCCAAACCTTGCTTCTGTGAGAGCTAAACCATGTCTGAGAGCTCACAGCCCATTCTTTCCTCTGGTCGGGGTCTTTTAGAGTATAGGCAGTGCCACATGTGTTATAAACATGTGGCCGACAACGAATGTCCTAGACGCATTCCTTTCCTGGCTTATGCAGAGAGAGGCCAGTCAGGTGGCTTGGAGGTGTTGTTGGCAGGAATCACGGCTCCCTCGATTTGGGAATGAAGGACCATAAATGGTGGCTGCCTTCCAAACTGCCAATAAATAAGTAAATATAGAGAGCGTTGACACTGCTCTCCCTGCCAAACTCCAGGCTGCTTCTATCCTCATCTTCGGGGGAGATGAAAGAGAGAAGGGTTATTGAACGGGCTGTTGAGAGGTAGCCTCCGTTCTTCTTGGAAACTCTCCTCTGTTTGGAAAGCTTTCAATCGTCTTTCTGGCCCTTCTCAGAGAGTGAGACTGTTCTGTCAAATGTGAGATTGTGTTAGCTTATTCATAATAACTATCAGCAATAGAGTGAAATGGAGCTGTTTCTAAGGAGGAACCGTTGTCAACACACACTTAGGCTACAGTTTGGAATATCTGCTGAGCCCATGAGAGGCTGCCTATGTGGCATACAGTGATCAGGGGAGATGGTAAGACAGCGTGAGGTGCTGCCAGGCATCCACCACCTAAGAATACTCAGCTCTGGGTCCAATTTCAGGGTCCACAGAATCAAAAAGTTTTTAACCTCTGCCTCCTGAGTTAGAGGATTTTGCACACTGAGTTTGAAGTTAGGCAAAATGGCGGTCGTTTTCTAGGTAAGAAAGGCATTGAGAAAAAATACCTTGTTGGCTTTTGCGTACCTAGAGCTTACCACGGTGCCTGTCACATCAGGGGCACTTAATAAATATTTGTGGAATGAACGAATTAATTTGGAGACTTTGGAGATGCTTTGCTTCCTCTCTGCTGTGATCTACACTCTCAGGCTGTCTTATATTCTGAATTACTCCAGAGCCACACTTTCAGAATGTCTTAAGTTTAAGATTTGGCTCTTTCACATGCCCCTCTTGCCACCGACTCCTGGCCCGTTTTCTTCTCAGGAGCCCCGTCCCGTCACCAGCATCATGCAGGGCTCCCTATAAAGGCAGTTCTGGCCCATGCTACACTTTCTGTTTTTCTGTTCTGATTCCCACACATTTTATTATTATTATTATTTTTATTACTATTTCACTACTTTCCTGTTCCTTTCCCCAATTTCTTTGAAAAGTTTCAAGACCCTCTAACAACTCACAAAATCTAACTGAGAAACTGAGGAAACAGAAGGCAAAGGCCTAACAGAGAAGTAAATAGCACAATATCTTCTCTTTTCTTGAGACCCAATGGAGTTTTCTCCCTTGATGGCTGGTCTCCTGGCCTTAAAGGGCCATCCACGCACAATTCAATTTTCCGCTGTGGCTTTGACAGCTGTGATTTCAGAGTGTGATTTATTATCTATCTATTAGATATTTATTACCTATCTATTTGAAGACATGGTATGAGGGTATATTCACATACACACCCATTGGATACTATTGGGTTTTGACTACTTTAGAAATTACTGCTTTTTCTATACATTCCCATGGCATCTGCGCTACCCAAAATTTCCTAGTAATGGTTTTGAGACAAGATTTTCAAGTAGCTATGGAGATTCTGCTTTCAAGAAAGGCTCATCTCTTTAGAACTCTGGTTCCAGAGAATCGTGGATTATTGGTGTGGCAATTTCGATGGCTAGCCTTCGGTTTGGGGGCTGGTGTATAGTTTAATGGGCAGCTTATGCCATCGCATAACAGTAAAGTTACATAAATGTGCCACATATACTCTTTCACACATTTTAAAGGATATAATAAGCATATTTGTGTCTATAAAGAGACATGAGCCCACACGATTGTCATGTTTTTTTTCCCCAGGGTTCTTAGTATACTTTCACTTTTTATATTTTTAATTGTGCGAAAGTACCCGGAGGCTTAGTGGCAAAGGAAGAGAGTTCTAAAAATGGAATAAATAAATAAATTAAAATTAAAAAAAAAATTTGAATTAGTGATGTCTGACTCCCCCTATTCATGTTATTGCTACTCTTGTTGCGTTTTGGTTTTTGTTTTGCTTCTTGACTGTTGTTGTTTTCCACCAAAGCTGTCATTTATCGTGAGAACAAGAGCAGCCATGTGTTGATTTTTCTGGATTCTTTTTGGATACCATCCCAGCGCTAATGAAGGCCCTTCCAGAATGCTAAAGAGCTGGTGCCAAATTCACTTCTGCTGAAAGCAATAGAGCAGGGCGGCGCACGCAGAGCACACATATACCCACGTATGCGCACACACAGATATTTGGATCAGTACACGTGTGCGCCACTCACTATGTCTGTGCAAACACAGAACGTGTGCCCTGGAGCTACACCCCACGGGAGGATGCGGGGGCTGCATTCTCATAAAAAGTCTTTTCACATCTGCTCGCAGAAAATTTTCATTGATCAAAGGATGAAGAGAATTTCTAGATTTTGCAATGCACTAATTCGTCAGTTTGGAGGCCATTAGAAATGCACATTCACGAACGTAAAGAATTCAGATGTGAATATGAATTTTGTTCTAGATCTTATTTGTTTTACTAAGTGATGAGGATCTTACTTCCAGAAGCACCTGGAAAGCGCTTAACTTAGGCTTAGCGGCTGTGCTTATATTAATTAACATTGGTCTTTTGAGTACTTTTGAGGTAGTTTATCACCTGAAAAAGGGGGAAATTTTGTAGCTGAGGCTCTCTCTGCACTTAATAGATTGTCCTTCCCTTTCTCCCAATGTGTAATTATTCTCTCCTCAATTTGTTTACACAGCTTGGAGATGGGGACAGAGTTCTCTGGCGACCGTGCAACTGAGTGCAATCACCCTAAAGAGAAGCATTTAGAGGCTATAAAACCTAAATGCCCTGCCATGCATCATTACATCTCACAGTTATTCAAATTTAGTAAATTAAATTAAATAATCTCAAATAACTTGATTTCGGGGCTTTAAAAATTCATCTCTATGGTGCCCAGTAGTCAATTTCCTTTATTATTATTGTTCATCAAGCAGAATTTATGTTTTTTATGAATCAAAGTCCTTGCCTGCCTCGCTGGAGGAAAGAGCCCTGGCTCGCTAGGCTGAGTGGGCGGCTTGCTGCGCCATCTACCGGCTGATTCGGGCACAGCCGCCGGGAGACCTCGCGGCCGCCGGTC
>CM053511.1:43608030-43658552 GCA_028627145.1 Eidolon dupreanum
CACTCTGCTGCCTTTCCTGGGAGCAGTTTTGGACTTAGATCATTCAGAGTATTGCTTCCGGCTTTTACTTTTCATGGAGCACATGCTTTCTGGTTCTGCTCCCACAGCCTCCTCTGCCCCAGGCGTGAGACCAGCCTTTATTACTCAGAAGAACTTACGAAACTCCATACTTCTTTACATTCAAGCATCAGCATGTTTATCTTTTCTTTTTCAATCCAGACCATGCCCTGTGTTTATAGAACAAAAATCCAGCTTCATTCTGAAACCGAAATGACAGTTTGTCCCTGGAAAACAACGCAGGTCCCAAGTCCTCACTTTAGTACGTCTGAAGTCTAGAATTCTGATTGGATACTTCTAGTGCCTGTCTGACACCATGGTAAGGCTTTGCAGACTTCTTAAACTGAGGGAAAAGGAAAGAGGCTCTTTCTTTTTCTTGTTGTTCCAGATCAGATAACATTGCCTGATTAGTTCCTCCACCATGAATTCATACCGCAGGTACCCACATGCCAGCCCTTTGCTCAAAGGCCATCAACTATATTGCTTCCTGCACAATCATTTATATTTTGCCTCACGCCTTCCCTTCCCCACCTCTGTTTCCGGCTCCTCCCTCTGAATTAGCAAAAATGCTCACAAAGAAATGTGTCAACAGGTGAAATTTATAGGGGTTTCCTAGCCCACACAGAAATGTGAACCACAGGCATCCCCAAAGGGGAGATTTTCTTACCCAGACACTTACTCTCTTGAATATGCCCTGATTCATTCACATGTGGGCTCTCTGAAGAAACCAGTTATCTTTTTAACGGAATCAGAGTATGTGGAGCTCCCGTGGGGAAGACTGGCTTCGATGGCATCCAGTTGCGATTATTTAGCTGCAGTTGCAGAAAAACCCAACCCAAACTGGCTTCATCAGAAAGGGAATTGGAAGCTGAAAAGAGGATGGCTAGCTTCAGACATAGCTTTATTCAGGGCTCAGGCATATCAGTGGCACCCGCTTTTTTTAAAATCTTTATTTCTTTGTTCTATCTTCCATTGTGTTGACTTTAGCCTGGAGTTTGATGTGTGCCAGAAAGGTCCCTGCTAACCCATTCGTTTTCTTATGTGTTAGGTCAGAGGTTTTGAGTGAGAGTCTCTTTCCCAGAAGACGCAGCAAAAATGTCATTGCATCTCCTTGGCTCTGACTAGGTCACATGTGATGCATGAACATCAATGGACAGGGAAATGAGACACTAGGATGGCTTAGGCCTGGGCCGCAGGTTCCGCCCCAGGAGCTGGGTGTGGAGTCAGCTTTAATGGGACTACATGGAAATTGGGTACAGTCACCAGGAGGACTCTGGTGATGTTCCCTGCAGTGAGTTTTGCCTTATAAGAAACGATGTGTACATGTCACATGATGTTTTGTCTCCACTGCACAAGCTGGCCACATATCTTTAAAATAGTCAGCATATGCTCATTGAAACAAGAATTCACATTCAAAGGCTGACTTGGAGAAAGAGTTACTTACTGATTTGACTTCTGGGAATGAGGATAGTTTGCTCAAATTTTGGTGTGATTGAGTCAGTATAGAAAACTTACTCAAAAGTTTCTCAGCTTATGTAGCAGGACCACCTTAAAGTGTGAAAATGCTCCACCGGTTTGGTGCTGAAGCCTATTACAGTAGATTTTCTTATTTGTTTGATTGAGTTTTTGTTTTTGTTTCCTAGGATGACTATGATATTTTAGTTATAAGAACCTCTGTGGCCTGATGAGGCTGGTTCTGGAGAGAATGAAATTGTTTATGGCAGAAACTTGAAACTTGGGAAGTCCTTGGAAGTATTTTGATTACATTGCGATACAGACACCAGAAGTTCTTCTACATTGTTCTTTCTTCCAAGCATCAGCTTCTTCATATGTCTTCCTAAATAAACACCTAAGATTAAGTTATTTATTGTTCTTAACTCTTGACACTGAATGTTCAACCTTTTATCCACTGAACGATAATGACTAGTTATGTATTTCCTTTCTTCCAACACTTTGTTGTTGGTTGCCTATCAGACCCTCTCTAAGCACTTCACATGTATTACCTTATTTATGCCTCATAACTACTCTATGACATAGAAACTATCATTATTTCCATTATATGCAGGATGAGACAGACCCAAAAGAGGTTTAGTATTTTGCCCAAGGTCACACAGTTCAATGTCAAAACTATGTGACATAAATAAGACAAAGGCTTTGCCCTGTCCCTTATGGCATAGTACCAAAAGACAGACATATAAACAAGCTAGTGCATCAAATGTCACGTCTGCCATAATAATGGTCCATACAGGGGAATCAATCACTTCTTGAAGGCCTTCATGCTATTTAAATATGGTTATGACTTCAGTGGCTGCAAAGCTCTGCGTATTAGGCATATTCAGTGTACCTATCTCGTGAGTCTTTGTGAGGGCTCAACACACAGTGGGCACAGGGCTGGCTGCGTGGTACGTGGTACCCAGTGGGTGGTTGCCATCAGGCTTCCAGTGCACTCATAGAGACTCTCACTCCTCAGTGCTAATTAGTTAGAAGACTATTTATAGACCCCAGCACTCTGCTGAAGACCTTTTCGCAATTCCCACCCATCACTCTCAGCACTCAGCAGAGAACTTTGCCTTATGAGTCACTGAGCAAATTGAGGTCATCCTTGTGCTTTCTGGTAACTTCCTACTCTCTACCTACAATCTGCTTACATCCATGTCTGTCTGTCCTCGGAGCCTGGCCTCCAGCTGTGAAAGACAAGGTAACTTCCTTCCAGCCATGCTAAGCCTCTCCCAGAGTCTGCATCCTTCTCCCCTGCCCTCCTCTTCCTCTGTTCATCTCCCCGACCTTCTCCCCCCCTCCCGGGAGTCTCTCTAATTCCTTAGTTCCTTTCTAAGATGCGCCTTCTGCCTATGAATGGGTTCCATTCTCTGTCACTTTCCTGGATTACTGCAACAGCATTTCCGTTTGCCCTCCTCCACAGCAGTCAGAAGGCTTCTTTTAAAATGCAGGGTCATGGGCGCGTTCCAGTGCCCTAGCTCCAACTCTCCTACTTTTTGCTGTTTCCAGAAATCATATCAGAATGTAAGTAATTAAGAGTGATAGTAAATCCTCTTGACTTCCTTCCTCCCTCATTCCCTCCCTCCCTTCCCTCTGAAAGTAAATCATTTGCATACTCGAGTATTTGCTAATAGTCACATGTTTCTCAGGTGTAACAGGTAGGGCGCCTCCCGTCAGTGGGTGAGACACCTTGACACAGTCACCAGACTTGCTCTCTCATTTGCTCCTCATGCACCTGCCTGCACCTCCACTTCTCTCCCGACTCACCTTCCACTCCCTCCCTGCCAATCCCTGGCTCTGCTTGCAGCACCCCTTGAAAGTTAGGTTCACTTTGACCTCCTCGATGCTACTGTCATTTGCTCAGTTTCTATCTACTGTTTCGACAGTATGGACTCTGCTTACCCTCAGACTTTCCACCACTTTCTGCTGACTTTCCTCCAGCATTCTAGTGGTTCCTTTCTTTTCTCCTTGGATGTCTCTTTCTCTGCCTGTCCCTTGAATACTTGTGTCCTCGGGTTTCTGAGCAGTGACTACCACTTGCTCTCCGAGTTGTCCAAGCTCTCTGTGGGTGACTGTGTCTCCTTGCATATTTTGCATACGTTCCTTATATTTTGGACATTACTCTTATTATTTTAATGTCATCTTCTAGACCTTCCAGAATTTTAGCCCATTATTGATTTACTGGGCTTTGGGGTTATTCCAAAGAGCATTATATTGTGATTTTCCTAAAGTTATTATTTTTGTTTTATTGGCAATAGTATTTCTGAGGACAACAAGCATGTTGATGGCATTTTAAGATGAAGCAGCACATTTTCTCAAGTCTTCAAAAAATTCCTGGTTGTTTCCCTATCCTTCACCCTAATACTTTCTGACCTTAGGATGTGCTGCTCAAGTTTAGAGGCCTGAAGGAAGCCCCGAGTCCCCCGAAAGCAGCCTCTTGCTGGGGCCCTTCTTTGATCTATGTGTGTGTTGGGGTACATCACCCACCAATCCCCTCTTCTTTCTCACCCACTGTCATCAAGCCTCTTTCAACCTTTTCTTCTCCTCCCCCTGCCCGCAGAAACAACACTTCACTGCTGACCAGTGACCAAATAAGCATTATTCAGATTCTTCAAGCCCAGCCCTGTTCCGTGGAGGTGGCAGCGAGAGAGAAAGGCCTACACCCATGGTGCATCCATCAAAGAGGCCAGCTCACCTCTTCTAGAGGAAAGCAGGCAATCTTGTGTTGCATTGTGAAGGAGGGTGTTTTTCTAAAGTGCACCTGCATTAGTTTCTTGTAACCACTATAAGAAATGATCACAAATGTGTTGACTTAAAACAACCAAAATTAGTTTTCTTACAGATTTGGAAGCCAGAAATCTAAAGACAGTTTTACTGGGCTAAAGCCAAGGTGTCAGTGGGGCTGGCTCCTTCTGGAGGCTCTAAGGGAGAATCTATTTCTCTTACTTTTCTGGCTTCTGGAGGCCATCGGCATTTCTTGGCTTGTGGCCCCTTCCTCCCATCACCCCAACCCTCTTGCTTCCATTGTCACATCCCTTACTTCCTCTTCTCTCTCTTATAAGTCAATTCTTCCTCTGCATCCCTTTTATAATGATGCTTGAGGTTACATTTAGGGTCTACTAGATAATCCAGGATGACCTCTCCATTTCAAGATCCTTAATTTAATCATATCTGCAAAGTCTCTTTGGGCATGTAAAGTAATATTTACAGATTCTAGGGATTAGAACATGTATATCTTTGGGGGACACTATTTAGCATACCACAGGGATGCTATTTAGGGACACTATTTAGCATATCACACACTGAACTTCACCTGCCCTTTGATAACTTACTCACATATCTTAGTGTCACTTTCTTGAGTTTTATTCTGGCCATAGAATACTAGTTCCTTTATATATATGTGTACATTACATTTCATATATATATATATATGAAAGAAAATACCATTATTATTTTTGTATTTTATGTATGGATCACATGCATACATAAAAATTTATTTGGAAAGTCAACCTTTGATATCTAGTGACACATCTTTAAGAAAGAAAACCAACTTAGAGTGTGTAGTTTCTATGTTGTCATTGTGCGTTTAACTTTACAGAAAAAAACCATCATGCCAATATTATACCTTCTTTCAGTCTGTTGAAAGACAGCCCGTACGAGGACATGTCACTGTGTCATGGGAGGTGTCTGGATTGTGGCAGGCGTTGGGCTGGCTTGCCTAGATGCCAGTAACGGTATCACCTTTTCTCCAGTCCCCTAAACCACAAAACCTGGAGTGACCGTTACCCCTCGCTGTCTGTTTTGTTGACTGCAACACCCCAACTCACTCCTCCCTGCTTGCCCTTTGCTTTCCTCAGCTTTGCCCACTGCCTTCAACACCCAGTTGGAGAAATTCTCATTAAGCTTCTATCTTTTGCCTACCTCCCTCCTTCATGACTTTCTTCTTTTGTAATCTTATCCCTGCCCCAAACTTCAGCTCTCATCCATGAGGATGAATTCTAAATCTATATTTCTAATGTAAAAATACTAAAAGTATGTATTTGATAGTTTCTAAAGTGCCTGAACTATTTCTCTTGGTTTAAGGTGTTTTAATAAGTGTTTTAATTTGTAGCAGTTATATATTTTAATGACCCATCCTGGCCAAATTTTTGGCATGATAATGCTCTTATAATAAACATATATAAAAACAAACCATATGTAATGTAGTCAGGTTATCTAATTCACTTTTAAAAAAGAGATACACACAGAAAGATGCATTCAAAATTGTGACTAAATTAGCAAAAGTTTGATTTAGAGTATTAAAGTTTAGAATAGAGATTTAAAAGATTTAAACACAGCCTAGTGGGTCCATTTGTTGCTTCCCCTATTTACCATCAAAGGGGTTTTGATCGTGATGCTCACACAATTAATAAAATCACACTTCTCATCTCACATCTTAGACTAAAATAATGCCACACACCATAAATATGTGTTTGCTAGTGAACAAACTAACTTCCAAAAAGAACTGCTTAGCTATTATTTTTAAGTCAAGTCTCTCAAATCTCTAGGAAAATCAAGCTTAGGAAAAAGTACAATAAATTGCAAGTGAAACAAGTATAAAGCGAAGGCTTTCCTTCATTGAAGTCTATATATTTTTTGGCATTTGGCTATCAGTTATTGATAATATTACGGCACATGTAGTTTTTAGCACTTCCTCTGAGTTGGGTTCCTTTTGTCGGACTTTTATATTTATTATCTTTATGCTAAGGAATGGGAATAGCATATATTGTTGGGTTTCATCTCTGAAGCAAAGGTTTACTAATGCAACCCTTGTGAGTTTCCATTCATTTACGGGTGAATCTTGTCAAGCTCGGGAAGAATCAGATATATATCCTCTGCTTCAAAATCTCTTCCGGGAAAGACATTTTATAGTCTTGAATATTAGACAAATTATCTGTGTTGCTTATGCTTATTATAATTTCTGTGCTTATGGAAATTAACATATTTAGTGGTGTAAAACAGTAGTTTTAAGTATGTAAATCATAGGCTTTCAGATTTCCTTTCATTAGCTTTTTCTAACAGCTTCTAAGTCCGTGACAATATTTTTAACACATTTATCATAAGATATGTTTGTGAGGAAACTGACAAACTCACAGTTTAGACTCATCTCTTCAGAAATGGCAATGATGTTTCATAGAATCTATTTATTCACTCATTCCTCCCCCATTCACAGATCTGTTCATCACTCACTTATTGAGAGCTTGCCAGGTGCTGCATACAGCTGTATACCTACATTATTTTGCATAGAGTTTGGCCTTCATGAGTCAATAGTCTAATGTGAGACTTGTTATTAAAAATATATTAAAAATAAAATATACAAATAAATTCTATCTTTTCCATTAGATCATGAAAGCTGTGAGGCAGAAAACAGCCTTTTTTACACTTGATTTTAGCCAAAAGGCCAAGAAGGGATCAGCCTATCTTTTTTTTTTTTTTTCTGTAGAAAGAGTGAGATCTTTGGTCTGATTTTGACCTGGGTTTGAACCTGGACTCTTTTGTTTGCTAGCAGCATGTTCGCTGCCAAGTTAACTTGTTTTGCTTCTACTTTTCCATCTTTAAAATAGTGGTGGTGATGGGGGTGGGTGGAAATAATAATTACCTTGCAGGGTTGTTTGTGAAAACAAATATGCATTTCAAGTGGCTGTCACTTAGTAGGCATTTTACAAACATTAAATTAGTAAATACCACGGGCATTCAGAGAAAGGGAAATTTATTCCGGGCTTTGCGGACAGAGAAGGCTCCTGGAGGGCTACTGATTTTAGAGAATCTGGGGAGTGAGCACACTCTTGAAAAAGAAAATCATTTTTTCCTCTTTTAAACGCTTTTCTATTTCTTTTTCCTCTTGCTCAAGTGGGCATGCGCGGTTTCTGCGATCATGCCGTCGTCTTTACTTCAGCTTGCGGGGAAGGACTTCAGGCAGTAGTAAGGCGTGGGAGGCGCCACGGATCGCTCAAGGAGAATGGGATGGACGATAGTTGAAGCCAGACAGACGCCGGCAGGTGGCTGTTTTCACGTAGCGGTCAGTGGCAAATCAAAGAGGTGTGTGGAGATCGTTCTCCCCAGAGGCCATTTATTTCTCTACAGCTGAAAGGGCAATGAGTTGATCCAAACCAGGACGAAAAGTTCGAAAGAATTATGACAGATTAGTTAAGCACCTCTAAGTTTATCTGTATAAAAATGCATAAGCACCCTCCAGTGTTGACAAAGATATGACCTCTGTAGAGGTTGAAAGGGGAGGATCAGAGCTGAGCTAATAAGGCTGTTACATTCCTTAAGTGCATGAAATGGATCCAAATTAAAATGAAATACCTTTGACATTGGTCACACCTTTCTCACCTTAAACTATGATTGAAACTACTCTAAGTATGAAGCAAGTAAAAGCATTTCCTAAACACTTAATTTATGATCGTCCATAAATATGATTACTTGAATACTGGTTTTCCTCAAATATCCTGACACCTCTCTTCACATACCCCAATTCTTAGAAAGCACCCAAGCTGTCTTGGGCCAATGGTGCCACCTGATTGACAGAACAGCATGGGGGACTCAGTGACTTGTACCATGGTGACTCCTTCCCCTTCTTCTTTTTACATCTCAATTCAAGTTCAGATAAACCTGTTCTCAAATGTCCTATTTAACTTTCTCTTGATTTTCCTTACATCTTCTAATTCTTGTCCAATTAGAGCAGAAAAAAATATTAATTTTTCTAACAAGATATTGATTCTATGGAATAAAGATCACAGAGTCTGGCCCTTGCTGAGTTTAAAATCTAAAGTAGGAAATCGTGTATCTCTAGCTGTATCTGTGTATCCATATACAGTCATCATAAAATGAAATAGTGGGGTACCCTGATCTGACTTGAAAGTTAACATTATGAAAAGTCAGTTTGAAATATTTCTTTCTTTCATTTAGTTGTTCTCGTCTCTCTCTTTAAGTCATTTTTAAACATCTGGTCTGTTTGTACACTTTTGCATTACTTATATGACTATGTTGTAATTTTCAGTTACACACTTGTATTGAACACGTATGCCGGCTGGGTGGGGATCTCTCTGTCTCTCATTTGCTTTTTACTTTTCCCTGTGAAATCAGATATCTACAAGAAAGGGCTAAGATCACAGCACATGTTCGCGAATGCACAAAGTAGTCTGTAATCTCTCTCTCCTTCTGTATTTCCATTTCCTGACTATCAGATATACCGTGAATTTTTCTGTAGCACCAGCAGGATCGATAGTCAGGCAAAGATGATCCAGGTTCCATTTGCATTATGAAATAATTGTCTTATCTAGAAGATACTGCACACATGTATTCCTGCTAAAACATCTACATCCTAAGCATTCATTCATGCCCCAGCGAAGATGGCGGAGATACCAGGTGCTTACACGTGGCGGTGAGATTTGAAGGTAGGTGGAGCAGGGCAGCTGGCCATGGGTTTGGGTGTCGATATCAGGAGCATGAGTCATTCCAGCAGCTTCTGCTGTCCCACCCCTGATATAGGTTTTAATATGTCCCACTGGAAGAAGGCACTACACCAAAATTTGGGAGCATTTGTCATCTTTTGGCAATAACATATTTCCTATAATACCCTTTCCACCCCTGCAAGCCTCTGGCTAAGCCATTATGAGCCTGTTGTAGACAAATTGTGTTTCTCCAGGGCATGGCGTGATGCTTTGTTATGAGGCTGGGACTCTTGTTTTACACTTTATATTTTGTCCTTGAAATATTTATTAAAACGTGTTATAGAGTTTGGGTCAGGTCTTTGCCTAGACACCAGATAATCTACTTTTCTCAGAATCAATAGCATTCACCTATTCCTGAGCTCCTTAAAGTCAACAAGCCCTCTAAAACTAAACAAACAGTCCAAACGCTTTTGCCAGCAGACCAGGGCTTGAAATTGGTGCCTTAAGGGGAAGAGAATGAGAAGCTGTGCTCTGCTCCGGAAAAGCACGGTGTACGTCCCCTCCCCCCACCCCGCCCTGCAGCTGGTGGAGCACAGGGCTGGCCTGCGCGGGCCCAAGACCACGTGGAGCCATGTGATTGGGGTGTTGGCGGGGCCTGGGAGTCTGCGGGCTTTGGCGGTGTGCGAGCTGCCCCGTTGCCATGCAGTGGGCAGGAAGGGGGCTCAAGCTCCTGGGTAGCCTTTGTGTTCTTGAGCTAGACTGAGCTGGCCCGACTTGGGATCAGACCACCCCTGCTGTCCTATTGTCTTAATAAGTAGTGCTGGGGGCGGAGGAAGCGGAGGGAGCGCTGAGCTGAAGTCTTAGATAGAGCAGGGTCCAGGCTTTCCACAGACTGTCTCCAAGACTTTATCCGTGGCCAGCCTGTCTGTCTGTCTAAGGGGCGCGAGGCGGCTGATAAAAGCAGCTGCGTGGTACAGGCTGTGGGAAGGAGGGAGGTTTATTTATTTTGCATTCGGCAGTGTGATTATGTTAACTTGTCTGTGTGACCAAGACACACTACACAGCAGAATTGCCCACTTACGCATTGTGATGAAGCTCAAGTGATCACATTGCACTTTTTATTCACTAACTAGGAACTGATTTGGACCTGGCAGTGTAGAGTGTTGGTATGTTTGTTTACATGTTTATCTGCCAACTTTGCCAACCCGTCCAGGGCCAGGGGCCAGCCACGGTGAGATGTGTGTTGATCACACGTTTTTATATATTTTGGGCCACTCCTTCAATCTTAGTTTGCCAACTAACTCTTTTGGGCTAATGTTTCCAAAATAATTTCCTAAAGAATTGGATATCATTGTATTGAAAAAGATACAAATGCATTTTTTTTCTCATTAAATTCCATTTTTTTTCAAAGCCAGTACCCAATTATATGATGAATATTAAGTGATAAAACAGATAGCTACAAAATCAAACTAGCCCAGTTAGGGGATATTTACTTTTAGAATTTTCTGAAAACAACATTTGTGAAGATTGAGAAAAAAAAAAATAGGTAGAAATAGTTAACCTAAGATAAAGAAAAAAAATGCCAAAGGCCAAAGCATTATTTCTCTTAAAGAAGTTATTTGGAAAAACTCAAAACATCTGGTTTATATTACAAAATATAAGAGTAGAAAGAGTAGTGGTCCATGAGACATCAGCTTTTATACTTCTGGAATTTTATAATTGCTCTGTCCTTATTTAAAAACAAAATCAAGTCTCTGTTTTCACTATTTGTGTTTTATTCAGTTGTTGTGGGAGGTTGGGGGTGGGGGTGGGGAGGCATGCCTCAAATGATATTAAAGGGGGCCGTTTACATGATTTCTTTCTTTACTTTTCATATCTCAATTCCCTGGCCATTCAATTTAGTTCCTGAGGTGCTGACAGCTGGTAATATGCTAAACGGCAATCCACTTTTCGGAAGTTATTGATATTTCCTAACTGAGGTTTAATGGTGTGACTTAGCTTAGGTGAAAATGTGCCAAGGTCTTGGGTCTCTTGTGCCTCGTTCAGGTTTGTTATAGTTTCAGGAGCATTCTGCCAGGAGCTGGAAACCGCGTCCTGCCTGGTCCTCCCAAGGCAAATGAATCTCAATTACATGTTGCTTTCAAAATGCTTCAACACAGACCAACAGAGGGACTGAACGGTGATTCTTTCTTTTGGGCTGTTTATTTATTCAATTTACAAAAGCTGGTGAACCTTAAGAAATTTAAAGTGTCCAATTCTGCAAAATTAATAGCTGCTTGCATTATAGAACATAGTCCTAATTTATTTTAGGAAAAAGCCATGAGGAAAAGAAAAAAGTCAACAGATCTGGGACTGGATAGTGGTGATGGTTGCACAGCGTTGTGAATGGACTAAATGTCATCAATGGTATATTTTAGCACAATAAAAAGTCCATAGGAAAAGTTTATTTTACTCTAGTAGCTGAGAATGTTGATGAACCTCAATAAGGTTTTCAATAAGGTAAAGGGAAAAATGAGTGGAAGCAGGGGGGTAATATTGCAAACCAAGAGTTATTTATTGCTGGCACTAAATTTTACCTATGGCAAGTAGCAAATAATTTGAATATCATTCTTAGTAATTTTTAGCAATACAGATTTTAACAGTTGTGGTCACTATTTGCAACAATACAAAACAAAATAAAAATGAGTCCATAATTTATAGTAATTTGTCATTTTGGGGAGATAAAAAACCAAACAGCACATACTACAGGGCTAATTGGTTGCTGATATCCCTCCTGGTTACGTACACCCAACACATGTAGCATTCATGAAGTGATTAAAAACTTTGTTCCTTTACGTAAAATGGTCATTAACTAAGAGAAAAAAAATTAAGTAAATACAGGAAGTGCAGTTAACATGTGGAGAGTTGGTAAACACATAGCTATTGACAGATACACAATGAGGGAGGAATATCAGTGTTCTAATATTCGGGATTCATTAAGACCTCCAGTCTTTCTTTGTTTTGTGAATATACAGGATATACTATAATCTATTTTATTTAATACACCAAAACCATAATGGATGGGGTGAAAACCATAAATTACCTTCTTAAAATAACACGGTTTCAATTAAAGATATATTTGTTGAGCAACTACTGTTTGCACAGAATTATGCTAGATGTGGGAGAATATGGAGATTAGTATGGCACAGAGTCCATCCCCAAGGAAATAGAACTGTCGTAGAACAGGTGCCCAAAGGACAATGATACTGTAATAAAAGAGACTTGAATGCTGAAAGTGAAAGTAGCCTACAGGGTCATAAAAGAGAGAAAAAGAGGTTGAACAAGGAGTTAGCTTTGGGTGAGGAAAGGATTTATAAAGGAGATGACGTTTACAGAATGTGTAAGAATTTGGCAAATGGAGAAAGCACTTCAGGTGGCAGAACTGAAATGAGCAGGCAAAGGCACAGAATAGGAAATGCCAGGTGTCTACAATTTAACTTTGGCTGAAAGTAGGTTGGAGGAGATCAATGAGAATTAAGATCAGAAATGTCGATTGATCCTCAATGTCAGTATGAGGCACGTTGCATTTCATCCAGAAAGTACTGGAAAGACACTGACAGTTTCTGAGGAGGCAGTGAAATGATCCAAATTGTGCTTGCCTTCTAGAGAGGACTGAACTGGGATGGTTTGGGAAGAAACCTGCAGAGAGGAAGCTGGTAGAATGCCCTGTGAGGAAGAGAGAGCAGAAGGAACGGGGAACTGGGCCAAGCTGGTGGCAGCAGGAAAATAATGGGAAATGGCAGAATCCTCCTTTTTTGATTTGGCAACTAACTAGGTACAGGTGGTTTAAAGAGAGTTCTGGGAAGATGACAACTTGAGGGTGTCCAGGCTTCCCCCCAGTGAGTACCCTCTCCTGAGCCGATGCTTGCTGAGGCCAGCCAGCATGCTGGGCTGGAGGGTGTGAGGACAGCCCCACTTCTGGCTGATTCTGTTGGAGAGGGTGGATGCAGGATTTCTCCACTGTGAGCTTGACAAGAGCCTGGAGTTAGTGGGAAGAGCCTTGGTGAAGCAAATAAAGTAAATTGTAGCTTGGTCTGCAGAGATGATAGTGTTATTAGTTTAGACAGAAGGGAGCACTTCTGGTTTCCAGTTTGGCATGTGAAAAGCTTGAAAGTCATTACTCTCCTCCTTAAGCAAGAAAAAAAACCTCAACAAGCTGAAAATCAACAACTCTTATTAGATCCATCAGAGAATTGAAGCCACAGGGCAAACTACTGCCTCACAAATTGAAGAGACAGATGGGCAGATACAAAGAAACACAGTTTACTAGAGCAGACATCCAAGAGCACAAACCTTTTTGGGCACCAGTACCAGGCTCTTTTTACCTAGTACATCATAGCTGACCTTCAACAAAAATTACAAGGCATACTAAAAGACAAAAAGCACAGTTTGAAGAGACAGAACAACCATCAGAACCAGACTCAGATATGGCAGAGATGTTGGAATTATCAGACTGAGGATTTAAAACAACTATAATTAGTAGGCTAAAACCTCTAATTCGAAAAGTGGACAACATGCAAGACCAGATGGATAATGTAAGCAGAGAGAGGGAAACTCTAAGAATCAAAAAGAAGGCTAATAATTGAAGAACACTGTAACAAAAATGAAGAATGCCTTTGACGGACTCATCAGTGGACTGGAGATAACTGAGGAAAGAATCATTGAGCTTGAAGCAATTTCAATAGAAATTTCCCCCAAAAACATGCAGAGAGAAAAGAGAATGAAAAAGTCAAAACAGAATATGCAAGCACTATGAGACTATCTCAAAAGTTGTTATACACACACAATAGGATTACTGGAAGAAGAAAAGAGAGAGAGGAAGAGAAGACATATTTGAAACAATAATGACTGAGAGTTTTCTAAAATTAACAATAGACACCAAACCACAAAGCCAGGAAGCTTAGAGAACAAGTGGATAAATACCCAAACAACACCTAGGCACATCATATTCAAGCTGTAGAAAATCAAAGATGGGGAGAAAATCTTCAAAGAAGCTCAAGGGTGGGGATGGAGGAAATGCCTTACTTATAAAAGAACAAGGATAAAAATTACGTAAGACTTCTCTTCAGAAACCATGCGAGTGAGAGTGAAGTGAAACATTTAGAGTGTTAAAGAAAAAACACCTATTGACCTAGAGTTCTGTCTTTTAAAAGTGAGGGAGAAACAAAGACTTTCTCAGACAATCAAAAATTGAAGGAATTTCTCACCAGTAGACCAGCCTTGCAAGAAACGTTAAAAGAAGTTCTTCAAAAGGAAAGAAAATAATATAGTTCAGAAACTTGAATCTATATAAAGAAAGGAAGACTGTTAGAAAAGGAATAGATGAAGCTAAAATAAATAGCAGGGAAGGGAGTGACACTGGATTGGGTAAGAATACATGGCACAGTCTCCCTGCTCCCCAAGGTACATCGATGATCTTGAATTGGTGGGGTCCTGTTCAATCAACTTAAACAAAAATAGGGGCCTAGAGGAGATTCAACAATAGTACTAAAGAGATTTTCTGGGATGAAAAACCCATGATGTTATTTAACATTAAACAATTTGTAGGTAAGTTAAAAGAGAAAATAGTCATAGTTGAGAAGCAAAGAGTGGAAAAATGTCTTAAAACACAGAACAAAACTACTAAGAGATGTAAATAGTAAAGACAAAGATTAAGGATTTGAAGTAAGTAGATCTATTAGGCCTCATATGTGGACTAAAGGAATTCTTAAAAGAAAACAAAATAGAGATGAAGTGGAGACAATAATTAAACACATGATTGAAGACTTTCCTGAGCTGAAGAAACATGTGAATATGCAGTTTGAGAGAATTAAATGAATTCTAGGCAAGACTAATGGGGGTAAAAATAAAGGTGTATATTTGGTATATTCAGGTAAAATTCTTACCCTACGAGGATAAGAGAAAATTTTATAAGTCTCCAGCTAGGGAACACAATTAGACTAGACTCGGATTTTTTACCTGTCCCCCTTTGTGCTAGAAGATGGAGCAACAGACCAAGGATTTAATAACTAGTCAAGGTACTATTTACCTGACAAATTGAAAAAAAAGACGGTGGTGGATTTGCAAAGATTTCAGATTTAATTCATCACCCAGTAGGATGATGAATTCGTCCAAAGTCCATTCAGGGCTCTGTCCATCTTAGCACTGAAAGCTCTGTCTTTTGTTAAGCAAACTGGGATAACTGGTCACTCTATGATATACTCAACACGAAGAAAAAAACCATCGAGTGGAAAAAACCCAGAGACTTTGAGGTGAATAGTGGCCCTCAAGCAGGGAAGATTTTGTCCCCTACTCCTCCCCTGGGATTTAGTGATATCTGGAGGTATTTTTGGTTATCACACTGGGGCAGGGGAAAGTTCTTCTGGTATCTAGGGGTAGTGGCCAGAGATGTTGCTAAACATCCTGCAATGCACAGGACAGCCATCCCTGTCCTCAAGAAAGAATCATCTTGCTCAAAATGTCAGTAGTGCCAGGGTTGCAAAGTCCCAAGTCAGGAGAAGATAATGAGAAATGGAGAGAGTGGTGAGCTAGAAACCTCACTATATTCTCATGTATAAAATGTATATGTAAGTGAAAAATCAAAGACTGTCTTGGAATGTGTAACGTAAGCACTCGTGAAGGTTTCTTGAAATAAAAGAGATCAGCTGCAGAGAAATACTAATAATGATCCACAGGTATGAAACTGTCTTCACAAACCTAATCATTGGGGTAGGAACAGGAGGCTGGTGAAACAGGCAATACATTAAAGGATTTTCCAAGGTCTTAATTTATCAGGATGAGAAGAGAAAAACAGTCAGGGTATAAGACATCTTAGAGAAGAAAATCATAAGTATCTTGTTTTCATATAATAGTGAAAAATAAGTGTGTTAGTAAGTGCCAGAAAAAGGCATAAACGGACTGGAAAAGACCCTCAAAACACCCATGTTAACAAAGGGCCAACAGGGATTAAACAGCAAGTTTCTCATACTCTTGAAAATAAGGGAAATGATGCAGATTGTTGGAGGAGAGCAATCCTTTGCCAGTCAGTTTTGCCAAATATATTTGAATATTTGCCTAAGGTACACATATATAAAAACACCAAATACCAAGGTGAGTTGAGAAACCCAAGGTATAACTTTTTAAAGGAAATAACCAAGAAACAGTTACATAACTGTTTTTTGTTTTTGTTTTTGTTTGTTTCTGTGTAATATAGCTTAAATATCCGTAGCCTTTTAATAAATACATGCCATTCAGTTAAAGGTTCTTAATAAAATAATACAATAGCAATTATTGCTTTTCCCTTCTCAAAAATCATGTCAGTAGGTCTACGGGGTACTGATTATTGGTTATTATTTGTTTCTTTCTCTAGGCCCTGATCTTCATGAGGGCAGAAATTGTGTCACTTCTCATTTATCATTGCATCCCCAGTGCTCTGTGAATATTTATTAAACAAACAACACCCTCTCAACCCATAGGTAGAAGACTAGATATAAGTAGAAATAAGCTCCTAACAAAGTATTTGTGAAAATCCAGCAGGTTGTACATTTTACTGAGATTCGTAGAATTGAAACAAAGGACAACGTACGAATAAAATACATGACATTTCAAGCTAGTAAAGGCTGACTTGAAAACTTGAAAGAGAGCAATTTGCATAACATAAAACTTTTGAAAGAAACTTCCTCCCTAAACTAAGTTTGCCAGATTTAACATATAAAAATACAAGACACCCAGTTAAATTTGCATTTCAGATAAACAATATTTTTTTGTACAAGTATGTCCCAAATATTGCAAAGAACATACTTATACTAAAAGAATATTTATTGTTTATCTGAAATACAAATTTAACCAGGTATCCTGTATTTTATCTGGTAACTCAACCCTAGACCATAATCAAAAACAATATTTCTTGAACAGCTAAAGAAGATTATTCAAGAAAAATGTTACATTTTTCAAGCTACTATTTAAAAAATATTATTCAAATATAACACCTATTAATTTTTTTAGTGGCAAACACCTTCTAGAACTTTTAATTCCTGTGACATTTTAATTATATTTTATTTTCCCCTCAATTCTGTATTTTCTAAGAGAACTTGATCCTGCCTTCCATGTTTCATTTTTTTCTGGACTATAACCTCAGAGGTTGTCAAGGAATGCTGTAATCATAACAGTAAAAACAGATTATATTTGTGTGGTGCTTTTAATTCCATGTGCATTTAACGCTCACCATAGTGAAGCAGGTAACATTATGCCCATTTTATAAATGAGGTCCAAAGTTGTTGTGTGCTTGTGATAGTAGCTTGTGCTAGTGGGATGCTACTGAGGAGAAACATCACAAGGCAACGTGCTAAAAATGGCCGAACCAGCCCTGAGCCCAAGTGCTGACCCCAGTGAAACCAGGTCTGAGGTGAAAAGCAAATGAAGCACGTGAGTTTTGTAATCCATCACAAGGCTTCTCCTTTCCACATGAGAAGTGAAATATTGACAACACCTGTCAATATATTTAATAAGAATATTTGCCTAAGGAACAAATATATAAAAACGCCAAATACCAAGATGAGTTGAGAAACAGACACCCAAGATGTAAGTTTTTTTAGAAGAAAATAACCAAGAAATTGTTACATAGCTCTTGGGTCCCTCACCCAAGTCATGCATATAAAAGAGAGATTAGACATTTGGAGGAAGTATTGAACTTGATCTCCTTGGTGAAAGCTATTCTGTTCTTTCTTTGTCCTATCCCTCACTCAATAGTTCCAGAAATCCAGAGGGAAAGGCTGGGCCTCAGAGCGGCTCTGGGGCAGGACAAAGGAGAGCGGTGTGGACCTGCGCGTCTTTTGCTGGGGCCAAGGGCACGTGAGTGTTTCTTGCAAAATGAATGTGGACTCTGCGGGTGAGGGAGAAGCCTGCCTGGAGCCACGCTGGGTGCTGGGGCGGCAACGGCTCGCCAACAGAGACTCTGTGTGCAGCAGGCCACTGGGAACCAGGAGCCAATTGAGACATTAATTGGACAAAATTCACGGCCTATCACATGAGTGTCACAGCTGGGTTCTTGCAGGCACCCCCGAGAGAACCCATGAGGGGAGTCAGCTCTAGAATTTGCCGTGTCCAGAGAGCTCAGAGCCAGCTTACCATCTCAGTGGTCAAATTAGAATATTCTGTTTTCTTTTCCCCTCCTCCCTCCTCACGTTCTAACTCAGAGGAGAATCTGGTGGGAGCTGTGGGGGTGGTGGTAGGGGCGACTGAGGGGGAAGAAGCTGAACTCGCGTAGTGTGCCTTCCTCCTCCTGGAGGAAGTGAGAGAAACAGATTTCATCACTGAATGAAGATTGAAGACGTTTGAATTTCTGATCTGAGTCATGTATGGTGACTGTAGGAATTTCTATTACGTAGGAATGGCCAGCAAAGTCATGAGACCTGCTGGCGTTTTTATCCAGTGGTGAGAGGAGAGGGGCCCCCTCATACCGTCATTTAAAAGGACAGTGGGGGAATTTTAAAATTTTATCTCAAGTCCTGGTTATACTTTAAAATATGTAATATAGAACAATTATTAATTTTAATAATAAAATACACCTTCATGAACTCACTGTTTGACTGGAGCAATGGGACGTGCCTAAAACCCTTGACACTCCTGCAGCCCTCCCCCTACCATCCTGTGCTCTGCTTCCAGTTGATCGATATCCTGATATGTGGTTTATCCTCATTGCCTTCCTTTTCTTTACAATTCTATTACATGTGCTGGTATAATGAGTTGCTTGATCTGAACTTTATAAAATGATATCAAGCTATATGTATGTATTTTTCTATGACTTGCTTATTTCACTCGGTAATGAGTTACCGAGATTCATCCAAGTTGAAGTACATAGCTGTGGTTTCTTCATGTCCACTGCTGTACAGTATTCCATTGTGTGAATATATAGCAATGTTATTTGTTGATTTTCCTGTCAATAGACACTTGGGTTACTGGCATTTTTCTGTTGCATGCTACACTGTCTTAAGCATATTCGAAGGTGCCCATATGCAAGGGTTCACTTAGGGTATATGCCTAGGAGTGGGGTTGCTGGGTTGTATCATATCACTTTTTGATTTTTCTAGATTGTTTTCCAAAGTAGTTGAATTAATTTACAACCTCCCTCCTCCACTAAGAGGCCTTATTGCTACACATCCCAGGCAATACTCAGTATAGTTAGACTTTTTACCCGTTTGCTACTCTGGTGAGTTTAACATGATATTTCATTGTGGCTCTAAGTTACATTCTCCTGATTGCTAATGGACCTGCTTTTCATTGTTATAAATTAATCCAGTTCTGTAACTTAATTAAGTTGAGATTGCAGAAATCAGATGGAAAGACAGAAGAGATGGGTCACTCTGTTTGTCTCTAATTTGCACTCCATCTAACAAATGGTTGGCCAAAATATATGATAAATTCTTATGGTGAAAGTCAGTCTGATATTGTGGTTAGCCAAAGATGGCACTGTGGATTCCAGGACATATATGGGCACATGGTGCGGTCGTTCTGCCCTTACCGCCAGAGCAGACCTGTGTGACGCCCTGCGGACCACACACATCCCTGAGTCTCTTCCTGGTTCATCCTTTTCCTGTTGCTGGGTCAGTGGATGGAAAGTAAACAGGATGGTTTGATCGCCACTTTTCCAGTGTCCAACTTGTCAGCAGTGGGGACTCTTCAGTCAGGAAAGGAAGTCTTTGATGCTATTTCTTTCAAAAGAAGTTACTAAGAATCTCCCAGGGAGCAGGTTTCATGGCTTATTTCACCATCCTGATGCAGGTGGCGTTTCCCATGAGGAACTTCTCCCTAATACCTCCTGCCGTAATTGGAACACCCCTCCTGCTTTGCTTATTCTCTAATAGTCATCAGCAATCTCTGGGCAGCACAGATTTTACTTTTTAGCACTCATTCTCACTTTTTCTTGTAGGCGATATATCACAGTTGAAAGGTCTTTCAGATAATATCATGTTTTAGTATATAGCTTAAGAGTTAAAGAACTGATATGCCTTAAACCCATATCTAAGGATGTTTTAAGGATTGTCTTCTGTGTACACAGTGCTTTATAACATAAATAGCCTAGTTCATCTTCCAGAAGTCATGTTTAGTTCCTTTTATTAATTATCCTGTCCATGCTATCTGTGGCAGGCTGAGTAATAGCCCATAAGGTTTTTGAGAATGTTTTACCAGCAGAAACACTGCCAGCTGGACTGGAAGGGACAGAGAGAGGATGAAATGAGAGAGAGCCGGTGGACTCCCGGACCTCCACAGGTGGGAGGCGGGCTGATAAAAGTGCTCAGCTGCAAAACGGTGACTTGCAGGGGGAGCTGTGGGTCAGGAGCCACGGATATTCATCCCCAGGGCCTGGAATATAACAGAGTTTGCCTGGTTGAGTTTGGGCATCGGTTGGGACATGAGATTCCTTTTTATCCTTTCGTTTTTATTCCTTTTGTATGTCTCTGTCTGTGACCGTCATCCTGTGCATACCTCATCATTATTTTTGTGGAACATATAACTTGTTTGTAATTTCACAAGTCCACATAAAGAAGTAAATTTTGCTGCTTGATGGGGGTTGTATGCAGAGACTCACTTACATCTAATTTGGATGATTTAGATGAGGTTTGGGACTTCTGAGCTGATGAGATTTGGGTGAGACTTTGGACTTGAAGTTGTAATGGGGTAAGACCTCTAGGGATTTTAGGATGGGGGTAAAGGTCATTTATATGTGGGATGCATATGAATCTTTAGAAGCCAAAAGATGGACTGCAGAAGGCTGAATAATGCCCCGCTCCCAAAATGTTTATATCCTAATCCCCAGAACCTATGACTGTTACCTCATATGACAAAAGGGAGTTTTCAGATGTGATTAAAGTAAGGATCTTGACAGAGGAGAGTATCCTGGATTATCCGTGTGGGCCTGATATAATCACAAGGGTCCTTGTAAGGGAGATAGCGGAGGACTCAGAGACAGGGGAAAAGGGCATGTGAAGCAGAGATCGGAGTGATGAAGCCATGAGCCGAAAAACGTTAGCAGCTTCCAGAAGGTGAGAGAGAAGGGACAGGTTTTCTCCTTGAAATAACATGCTGATTTTAGCCTTAGAACACTTGTCTTGCTCTTCCGACCTTGAGGACTGTCAGAATAAACTGTGGGAATCTGTTAGACCAGAAGTAGGAAGCTAACACACTGTCAGTTGAGCCAGGGTCCTGAAATGTTCTCGTACATTCCAGAACACTAGCTAGAGCAGTTGTGTGAGAAGGAATGAGGGGGAGACTTTTTTCCCTAAGTGGACCATTTCACTCTCATCGGTGATTTTTCTTTTTCGCAAACAAAATACTGTCCTCAAACAAATTACACAGAAGAAACAGAATTATTTAAAAGATTTTATAAAACAAACATTCTGTAGTTTAGCAGATACTACCCGGGGTACAATACTTCAGCTTTTATTAACTATCTAAACTAACTCCACTAAAAAATCCCCCTCTCTCTAGAAAATCTAAAGCTTCTAAGGGAAGAAGCTAACAATCACATATAACATCACCTTTGCCAAAATGGCAGGAAGACTACATTATTAATATTCCTATGAAATCCTGATAGGGAAAAATGCCATGGTTTAAACTTGTGTGTTTTTGATGGCGCTGGTTATTCAGAACAGGTTTGGGCAGATCTGGCAAAACAGTAAAGTAAAACGTGTGAGCTTTCCTTTTCATTTTAGGAAGAAAATTCTTTAGACTGAGATCTTCAGTCCCATATCTCCTTTCTTCTTTTTATCGATCGGAGATGTCACGCACACAACATGTAACACTTTTACATTTAATGTAAGGATGCAGATTCTTTAACTGGAAAAGATTTGTCAAGGGAGACATTTGAAAATCATATTTAGACATTGTAGGGTCTGTGTTGGAGAGGTAACTATCTTATTAGGCACCATCTTTTTTCTCTTAGCATTTGTGCGTTTTTGATTAAATGCCAGTTTGTATTTATAGAAGCTGTGTCAGTAACAGTCCAGTCAGGAAACCGGACACGTGGGTTACACATGTGATTTAAGATCTGAGAGCCAGTCAGTGAAAGGGGGAGACCTGTCAATCAGCAACTGTACGACGCTGCTTCCTCCCTTCGTTCTAGAGGACCAAGAGGAGGGGGTGTTTTATAATGTGCTACTGCTGCTCTGAAAAGTTAATAAACTTAGTGGCTTAAAGTAACACACATTTATCGTCTTACTGTTTTGGAGGTCAGAAGCGCAAAGAAGGTCTCCCTGGGCTAAAATCCAGGTGTTGGTGGGGTCAAGTTCCTTTCTGGAAGCTCCAGGGGACAACCTGTTTTCTTGCCTTTTCCAGTCTCCAGAGGCTGCCCACATTTGAGGGCTGCTGGCTCCCTTCCCCCCTCTTCCAAGCCAGCAATGGCTGGTCCGGCCCTCTGCACACATCCTCACCCTGACGCCGATTCTTCTGCCAGTTCTCCCGCATTCGTGATTATGCTGGCCCACCCGGACCATCCAGGGTGACCTCCCCGTGTTGAGGTCATCTGACTACGTGAGCTCCATCTGCCACCCTCAATCCCCTTTGCCATGTACTGTGCACATATTCACAGTTTTCAGGAACTGAGACATGAACACCTTTGGGAGGCCATTATTTTGCTTTCCGTAAGTGGTACTGCTGGGCCCAGGTAGCCAGGGTGATACACTAGGAGCCAGGCCACAGCAGGACTTGTGTCCATGATGGAGAGGCGTAGACAAGACACATCTCCAACAGTGTAACGAGGGAGAAAAAAATACCTTGGCTCCTCAAAATGGGAAGGTTTCACTAGGTAAACATCTAGTTTTAAAACATCTGACTTCTCTCCTTTCCTTTCATTTCTTCGTGTGGAGTTTCAAAAACCTTTCATCGGGTGCTAGAGAATATATTTTTCTTCAATTTATACCTTATTACATATATGAGAACTATAGACAACTTGACGAAGTGTACTAATGTAATGGAAAAAGACGAATCCTATGGAAGTTGACTATGAGTCACACGAATCCTTTTCTTATATCAGGTGATAGTCTAAGTTGTTTTGTGGGAAAAATCATGTGATTAGAGCCATTCTCCATTAGCACTTTTCATAACAATGGATGGTGTGACGATTTGTAATCCAGCCTCCATAGCTGTAGCATTCTTCCTGGACATAGGTCAAATGAGATGAGTTTGGGGTTCCATTCCCAACTACTGGAAAGAAGATAGCTCATGATAGGTGCCCACTAATTTTTAAAAAAGTTCATTTTCATATCCCTCTGCAGGAATTTACAGCGAATGGGATTTAGAGGATGACCGCATGACGGGAAAGCCCGTGTTAAGTCTATAGACAGTCTTTTTGGCGCTGCCGGTCATAAATTAAAAGCAAGCACTAGTGAGAAGGCTCGGTGAAGGAGATAATAGTGAGTAGGGCTGATCTTCCTTACCATTCTTTCTGGAACACAGAGGCCTGATTGCTTTTTCTTGGGGCCTCCCCTAGCCCCGCAGCGGGAAATCACTGTGTTGACCCCCCACGGCTTGGCTTTCTTAGGCTGCCTTGGCAATGCTGTTTCAGCAGCTCTCTGCGATGCCAGCATCAAGTGTCGCCACTACTGTAGTGGCTGGGTTAATGGCCGGGCTGTTTTCCCTGGAGAAGCAGGGACAGACAGGCCAGCCTTTGTCTCCGCCGGGAGCAGTCTGAATGTGAAACTTCACCCCAGACAGTGTGCCTGGGAGCAGCGGGGCGCTCTGTCATTCGGCCATTGCTCCTTCTCCCCTTGACCCCCAGCTCTGTTACAGAGACGGGAACCTCAGGCCCGCTGGGCTTGGCCGGCCCTTGTCTGAGGAAAGGAGAACGCATCCCTCGTGGCTCGCCTTCGTTCTGAACCCAAGTTGGTTTGAGTCCTAGAAGTCAGACTGTGAACGGACCCTCCTCTGCTGGAATTTCCCGTGGCCCCGGCAGTCTACTGCTCTGAGATGTCTTTGTGTCAGAAGCAGGAGAAGGGGTGTGAAAATCATGTTTTCATCTCTCGTTTTTCTCTTGCCACCCCTCTCACCGTTGCATCTTTCATTCAGCGACTTAGGACGTCAATACTGGGCTTGCTCTTACTGTCACCTTGTTGATGACAATGACAGGGATGACGGCTAGTATTCTCCAAGCTGTGTACAGTGCCTTGTGCTTTACAGCAGTAATCAGTTTTTCCTTAGAAAAACCCAGAGGCGGTTACTATTATCTTCTCTGTTTTAAATATGAGTAAATTGAGGCTCAGGAGGTTGGATAACTGTTAGGCTGAATTGTGTCTGCCACCCTCCATCCCCAATTCATACTTTGGACTTCTAACCCCCAGCACCTCAGAATGTCACTGAGTTTGGAGACAAGATCTTTAAAGAAGTAATCACATAGAACCGAAGTCATTAAGGTGGACCCTAATCCAACACGGCTGGTGCCTTTTACACAAGAGGAGATTAGGACATAGTCACGGACAGAGGGAAGACACTGTGAAGAGACGGGGGAAGGTAGCTATCTGCAAGCAAAAAGAAGAGGCCTCAGAAGAAACCAACCCTGATGACGCCTTGGACTTGTAGCCTCCAGAACTGTGTGTGAGGCAGTAGATTTCTGTCGTTTATGCCGCCCAGCCTGTGACATTTGGGCCCGGAAGCCCAGGCACTGTGATGCCATAACTTCCTCAGGGCTTCACATCGGGAGAACTGATTATAGAACCCAGGTTTCAGCGCAAACCTCAGAATTTTTCTAAAATATGTTTCAAGTAACATAAGTGCTAGTTAATATTATGAAAACACATGTTTTAAAATGCTAGATGTGTCTCTATCTCCTTTTGTATTTATGACATATTTACCAGAATTCAAACTGGACTTGGTGCTACCCTGGTGTCCAGTTATATCTAGGTGAGCTGTGAAAATTTCAAAACAAAACTTACTCAATTTTTCTTTAATCGAAGGGAAGAAAACAACTATGCAAAACAGCTTTTGGTTTTTTTAGGGGCAGAAAGCAGGTTTCAGGAAATCAGACAATAAGTTTTGGAAATTCCCCAAAGAGTGGGGCTTTCTGCCCCACCCCCCAGCAGGGGTGGGCAGCTGCTCCCAGCCCTGGAGCACCGTTCATTTTCCCAAAGGACTGAGACCCGTGCTCAGGAGGGCTGGGACAAGATAGTCCCCAGCGGAGGTCTGTAGGAGAGGGGCAGGGCTTCTCTGCGTCCTTTTCCCAACTGTGAGCCTGGGATAAACACCCACTGAGTGGGTGGGGTGGGAGGGGGCAGCCCTGACTTGGCCATCCCCAGGGGACCTAGGAGACGTACCCGTTGGTCCTTATCTACTGGTCAGAAATGCTTGCTGTAGAGTGTATTACAAAACATGTGTATTTTGCGTTGTCCAAAAGCCTGAACGTCATGGCAGTTGGAGACTTGCTCTCACTCTGTCCTCTGGCCTGTGGTGAGGCTTCGCTCCATAAATTAACACAGAGACCCCAAACACAGCGAGCGAATGTTCGGTGTTTCAAGGTCCATCTGGTTTTTTACTGCCTTAAGACATTTATTCCATTACTCAGATTTTTTTTTTCTAGTTTATAAAAAGCAACATTAGCCCAGCTCCCTGGCTTTTTCAGTGGTTAGGCACAGTTCACAGCTTTTCCGAATTTCCTCTGGGTTAGCCTTAGCTAACACTTTGTTGGTTTGTTTCTAAAATCTGCCTGGGAAGGAGAAAAGAATAGTAAACAACAGTATTTGTTGCATTCATGTAGATTTCAACAGAGGAAAACTAAAGGAGTCATTACGTGATCAAGGTGAAAAGCGTGACATGGTGGCCATCTGACCTTGTGTGTAATCAATAGGCCACTTCCCCTTTGCTCAGGCGGAACCGACTTCTATATTTTTTTCTTTCTTTTTTTTTTGGCAAAGGCAGTTACCTAATGATATTAAAATTGTAATTGATTATGCTGGCTGTCTGCAAATTGCAACAGCCTAGCTCACACTCACTCAACCCAGCTGCCATTGAGTGTGGATGCAGCAGCTATAAATAAATGCTGCCACCTACAGGTGAGCATGGGGATGTACACAGCCAAAGTTGTCAATTCTCAGCCTGCGATCTTTCGTGCCCAAACTCACTGGTTTCTTTTGACTTTTTCTTCTACCCACTTCTCCATATGATTTAAAAGGTCAGAATCTGTATTTACCTGAATTCTTGGTTTTGTTTTAGAATACAAAAAGAAAACCCACGTTCTGTAGGAAAAAAATTATTCTTTATAATGAATCTTCAGATTCTCTGAGACTCATTTTTAATAAATAAGACATAAATATTGAAAGGAGATATTTGAGAGAATGATTTGCTA
Organism: Eidolon dupreanum; assembly: GCA_028627145.1. Lineage (NCBI taxonomy): Eukaryota > Metazoa > Chordata > Mammalia > Chiroptera > Pteropodidae > Eidolon > Eidolon dupreanum. The sequence continues at coordinate 43,634,368 of CM053511.1, forward strand.
GACACAGTGTCTGAACTGGCAATGCAAACACTCCACACTTTTCTTTCGGTTTTTTCCCCCTCTTACATCGGCATGTGACTCATTAATGCTTCTCACTGTAAAAGTCACTTAATAAGACTTAAGTCATACTCACTAGCCTCTGCCTGAGTTTAGGAAGTGGACAGTGGCCAGCTAACACTGTCTTGGGTTATTGCGATTAGCAAGTATGTCCGTCTATTGGATTAAAGTGTGTTCACGTGCTGGGTGTTGGGCCTGACTCTGCTTTTGTTCTGACACAGAGAGAGCAGATCTCCTCTCCTGCATGACGTTGCTTCACATGTATGCAAAAGTCATCACAGCCTCCAGAGCTGTACCTTTACGTCTGAGGAGCCTGGCTTCATAGACTTGATTCATACACCCTCAGCCACCCAGCCACCTGCTTCTCTAGATGTGACCATTCGTCACTGGTTCTCTCTGCTGGCACCATATTGTTGTCTTTAGTGTCCACGTGGCACAGATATACAGCATAACCTCCATTCTGCAAACCTGCTTTTTGTTTGCTCTGACTCAGACATCAGCCTGACCAGCAAAAAGAGTACTTTACACAGTTGGAGTGCTCCGAGGCCGCCGTTAAAATGTTTACACAGTCACTTGGGAGAAGCGTTGTGAGTGTGATTACGTTTCGTGAGTTCTCACAGTACTGTGCCTTTTTGTTCTCAGAAACTAACAAGGACAGCACAAGTCACTGTTTTACCCCTGGGAACTTCTAGTACACGGTGCTCATGCGTTTCTACAGGGTGTGTGAGCATAGGCTGTTTTCTGGAGGGAGAAGCGAGAAGTCTCTATTTCATGGACTGTGCTACGTGCAAAGTTGTGCAGGCGGCCCTGATTGTCTTTGGGATCCGAGTCTGTCTTTTGGCACCCAGTCCCTCTTATTTTGGAAGACCTCGTCTTCTCTGGTGAACTCAAGATCATTTGTTCTCTCTTTCCTATTGACACCTGTGCTGCGTGGAGGGCGAGATCCATCATTTATATTGACGTGGACTTAATTCACGGCTGGATACTCTGCTTCATCATTCTGGGTGGAGAGTGTTTTAAGTCTTCTCTAAAATTTGTAGAGGGTTTTGTCCTCTATTTAAATAATGTCAAAAATCCATGATCGTGTGGGAGAATATTTTAGGGGCCCTAGATCCTCTCGATGTCCCTAAAAGTTCCCCCAAAATTCTATCTGAAAAGAGGTCACATTGTCGAGGTGAGAATGACCTTTGTGGTATATGTTGGCCCCAGGTCGGAACAGTAGCCACCACCTCCGGGTGACAAGGAAACCATGCGTTATCCACACCGGTTATGACACCTTTGCTAATGAAACAAGTTCGTTTAGTGTAATTATGTGGTCGAAGTTCCCTTTTAGGAAAAATGATGCATGATACTGGTTCTATGAAAATGAAAATGAATACTGATTCTGTGCCATGTCTGAGTTCTGGTTATTATGGCATCGGGTGTTTACTCAGACCAACGTTTCTCCTAGAGCTTTTAATTATGCATAATAGCCATCGCCCTTTGTTCTCCTGTATCTTTCATCCGAAGCTCAAAGTACTCCTGAAGCATCATTAACTCATTAATCCTTGCAACACTCCTGGGAGGCAGATTGGAGGCAAGGTGATTAGCCCATTTTCCAGACAAGGACACAGAGGCACAGAGGATTTCAACAACCTCCTCATGGCTGCATGGGTGAGCCTCCCCTCCTCCTCAGGGCGAAAGCCAGTAACAGTTGAATCGGGAATTGTCTCTGCCTGTCTTTTGAGTGTCAGTGTGAAGCCACAAACAGAAACTCCCGACGAAAACAAAGCCCCAAATATTCTTTTTCTCGAAACATAAAATTAATGCCTTTTAAGGGCAAAGAGATATGTATGTTAATCACCTAAATAAAATAAAATCAGTAAATCCCTTAGACAGAGCTCCAAAGTCCTCAAAATTTTCTAATACAGACCCTTAAATTTTTCTTATAGAGAATCAGGAAATTCCATTTGACCAAGTAGAAATGAAACTTGAACTTCATGAGGGTTAGGATTCAGTTTGAAACTGAGAAGTACTGACATCTGTCTTTTAAGTCTGACAACCTTTTCTCCTGGGTTCTACTTGAACACCGGCTGGTTTTGCATGGACTTCATTGTTGTTTTAGTGGAGCTAGAGGAGGGGGCTGCTTTGTGATCTACGTGGGTGTTGTAGGAACTAGTTAATATCTACAGAGCCATTGAAAGGCCTGGAACCTGGGGTCAAAGGGCTCCAGAGACTGGCTTGAAAGGTAGAGTAACAAATTCGATGGAAAGTCATGAGCCTTCATGGGCCATTGTCTTAATTCATTATTCATTTATTTATTTAACAAACATTTATAGAGTATTATATGACAGTCATTGGCTGAGTGCATGCAATTCTAAGATGAATAACACATAAGGCTCATCTACCAGGAGTTTGCAATCAAGGAGCAAAGGTAAACAAGCAAACAAATAATTATTACATAAAGTAACAAGTAATCATAGGGGTATTTACAAAGTATAATTGAGGCAAATTAGCTTGAATGGCTCAGAGAAATCTTCCAAGAGGCATCTCTTGAAGACCACATAGAGGATGGGTCTGAAGGATGAGAAGGAGTTTGCTGGGGGAATTGATAAGCCTAAAATTTTAAGGGTTATCCACTTGCTGAAAGTTTGTTACTAGGTCAGACAGCATCATTTAAGCAGCAATAAGCAGTTACTGGATTCCTAATATGTGCAAGCTACTATTCTGGGTATGCAAAGACACACTAGAAATAATTCTGGTCCTCAGGTAAATTATAATCTGAGAAAACAGGAGACACTTTAAAGGATAAATTACAATATAATGTGATGTACAGTTAGTGCAAATCCAGAGAAAAGAGAGTAGTAAATTAAAAATGCTAGAATTTGGGATACTTACAGGGGAGATGGGAACTGAGTTGGGTGAAATGAGAATCTGTGGTATTTAAGAGAGAGGTATAGGAGAGATGCTAGGTAGAGGAGATAGAGAGAGAAAGAGAGAGATAGAGGAAGAGAAGGAATGAGTGAGAGAATGAGAGACAGGCATGGGCGGGGCATATTGAGTAGATCAAACACTGGCCGTTAGGCTAGAGGGCAGGGCTGATGTAGAAGAGAAATGGGATGCAAACAGGGAAAAAGGGCAGGGCTGCTCATGCTCAATGAATGAGATGCTCGTAGTGCGCCCTCCTCTTATGATGGCCGACACTCTCGTACACCACTTGACTTTCTCACAGCAAGCTCTCCTCTCAGACCTCACTTCCAGGCTGGGAAGGTTAGGCTTTGATTTAACAGAACTGGGAACATCTAAAGACTTTGAGTTGGCGAGTCTAATGCTTGGGATTAGTATCGGTTGCCAGTCCCTGAACACACTGAACAGAAGTGGCTTAAACAAACAAAAGATTTCTTTCTTATGTATAGTCTGGAAGCAGATGGTCCAGCATTGGGACCCACCTGGCAAAGCTCCCATTGCCAAGACCAGCTCGTGGTTTAACGTAGGTGCTGGAGGTGAAGTCATATTTCCACGCCCCTGCCAGCAGGGAGGAAGCAAGGTGGAAAAAAAGTACACCCCTCTTTTTAAAGAGAGATTTTCCACATCGTACATACCACTCCTGCTTCTCTTCTATTTTCCAGAACTTAGTCACATGGCTACACCTGGCTACAGGGGATGGTGGGAAGCGTAGTGTTTATCAGACAACCGTGTTCTCAGCTTCCTAAGGAAGAAAAAGAAAACAGGTATCATGGGATATCTAGCATTCTGTCACCACGGGTTAAAAGATATTTTTAAAGCGTTAATAAATGTACTTATTTGAAAAAAAAAACCCACAATATTTTGGTGAACTGAATGATATTAATTTCTCATGAGCCTCCAGTTTTCCTCAGGGGAATGGGAAAGGTAAACAGTAGCCTGAAGCATGGCAGACGCCCTCTGCCACCTTTTTTCTGAAATGTTTCCTTAGAGTAACAGGATTTCACTGTTGGACTTCTGAATGTTCCCATTAGGGAAGACAGCTTGCCTAAGGACTTTGACAATGACACCAGTGATGATCATGACTCACGGGGCATTATGAGGAACTGACCCTTTGAACTGTTAATCACTATTTTATGTCTAGGCAAAAATAATACAAGTAAAGGAAGTGACTGATCTAAATTAGTGAGTAAATCCCAACACCAGACATTACAACAGAACTTCAAATAGTGTCCTAAAATTTTCCGATACTCTGGGGAAGTTACTTCTCCACAAAAACTTTAGAAAGGCACAACTTTTTAAGTCATGACTTCTTTTTTTTTTTAATTGTTCCCTTTTACTTTTTTTTTTTTAAACAGCTCGAAATATAATTCACATAACATACAATTCACCCATTTAAGTGTGTATTCAATAGCTTTTGGTATATTCCCAGAGATGTGCATCCATCACCACAGATAATTTTAAAACATTTTCATCACCCTAGAAGGAAGCCTCATATTCTTTAGTCATCACGCCCCAGTCCTCCAGAGTCTCCTCTTCCAGCCCTAGGGAACTTCTAATTTACTTTTTGTCTTTGTGGATCTGCTTATTGTGGACATTTAATATAGATATATAGTCCTTCTGACTTGATTTTTTTATTTACACAGTGTTTTCAAGGTTCACTTGTGATGTAGCATGTAACTGTACTTCATTTTTTATTGCGGAATAATATTTTATTATTTTATTTATTCATTCATCAGTTGATATGTGGGTTGTTTTTATTTTTAGCCATTATAAATAATGCTTATCTGAACATCATTTCTCCTCAGTATATACCCAAGGAGTGAACTTGCTGGATCACACTGTTATATAACCATATGTTTAAACATTTGAAGAACTTTCAGATTTTTTTCCAAAGTGGTGACACCATTTTACGTTCCCACCAGTAGATATGAGGGTTCCAATTTCTCTACATTTTCACCAACACCTCTTGATTCTAGCCATCCTAGTGGGTGTACAATGGTATCTCATTGCTGACTTGATATGCATTTTCCTGATAGCTGACAATGTTGATCACCTTTTTTATGTGATTTTTGGCCATTTGTATATCTTCTTTGGAAAAATGCCTATTTGGATTCTTTGCCTCCTTTTAAACAATGAGATTGTCTTTTTATTATTGAGTTATAATAACTGTTTATGTATAGTCAATATAAACCCCATTTCAGACATTATTTGCAAAAATTTGACTCCATTCTGTGCAAAATTTTTAATTCTATTGCCAATTTATGCAAAGAGGTCAGCTGGAATTTTGATAGGAATTAGATCAAATCTGTAGATCAATTTGGGGAATATAGCCATCTTAATAGTCTGAAGTCTCCCAATCCATGAACATGTGATGCCTTTTCATTTATTTAGTTTTTTTATTAGCTTTTGTCAACAATGTTTTATAATTTTCAAAGTTTTACACTTATTTTGTTAAATTTATATATAAGTATTTTATTTTTGTCCATGATATTGAAAATGAAATTGTTTTCTTATTTTTTTTTGTATTTTTATCATTGCCACTGTATAGAAATACAACTGATTTTTCTTGTATCCTGAAACTTTGCTGAACTTATTTATTCCTTTTAATAGTGTTTTTAGGGATTCCTTAGGATTTTCTATACACCAGGTCACGCCATTTGCAAATAGAGATGGTTTTACTTCCTCTTTTCTAATCTGGGTGGCTTTTATTTAACTTTATGGCCTAATTAACTAGGCTAGAAATGATAATTTTTTGAGAAAATATCAGGGATCACAGTGACAAGCTCCATGGCACTCCAAAGCTCTTTCCTCCTAAATGCTAATATCACTGGGCTGGGCTGTCATCTGGGATTTACTGACAGGCCCGAAAGGGGAATTATCTAGGAAAATGGGAAAAGGGGAAAGTGGGAGGGAAAAGAGAAGCAAGAAGAGGGAGAGAAAGAGGAAGGAGGTAGTTGGAGGAGAAGGAAAAGGCCAGAAAAAGCAGAGTTGGCCCTCGTACTGACGTGCGCCTCTCGGAGCTCTGAAGAGGCCGTGGCGACGGCAGTGAAGCTATTAGTTTTCATGCTCCGCCTGCCCACCATAGGGGGAGGCAGGTAACCACGGAAGCTGTAGCTTGTGTGGGCTTTTGTTTCCTTTATGTAAAGTAGAAGAATATCAAATTCTTAACATCAAATTCTTATGTGAGATGGGCTGTTTTGGAGAAAATAGCCTCAAGCTGGCAGACGACTTAATGTCAGGTTCTGTGTGGAGGGTGGTGATGCCAACCTTCTCAGTAACTTTAGGCTGGGACTGGAAGGTGAAGCATAATTTGCGTTGCTGCTCTTCCTTGGCCACTGGTGACAATCTGGTTGTGTGTGAGGTATAGTGATGAAAAGGTAACCAAGGGGAATACATTTCAGTCTAAATGGTCAAACTCCACATGCTGTTCTCTGCTGAGGGCCGAAGGTAGCCATGAGGATTACTGATTTGTGATTAATTTGTGTACTCTGTGAGTGAGGGTGCTTATTTTATATTGGATAATCTGAGGGCGGTTGGATCCAGAAAAAGATTGATATCTGAAAGAAGTATGATTTTTCAGAGGCTTTGGTTTATTAGTAAATATTCTTGGGGTACATGGCTTTTTAAAGAGAACTAATCAGAAAACACATGTCAGAATTCATTCAGTACAAGGTTACGAACTGTCACTTCTGAAATAACAAAAGGCAAAAAGGACCCTTAAGGAAATGGGCTGGCTTAGAATTATGAATCACCTAGCCCATTTCTTATAGTGATTAATGATGAATCACTGTTTTAACTTTGGATGAAATAATAGGCTGCATCTGAGGAGCTTCATTAATCATCGTAAGAATTAGGCTTGTGCCAGTTCATTACTGTGGAGCTGACATGTGCTGAACAGTTGAGTCGAATTTCAGGAAGGGGTGAAATTTGGGTAAGGGCTGGCTTAGAAGGATGCAAACATTAAGGGCCTATTCTCTCCTGGATAGGTGGGGATTTATGAGTGGAGAATAGATCTTACTCAGTTGTGCCTCATCTGGACTCCTCCTCTAGAAGCTTCACAAAATGCCAACTATAAAGTCTGTTGGCTTTTCAGTATTCAAGGGCACAACACAACAAATAATCAACATATACCATAAAGTCCTATCTGTTTTTCACTTTGCATGTTTCATGTACTCAGGAAGTGATTAACCATCTTCTGGACACTTGGATTTCAGCAGGCGTGAAAAGTAAGCAAATCTAGCCCATTGTTCTTTGGAGAGCATATTTAGCTTTGCAAAGTTTCTGCTTTTCTAAAAACTTCTTACTATAGATAATGAAAACTTGAGCTGTAGGGAGCAGAAGGAAAAAACTTGGACCATACACACAAGAAATCAGGCCGTATTCATCATCTGGCCAACTTCAAAGCTCTTGAGCTGAAAGAGAAGTTAAATAGCTGTTTCGACAGATTTAAATTGTTGTGCTTCAGAGATACACAGAAAGCATCTCCTGTAGTGGCCAGCAGTGGTATGAAATCCACGAGAATTTCATGTAGTCCTAAATTCCAACAGATGTGATTTTGATAGAGTAGGAGAAAAATTCACCCTAATTACAAAAAAGATATATTGATATGTTTTAATGTGATTTTTCTAGTAAGCTTTAAGAATAAGGAGCCACATTCAAATCATCATTTGGAAACTTGGCTTTCCTATACAATACAGATTTTTTTGGGGAGGAATTCAAATAAAAAATGTATGGATTTTTAAAAGGAAACAAAAGAATGGATCAGAACTGTAAAGTTTCCTTTATTTTAAAAGACTAATTATAACATAGATATTTTTCAAATATAGATTTTCTCAAAGTAGCTTATTGGAAGAAAAAAGAATAAAAAGAATTTGAAAACAAACTCGAATCACTTAGATGTACATATAGAGCTATTACGCATAGCTTATACACACACGTACACATAAGCACACAATTATGCATAAAGCTTCTATCATTAAAGTTTATTTCTCTACTGATTTCCCTGACCCCAAGCTCATCTTCATTCAATGCATTTTTCATACCTATCAGAGAGAACTCCTTGCAATAGAGAACGTATCTGATGCCTGACTTCCTTAAAACTCCAATGAGGGAAATATGACCCGTTCTTACCTCCAATGGCCTGAGCATCTGAGGGCTTAGGAGTAGAAATGGAGCCAAGGTGGCTGTGTATAGCTGGGGTCCCTGATGCTTATCTACACGCCACACACCGTCTGAGCTCTGATGGAGGCCTGGCAAATGCTTACAGAAACTCTACTTTGTAAATAAATAATTATATTTCAAGGCATGCATTATTATATTTTTATATTATTTTCTTAGTCATAGAATATTAAGAAAACAACTGTTTTCATATAGGCGGTCAGTGAAATTTTTTTTTCCCCCACTTTATAAAGGGATCTTTACACTCCAAAAAAAGTAGGAATTGGCAACTATAGGAAAAAGTACAAACTTGTCCTGGACTACACGACCTATCACAGCCCAGCTTGATCCACGGACCCACTGAACCCAATCCTTTCAGCTTTAACTCGTTCTGCTTTTCACCTCACTCTCTGTCTGCTCCAGGGTTCCCTTCTGGAAGAGGATGCAATTCTCCCAGCAGAGATTTTTGTTTTGCTTTCCTCTGCTGTTGCATTCCAGTGGTTGCATGTTCTTGTGCGCTAGAGTATTTTTTTATATCATACAACCATTACTTGCCTGCCAGTCTCCTCCGTCACACCTTCCTCCTTGAATCCCTCCTTTGATCAGTTCCCTAGAGTTTGGGGATCCTTGGCAGGCTCATGAGTAAGGTTTGTTCAACTTAATGACATCTTAAATATAAAGCCAGCACCTGAATCCAAAAGTGGTAAGGGAGGGCCGTCGATGGAACAACTCTCCAAAAAACAAACAGGAAACAAACCTTGACACAAACACACATAAACTACAGGTGGGTGGCTAGTTGTCAATCTTAACAGCCAAATACAAGATTTTCAAAATGGATGAAGAGATGGTGCCCAAGAAAGAAAACTTGATAGAGTGAAAACTAAAGCACACTGTGGAAGCCTAAACAAAAAACAATCCTGGGAAGAAGCTTTCCGGTATAGGCTGAGTGTGGGGGAGGCACACAATGAGGGTGGAAGATCAGAGGTATTAGAAACCCCAGCACTGAGCCCAGGCCTGCGCCACACACCCTGGGAGTTGCTGGCACCTCCGTGCAGGCGGTGGATGGCACTGGGGCGTTGGAGCCCTGGGCAAGTTGACAAACAGCCCAGGTGCAGGATGCTTAGACTGGCTGTGCACAGGCACTTGGCCATGCGGAGAAGCCTGATTTCATTCCCCTGAGTGCAGAGAGACACAGCTATTGACATCTTCCTGGATAAACTCCCGTGTACGGAAGCTTATAGGTAAGAATCGGCCTGCCAGCTTTAAGGGGCTTACCATTACATTGAGAAGAAAAGACCAAGCTTCTTATTCCTGGATGCCTAGAGGCAAGCAGAGGGCCAGGTATTCAGTGCTGGTTGGAATGAATGAATGAATGAATGAGTGGTGAACATAACTCCAAACTTCCATGTGATAGCGTACTTGAAGCAGGGCTCAGGCCTCACAGTCTTGCATTTTTGAGAAGCCCATCCAAACGGATGGACAAAAGCAGGCCAAACACCTCTCTCCCTCATTACTCCCCATGTGATAGTCCAGGAGGGTTTTGGGCACTTAAATAAGCTGTGTCCTTGTTACCCTGACAGAGAAGAAGTAGGAGGACAACTGGAACCCACAAGGCTGATCCGCAAGTTAGAAAGACTGAGAAATGAGCTCTCTAAAGACCAGGCAGAATTCAAGTCAGAAGATGTTTTTTTTACTGCCAAACCTGATTTTATGATATTCTTGGTCTGCGAGGACTGATCTGGAGCTGGCAGACAGTTCTCTGTGAAGACGAGTGTTGCTGACTTGTCTTCTGCGTCTCCCACTGCTTACCACAGCATCGTCAGGTGCAGAAATGTCATTTGCTGAACTGAACTGAAATGCCATTTGAGCTGCTTTGGAACTATTTCCCCAATTCTTTGCCGTTTTCAGTGTTCAAGTGATTGCCTTTTTCCTTTGGATTGGGTGAAATTGTGAACTGGCTTCTTTGTATGTCCCCTGGTAACTTATACACTGGAATTTAATTCGTTAAACAAATGTTTATTGAATGCTTACTCTATACCAGGCACTACTCCACGGAACAAAACAGACAGGAGTTTCTGTTCTTTTGGGTTTCACATTCGGTGCAACAAAAATCTACAATATCAGTTGCAAATATACTATAACAGCTAAATTTCTCGTTTATGTTAAAAGGAATGACACTTGATTGGAACTTTCCTATGCTGTTCATTTCATTTTTGTTGGCTGCTTAGCTGATTTGCAATTGTGGTGGTATCTAAAAGCTGTCCATAGCTCTATATATCTCTATTTCAATCTACTCCAATCTCTTGTTCTGTCTTTTCATCTCTTTGTGTATGTGCATGTTTATATATACACACGATGAGATGATATGTGCATCCCTATCAACATTTATAAGAAAGGATGGCAGAAACATACATCATTTCTACATATGTGAGCCTAAGTTAAGACTATTAGAACTTCCAAGAAATCTTTAAACCCAACCAGCCTCGATGTGCGTCCTAAGGCAGGCGCAGGCATTTTCTTCTGATTTTATTGTCCCTTTCAGCTGGATGTATGCTTCTCCCCCTGTTATCACAAAGCTTCGCCCTGAGTCTGGGGCTCCCCATGTTGGAAAGCTCTTTTTTATTTTCTGGGAGGCAGACCTGCTGAGTCAGGAGACTAAGGGCGGTTCCAGTTCAGCCCTAGTGTTTCAGTTTACTCATCTCTCTTGGGTTTAAGCCATGTTACCTTAAGCAGGAAAAGAGCCCAGGCTGCAAGTTTGGAGAATGGCTTACTCTGCATGATGCCTGGTTGGAGGGAAAGAGGTAAGTGGGGACTTTTTTCCTGTCTCTTTTAGGATTCTTGTAAGTCATTTTCCACTTGGGGTTTCTTCCCTTCGGCCAAGACGGGGGAGAGTGACTTGAGGGGTCCCACTTAGAGTGGCTGGTGGAGGCTGTATGTACTCTGGCTGGGGGTCATATTAGGTCCACATTCTGCTTCTTCCAGTTATTTCTGTATTACATTCCAGTTATCAAACACTTTCCTTATTCGTAACAAAATGAAAATATTGCTACTCTTCTAGAGTTATTCCAAAGTCCAGGTGAAGAAATTTCTATAAAAGAGCCTGGCACCTGTGAGCTGTTGGCATGGATGGCGTTGGGGGCCCAACCAGGACTGCCAAATTAAGCAACTAAAAATACAGGATGCCCAGTTAAGGTGGAATTTCAGATGAACAGCCAATACTTTTTAGTCATAATACATAAATATAACACAAACTAATAAACTATATAATATAAATATTAGGTTAATATCAATGTAAATATTTCAGTATAAATATTGGATGGGCCATACTTACATTCAAAATTATCCTTTGTTCATCTGAAATTCAAATTTAATTCCAGGCAGCACTAACTTCGCCACTTCCCTTCGCTGGCCCTGTCTACCTACTCCCAGCTGCCGTGAGTGTTGGCTGTTAAGGGCTTCCAGCTGCCACTGTCTCTTGGGGCCTTGGCCAAAGGTGTGTGGGGGGGGAAGGGTGCTGGAGTCGGGGTGCCTGGCGTGGGAAATTAAGCCTCCTCTCCTTCTCCCTCCCATGGGAGCAATCTGTGCCTTGACTGACGGACAAGAGGCACGAAAGATCAGCCTCCTTTTTTCAAGGAGGGACCCGCCCATGTGCAGCGTTGCTGGTGAGCAGCCAACGGGCCCAGGAGCAGCCGGGTTCCAGCCAAGACCACACCTGTACCTTCCCCTCCCCGGGCCTCTCTCGCTTCCCCCTCTTCCCTTCTGACACCAATTTTAGACTCGATCATGTCGCAAGAATCCCTGTCTCGAGCCCTGTCTTAGGTTGAAAACTAATCTAGGACAGCTATCAATGAATGTGGATTTCCCCCCCTTTTCCTGTAGTTAAAAAACTGTAAAGATCTGTAAGAATAAGTAGGATTTTTTTTTCTGAAAAAATGTATGAATGCTTAAGAAAATACATTCCTATATTTTATACAGCTTTTGTTGTGCAAAAAATTAGAAAATTCGCAAACATGAAATCATAATACTTTGTCAGATTATTAAAATTCCATACTTAGTGATGGTTTGCCACGAAAGCAAGATACTCTTCCTCCAAAAGGCACTGTCATTTTCCCAAGAGAAGGATGATGACTCAGTATTTTCTTTGTTATCTCCTTGGAATTTACTTCTGATACAGATATGTCGGATGTGTATTATTCTTCAGATCTGGCACAGAAAAATTGGGAACAGGAAAGAAACAGCAAAAGGCATTCATTTGTGGTTTCATCTTTTACATTTAAGCTTTAATTCGATTGAAATTTCTTTTAGTTAGTAAGTGGTTCTATCTATATTTATTGATCATTTCCACATTGATTTGAATGCTACCATTTAATCTGTTTATTTACACGTGGGTCGATTCCTGGTCTTCTGTTCTATAAATCTTTCTGCCTAGTTCTTTGCTATGGTACACTATTTTTAATTACTGTGGTTTTAAAACATGTATTAGTATACAGGAGAATGAGTCTTCCCTCATCCTTGTTTCTTTTTTTTTTTTTTTTAAACTATTGGCAGTTATATATTCATTCTATCAAATAAATTTAAAAATTAGTTTCATAGGTCTCTAATTATTTCCGAGATTTCTACTGAAATTGTATTAAATTGATAGATTATTTTGCCAAGATTCGGAATTTATTTGTGCCATAAGATCTCTCCAACTAGTAGAGTCCTCTTTTAGTAAACTCAGTTTCTAATAAACTAAAGTTTCTTCAATCAATACTGCAGATTTCTTTTCAAATGTCACCTAGATGTTTTATGGTTTTTTTTTTCTCTTATAAATAAGATCTCTTTATTATATCCCACCACCTGGTGTGACCACCCTTATTATTTTAGTGTGAATATCTCAGTGCTACACACATACCCACACACACAAAGAGGTTCATATATTTTTCTTCTGATCATTTCTGAATTCTTAGAATAAAACCTACTTAATCATGGTGTATTAGTCTCATCAATGTATGCTTGATTAAATTTGCTAACACTTAATGAGTTTCATGCGTTTCTATTGTAGATGAGAAATGGCCTATCATTTTCTTTCTTTTCTCAGTATTTTTAAGATTTTTGTCTCTGCAATTTTAATGAAATAATTGTGACGCTTCCCACATTTTTTAAAAACTTTCAGAGAATTCAAATAGGAAAAGATAACTTTTTTTCTTAAAGATTTGAAATAATTAGCCGATTAGATCCTTGTAAGCCAATATTATATATGTATGAGAGATTAAAAGTAAGATGCTTACCGCCTCAGTTTTTCAAAAGATTTGGAGCAGAGATAAGTATGAGAATGTCTAAAAGGTTTGAGAGGTGGAAGAAAACAAGAACTCTGTTGAGCCCCAAAACTGGAAGAGCAACAGAACCAAAAAAGCTTTGGGGTCTGACCTGTGGTTCAGGTCCTGATGCCACCAGGAGATGATACTGGGCTTACTCTGTGAGTTTCCTTTTTTAATCTGTGAAGTGGGGATAAACATTCCAGTAATAACTGAATGAGCTGTTCCTATGGGAGTCTTTGGGAGCCTCTGGAACTCAGCCATGAGTTTGGGGAGCCCAGCTGCAGAGAGCAGCGTGATTCAGGAAGCGATTTCTCCCCTTTCTGCATGGACTGCTGCCCTGCTCTGGCGCCTGGAGAATTAGATGGTGGGAAGGGGCGGGTGTGGTAAGAACTCAGCCTCCACCATGGTTGCCACTTATAGGGGTAGACTTCAGCTCACGCGAGAAGCGGAACAAGGCAGGTGCTCCTGGGTGAGTGGGCTGACAATTCGGCCTGTGAGCACAGGGGGACATCTCTGGGGACCTCTAGACATACATTGTATGGGGGTCATGGGATGATGCGAGGGGCCAGAGGTCTTTGTGAACAGCAGAAAAAGAATAGAAAATTTGGGTTAACATTGTAAAAGTGACCTCATTTGTGTGCTCAGGCTGCTGAGCCCTGGGGAATGTCCAGATTAAATAAACATCGTTTTTGAGTGACGCAAATGAGTTAAACTTCACTAACAGCAAACATGAAGAAGGTAATTTGTGACATGGGCGATGGTAGGTAAAGCCACGGGAAAGAAGGCTACCTCAGACTTGAACTTGCTGATTCAGTCTGCAGGAAGGCAGCCTCTTGGTGGATTCTCTGGGAGGTCACCCAGCTGCCCATACTTCACTTCATCTATACAAAAGATGCAAAGGACCAAACAAACAAGTTGACTTCTGGCAGTTTTCGAGAAAGCAAGTTCCAGAGTCAGCAGCCAAGTGGCATAACGTCACCTGGAAGCGACACCCCTGCTTAGGACACCCACACCGGTGCCTCAGTTTACTCAGCAAGACCCCAGCCCACATGGTGACGCCCTGGTCAGTGGAGGAAGGCCGTGGAGTGTCCTGTGAATTTGGTTTCAGAAGATAAAGTATATGGCACATGTTGACAATTGATAATTCTGAAAGTTCTTTCCAGTCTCAAAGTTTATTTATTCTATAATTTGTGTAACAGTTTAAAGTGCTAAGACTTTTCTCATTCATACAGGAAGCAAAGCTATCCCAAACAGCATATTTCAAAAGTTATCCAGCAAGAAGAAAAAGAAGAGCTGACCAGAGCACCGAAAGGCTCTGCTGTCTGAACGAGCCATTCAAAAACTAGTTATTCTTTATACCAGGGGTCAGCAAGCTTTTGCTGTAAAGAGCCAGGCAGTAAATATGTCAGGCTCTGTGAGCCTGTAGCAATGACCCAACTCCGTCCTTGTGTTTCAAAATCGGTCACCTGCAATGCATAAATGAATGATCGTGACTGTGTGCCAGTAAAACTTTATTTATAGATAATGAAATTTGAATTTCATATAACTTGCACATGTGTTTCTTTTTAATCATTTAAAAAGGAAAAACCCATTCTTAGCTTGGAGGCCATACCAGATCTGGTGGCCAACCACCAAAACAGTTTGCCCACCCTTGCTTTGCCTACACGAAAGGCTCCCTTGCTTTGGTCCAGTATACGGTCCTTTGGAAGGACTGACCACACCCATAGAAATAAGATGAAATAGCAGAAAGAGCTGGATGCGAGCTCAGTGAAGCGTCGTTCAAGAAGTGGCCCAGGAAGCCCTCTGAATTTTGAGTGAACAGGGCCTTCCTACACAAACGCTGTGAGGCACCGGCTCTAACGGAAAAGAAAGTTTTGCATCAGCAAAGAAAGACCAGATTCCTCAATGAAACATTCTTGCAGTTATCAATCAAGTGTTTTGTTTTGATTTTTTTTTTGTACCGATAAACTTAATGTTTGCCAGCAAGCTAACGCTAAACAAATAACTTCTCCCTAGAGCAAGATGTTGAAATTATCACCCAATACATCATTCTGAGGTTAAAAAAAGTCTCTGCGTGAAAAACATATTTACCAAGAGTTCTAGAATGGCCAAAAGACTTCTTAGTGTAGGAAATACCTTAACAAACATGAAAAGAAAGTGTATAAAATTCTTGTCACAAGTCACAAGACATGCAACTCAATATTAAGAACAAATGAAAATAAAATCAAAAAGCTTCTAGTGTCTTTATGTTAGTGGAAGACAGCACTGGAAGCTATAAAAAATTCTCTTCACACTTTTAAAAACACTATGCAGTTTTCTGGGTTGTCACTTTCGACCATAAGGTGCATAAAAGCTGGACTTGGTAAGTTACTGAAACGATGGTGTAGTGTTTTCCCAGCAGAGTTTTGGAAGCAGCCCTTTACAGAGCAGACATTAAAACACAGTGTTTCAGGGGGCAGGCATTGGCAGGACAAGCCCTGGGCTCAAAACGTAGCTCTGGTATTTACCCGTGTATGACTTTGGATGAATTACTCTAAAGTATTAGTAGAATGGGGCCAATAACAGCTTCCCCCCCGCCCCACCATCATTGTGAATCTAAACGAGATACTGTGAGCAAAATATTTAGTCCAATGTCTGGCATATAGTAAGGGTTAGCGAAAGGGCAGCTTTTATTATTTCAACTGTTAGCTTTACTGTGTGAGTGCGTGTGTGTTGTGTGTGTGTGTGTGTGTGTGTGTGTGCGCGCATTGGAACGTGTTCTAAGAAGAATCGCTGAAACGTGTGTGTCTTATGGCACTCACAGATGGATATAGACACGTCTGAGAAATAAAACTATCACCTAGATTTTATACTAGTGTCTCAGTTGATCAGGTTTGCGCAAAAGAATCCAAACTTGAATGAACAGAGACTGTGAACTCAAAGTGAGATGCTGAGCATTTCAAGTACGTTGTCTGCTGACTGTCAAAGCAAACTGCACACACAAACAGCAGGGCGGATTGTAACGGCAACGTGCCCACCCACACGCAGGCGTTAATGCAGTTGGATGCACATTCTAAGGCTTACGCTCGTTTAAAGTAGCACAAAATAGAAATTCTTGCAAGTCATCGAAGAATAAAAAGATGCGTGAATATATGCAAACTATTTGTAGTGGAAATGTTGACTTCCAGGAGAAAAGAATGCTCGTGAAATAAAGACATTGAAACATAGTAGTACAACTCAGCACAGTGGAAGGTAAAGAATCAGAACTAACTGAGGAGTTAAAGTTCCCATAAAGAAAAACAAAACAAAACACTGAACTTGGAGAAAATCTCTTCTGGGTTTAACTGCAAAACCCTCTGAAGAGTCTAAGGCCTCTTTTTTCATCGATAAGCTATGTCTGCTTCAGTCTATCGCTGGCAGACTTGACTTACAAAAATGACCTAGCTAAAATGAGCTGATTTCATTACTCTAAAGCCGCTTCTGGTTATACGTACAAAGCAATGTAAGGAGAAGGACTAACTATAATACAGGTATTGGTAGAGTTTTGTCCAGAGCTCCTGCTACTGTAAACCTCTTGGATGACATCAACGAGTGACAATGTCACTGCTGCTGGCTGGAACATGGTACTAAATAATGACCACACACAGAATCCTTGTAATCGTTGCAAAATTCAGAGTTTCTCAGGGACTCAGGCCAGGAGTGTGGCCTGCTAGGAATTCTACCGGACACATTTTTCTGGCAACTTTGTGGAATGTCTTTGTATGTTAGGCTTTTACCTCCCCTGACTTCGTACTGAATCCTGTTCATCTTTTTGCTACAGCATATAAAAGCCATGGGCCTAGATTAAGAAAAAACAAAACCCAGCAAACCGAGAAATGAAAGGTGTAAACATGTGAAGTTGGTCTTTTGAATTTTCAGAAGGCCAAGACAAGGATAAAACCTTAGCACCAGAGGCTAGAACATAATTCCTGAGGCGAAAGCCACTGAGGACCAGCTTCAGCAATTTCGCGGCTTTCTGCTTCTTTGCTGAGAAAGAATGTTCGAGTCTGGGATGACGTTAAGCACGGAAAATGTAACTTTCTGCATTCAGGGTTAATGTTTACCGTTTCTTTGGTTTTCACGTTTTTGCCTCCTTTTCGTGAACTGGTAAAAACGGAATAGTGCTTTAAAAAGTTTTGTAGTTTGCATCTCCCTTTCTAGAAAACATCAAATACATTTGAAAGTAAATTCAGTCAGTAACTTTGTACTATTGTTAAGTCACCTTCCTTCCTGATTTAGAGTAAAAATTATTGTGACTTTTTTATGACCAAAAGTAAGTTACAACAAATGCATTTTATGCTATTAAGCTAAAAAGTATATGGACTAAACAGATTTCAAATTCTTCCCCAAGTTTTTAAAACAGGGATATTTTGTAGAAAATTTTAAAATATTAAAAAATGTTTTCCATAGTTTCAAAATAACGAGAATGATTTATTCTCTTCATCATTTTTAGTTAACAGGAAACTTTGCTCCAAAAACTTGGAGAAGAGTGTGCCATGCTGGTTTGGGTCATCCTCTTATAGTTTTATAAATTTTAGATCAATCTGGGTTTGTGGATTCAACCCCGTGAGGGAATGGCCTTGGGGGATGGGAGTGACCAGAGCTTTCTCGGCCAGGCCAGAGCGACTGCCACTCGGATTTCGCGTGGTGTGTCGACACTACAGCTGTGTATTCGCTTAGGAACAGCTTGACCATTGGACCAGACAAACAGAGAGCTGGAGCAAGAGTGACAGGGGAAGAGGCGGCTGCTTCTTCTTTCCTTTAGCACTAAACGCGCACAAAGAAGAAAGAATGGACTTGCATTTGTGTCTTAAAGAGGTTTGAAAATGTTTTGTTCCTGCTCAGGAGAGGCACAGAGACAAGAAGACTCTTACTTCCAAAGCACAAACTTACCTATCTTAAAAAAAAGAAAAAAGAAAAAAGAAATGGATGAGAAGCAGTGGTTAAAAAATTCCTTGAAACTTTACTAAGACATCTGCATGGTTAAGACTGAGCAGGATCACTGTTCTGTTATGGTTACACTTTCAATTCGAACCTTTGCAAAAGAACAACACTCCAAATTTCAAAACCACTTGAGTGAGTTTTAAAAGAATGCTACAGATTAAAGCAGTGAATATATACAACAGGGAGGTCTTAAGAAACGTGCAGAGTACCTCATATGACATTGCACGATTAGTTACTGCTGTTCTGGGCTATGGAGTTGGATTATCTCCTTGTGTGACTTTGCTGGATCACATTTCTTTGTTTTAAAGTTGGTTCATCATATCTAGACAAGGCCGTCATTTCTTACAAATGGAGCATGCTGTTGTCATATGTTTGACCAAAATTCATCATTTTTAACAGTTCCTTTACATTGTCCCTTTTCTAGTTAAGCTTGTCTATTTTCTCTGAGACATTAAACTATGACATATCACTGTTCTTCCAGACCCTTTAATGAAAGCACTAGACTCTGGCACTTACCAGCTTGTGATCTTTGGGAAGCTGCTTATGACTCTTGAGCCTCAAGTTTTTCATCTGTTAGAAGGCCAGGGGTCCATCTGCTCAGCCCTTAAAAAATGGCGGAACATCCACTAGATGTTGGATGTTCGATACGCAAAGTCAGATAAGACGCAGTCTTACTATTATTAACCCTCGTGGATTATGCCGTAGTGGAGAGATACATGTGTACATGCCATATGTGCCCTGAAGTCTTATAAGCGCCTCCTACACCAAGTGAGGACGGGGAGAGGGGTGGTGGTGATCAGGTCTCCTGGGGGACAAGAGGAGCTGGGAACATCAGAGAACATTCAGGGAGGAAAGTGAATAATCTTTGTGAAAGTCTTTGGCTCATAATAGCAGCGAACTATCATCCAGCACTTACTATGTGCGAGGCCCTGGGCTGGGCACTTGAGAAATATTTCATCTCTTCTCAACACACCTCTTTGGTAGTTGCTGTAATTATCTCTAAATTGAGAAGGAAATTGAAGCTGACAGAAGTTCACGACTTGCCCGAGCTCACCCACTCAAAGTGACGACTTGCAGATTCTACCCTAGACAGTAGAACCGCAGAGCCCTGGCTCTTAACTCTATGACACCTCCCTGCCCTCCCCTTTCTGGACTTTGGTGTTGCAAACACTAAGAATTTGTCTGCCTCCCTGGTGGTGGCAGCTGCTTCTACAGCTGTGATTGTGTCTGGGGAGGAGGTGTGGGCTGGGTGGGAAAACAGGATATGGCATGAGATCGCCATGCTACAAGGCAGGTTTTACTCATAAGGGGTTACTCAAAACAAAAAACTAAAAAAAAAAATCACATAAATTTAGTTCCTCATTTTTGTTTGTCTCTTTCAGGTGACATTTCATTTTCCCACTTAGTTCAAACTGACTGAAAAAGACATGGGTGATTTTTTAAAAATTTCCCTTTAAGATTAAAAGGACAATGGGTCACATAAGAAAGGTAAATGGACTCTTGTTCTTGGGAGAGTTAAAATAAACAGACAGGCAACAAATTTTTAGCTATTGTTTAAATTCAATACAAAAGGATTTTCTAATTTCAAGAACTCCATTATTTTATTTAGGGGTAAGAACAGTTTTCTGCTTAGTACACAGGAAGGTTTTCTGTGAGGGAATTTAAAAAAGAGATATGCAAATATACTGGTGAGATTAATTATTAGGAAGACACAGCTCTGAGATACACAAAATAAAATACTATGACAGATAATATATTTTAGTTTGTTTTTTTCCACAACATTATATGTGTGCTCTTAATTAATATTAAGACAACAATTAATGAGAAATAAGCTTGCTGGTTTGATAAATGGAGTACAGTCTTTTTCAAGGACTTTTTTTTTCTGATTCCACAAGTAATATAGTTTACTGTAGAAGATTCGAAAATAAACGCTAAGTATATGAAGAAATGAAAATCACCCCTCTATCTATCTAAGCTCGCAAAGCTATCCTAAGAGACCCTCTGTGACAGTATGTCCTGCGGGCTGGCTAGCACTCTGCACAGTCTGACTTCTCTATTTCTCTCCACACACACACACACACACACACACACACACACACACACACACACTGTATTTCCCACACATAATAAATGGTCATAATGTTTGCCATTGTTGGAATTAGAATTATTATATACATTATTGTTTTATAAAATTAGAACCATAACATATATCAGTTTTGTACCCAGTGAAGCTGATAGTATTAAATAAATACTAAAATAATCATATACGTTGTATTAATTTGGGTTCTTTGCATCACAAGAGCCAGAAACCTCGACTCCTTTAATTGGAGGTCTAGGAAAGATTTTTTTTGCGTGGCCAGGCCCAGGGGGTTCATCACTTTCTCTATTTCTCCCCCTCTCTCCCTCTCTCCCTCCCTCTCTCTCTTTTAGCTCAGCTTGTTTCTGTGTCTTTTGTTTGCATGGTGGATCTTTTCCCTTCCTGCTTTGCACGACTTTTTTCTAAATTGCTGAAAAGCCTGGGGTTGACATTTCCATGATCCCCACATGGAAAAAGCCATCTGTCTTTCCTTCTGAGTCGCCCAGGTAGCACGGACTCTCATTGGCTTGGCTTCGCCACACGTTCATCCTGAACCAATCACTGGGCCCCGGGGGTGTGGTTTCACAACTGGCCTGTGATCTCCTCCCCTCCTGCCAGGTGGGAGTGGGGCTGTTGGTGGGCTTGAAGGAAGCATGGTGACCCTGCCACCCTCACAGGACCGCAAGAACAGCGGAAGGAGCTTCCCAAAAGAAACAGACAAAAAAGAGGAGTTAAACAGAGTCATCTGTTTGTTTGTTTGTTTTTTAATATCAGTTCAGCTTAGAGTTAAACCTCAGATTTATATGTTGTAGGATTAAAAGCTATAAAATAGAGAAAATATAAAACAATTTTTTATATTTTTAATTAATTTTAACTGGAATATGCCTGATGATCTCTTATGGAATGACGTAGATTTGATAGCACACTGAGTATTTTGAGCTGAACTGGTTAATCATGGAGATGTACCACCCTTTACAACTTGCAGACTTTTCTTTCTTCATGCATTGCAACTGAATATTCATTAATAAACAAGTATTCCTTCCCTTTCTCTCATTATTTTTTGAGATTCGTTCTGTAAACCATGTAAAATAAATTACTTTTAGCATTCTTTGTAACAAAAAAAACTGTCACTAATAAAGGAAACTTTCGATTAGAACATGAGAGATATCTGTTCTTTAGGCTACTGCCAGCAGGGCTAAAAATAATGCTTAGAGGATGGGTTTTAAATACACATAGAAGATCTAGAAAGCAACAATAGTGGGGGAAAAAAGTGGTTATTTTGAGAACTCATTAACTAGTTGCCCTGGAGTGTTCAGTTGATTGATTTCATTAATTTTTTTAAACACGATTTTTGGTGTCAGAGTAACCAAATATCTGATTTTTTGAGTTCTTACCCTATATGATCACCTAACTCTAAGGTTATTTCCTAGTAGTGATACTAGATTTATGCACAAGTACGTCCAGGTCTAGAAGAATTGTCATCATCTCACTTGCTCTAGGTCACTCAGGCATTGGGGGCTGAGGCCTAGCTGCTCTACAGACGTGTGGATTAGGTTCTGTTCTTTCCAATCTTTGAGATGTTTTCAAATAAATTATTGTATAATCTCTTTTCCACTAAGAACTGGCCAACGAACTGGGTCTGTTTAATTTATCTTTATCATTTATGCATTTTTTGAAATCTTTTCCTCCATGTGTAGGGTTCTTTCCTTTATATTCTTTTTTTTTTTTTGTCCGTTTTTTTTTTTTTTTTTTGAAAGCTTTATGGTACATACAATGTTTTGCATAGTTGATCTCAACTTTGTTCGCGCTGACTTCAGTGAGCTGTGTTTGGGTTTTCTATGCTCGAGACTCTGCTCCATTGTTGCTATTGCTGTTGGTTTGTTTTCTTTCAGGACCAAAGTGGGGACTTTCATGTACAATCTTGTTTTCAATTCCTTTTCTGGTGTTTCTTTCCTGGATTCTTAGTTTTGCATAATTATACCTATAATGGAACCAACATCTTGAAGTCACCAAGAGAAATCCAACTACTCCAATGTCACATGATCTGATTCTACCTTATTCTCCCTGGGCTCACCCGTCTCTGGTACAGTGGCCCTGCCCTGCCCTCACCCCTACTGAGTTTGTCTTCTTAATTGTCCCTGGATCCTGCAATAAGAAGCCCTGATTTGATAAGCTATGTAACATGGCGTGAAACCCAGGCTGCAGAGGAGAAAGAGGCAGGATTGGTGCTGGGGCAGCCGCCGAGCGTGGCCTCCACCTGGGCTCTTTCATCTCCCCCTGGTGCTTTTCGACCTGGAATGGTGCTTTGGTCAGCCTTGACTTTCAATAGCTTCACTGATAACACAAATATGCTTTCACTTTTTTTTGCAGTATAAACCCTCCTGTTCACCCTCCAGCGGCAACCCCCTAAAAATCATGTTTCTTAGTTGATACCTCTCGTATGAAGCCACTTAGGTAACCCATTTTCTTACCATCACAAGATTTGACCTCATGCCAGTAAGTTGTAGAAGAGACGACAGACTCACAGTCCTCTAGCTTATTTCCTTGGTCTTTTAATTCCACTGCTCCCCCCACCCTACACTTTATCTATGTTGCTATTGGATTTCTGATGCTTTTGTGACTGGTTTCTTATTGTATTAGATACCGCCCAGCCCTTTCCAGGATAATGTTTAGTGAGTCCTGTTTCTATACCAAGAAGATGCCATTTATGAAACCCATCAAGTTTCATTAGAATGCTAACCCTCAGCTAATTCATTTGTTGCATGATAGGCCTCAGACAAACCACAGAGAGAGATGGAATTGTTCGTGGCTAAATAGAACTGTACAGATAGTAACTCATGGTGACTGTTAACTAGACAATTTAACAGCAATTTATCATGTTGTCTGTCTTTGAAAAGAAGAGACAGAATGGAAACTTTTCCTGCGGATGAATGAAGTTTGGCCATTTAAGTTGTGTAGTGATTAGAGAACATTGATTTGGGCACCGTCTACGTAGCTATTAAGTGGAGGAAAAAAGGCTTCTGGCTTTCTGTGTCTCATCACTTCATGGATTTTGACATTTACATGTTGATTAGAACTATAGTTACTGCTGCTTCTTTTAACTGTCTCTTCTGAAAATGTAAGCAAGCTGTAGTCTCTATCTAGAGGTAAGCATAAATAGGGAGGCCCAATATTACTAAAGGGCATGTAAAACATTAACTATCTAGACAAATAATTGACTAAATATAAAAAGAGAAAGGTGGTTTGTTTTATTGCAGTTAATCAGGAATACTTTCTGGACCATTTCTAATGGCAGTAATGGAGATTCATATCGTCAGCCTTCCCTTTCTTCCTGTATCAGTTAGCTATTGCTGTGTAACAAGCCATTCCCAAACTTGATGATGTCTCACAGCAATGGCCACTGTTTCTGTGGGTCAGGAAGGCTCTGCCAGCTTAATCTGCCTTGGGGTCTACCAAGTGGTTGCCATCAGACAGTAGCCAAAGCTGGAACTGGGGAAGGCTGGAGAACTGGGGGCTGTACAGGCATCTCCCCCTTTTCATGTGATCTCAGGGCCTCTCGTGTGCTCTTTCCGTGTGGGTTGGCTTGGGGTTCCTCACAGAATGGTGGCCTCTAAGTGGTAGAACTTACTTTGTGGGGCCTTCAGTGTGGAAGTTCTAGGGAACCAGGTAGAAACCACATTGCTTTT
>CM053511.1:43659052-43726707 GCA_028627145.1 Eidolon dupreanum
CACCTCATTATCCTGTTTAATCTCCTCTATAATACTTAGCACTGGTTGACATTTTTGTTTACTTTTCTTTTTTCTTTTTGTCTTTATCCACTAAAATATAATCTCCCTAAGGCAAAGGCCTTTCTTTCTTGTTCAATGCTGTGTCTCGGTTGCCCAAGCTGATATATAGTAGTATATATTAGGTACTTAATAAATAATAGATGGAAGGAAGAAAGAAAGGAAGGAAGGAAAGAAGGGAGGGAGGGAGGGAGAAAAGAAGGAAGAATGAAAAAAGAAAAAAGGAAAATATGAATGGATTCCAATGGGAAAAAGTAAAACCAGCATATAGAGTTATGAGGAGACTAATTTTAATTTAATAGGAACTGGGTGTTGAAACCAGTTCTTTCTGGAGATGGCTCCCTGTGACTTGATATTCAAAGAGAATATTGTAGGCCAGTACTACAATGAGGTATGGATTAAATACCCTCTACAATTTATTCTGACCTTGAGATTAAGCTAAAAATACATTTTATATTTAAAATTTCTCCTCCTCTTTAAAAATTCAGTGTTCTATGCCATCGACCAAGCCTTATCAGCCTGCAGCATGCAGATTCCTCCTCTGGCTATTAAGGAAGCAGTGCAGCTGCCCACGAGGGGAAGAGGTGTGAAGGTGACCGTGTCCAGCCTGCCACTGTCCCACTGTGGAGAAGCCCGCTTCTCAGTGGCCTCGAAAAAGCCACTTTTAACTTTTCGTTTCAGTTTTCTCATTTGAGGAAGGTAAATAATAATACCTTCCTTATAGAGATGCTGTGAAACCTAATCAAATGCTTCAAAAGTATTCCTTGACCCCCAGATAAAAGGTACCTAATAAAGGCCAAATAACTTCCCTGATAAACATCTCCCCCCAGCACCTGACTCTGTGTGTGTGTGTGTGTGTGTGTGTGTGTGTGTCTGACACGGAGAGATTGAGAGAGACAAGCTATCCTGTGAGTGGATGAACTGAACTGAGTGTCAGGCCAGAAGTACTTTGTCAGTATGATGGGAACCCTTGAAAGACATGGCTTAGTGTTTCATGGTCCAGTTTCACCTTCTCGAGGCTCAAAATGCTTCATTTCTGGTTCAGCAAGACAAAGCACTGAGCTTACCAAACAAAAGTGCTCAGAAAGTCAGGATCATGGTGCTGGGCCTTCACGCAGTGGACTAGATGTTCAAGTGGCTCTTGGTGGCTTTGCCATTTCTTTACACATTTCTCTAAACTTGGCTTCCTGAGGCCAGATGCTAGGGCAGACCTGGCTTTGTTCCACTCTGTTCCCCATAGTTTCTATGAGTTACGTGGGGAGCCTGGTTTTGATTTTACCCTCTACCCTCACCCCTCACCACACGCATCTCCCACCGAGGGAGGTTCAGAGCCGGGAGCCTGCTCGCTGTGTCCCATTGCAGACCTCTGGTCCCAGTGGGCCTCATCTGGTGCTGTAGCGGAGAGGCCGTGGGTTGCTGTGCTGTGCTTGTTTAGGCCACATGTGCCCTTTGGAATGTCATGACTACCTTTCATTCCTTGTGGTCACTCCGGAAGCCCCCACCACAGTGTTCTGCCTCTCTCCACTCCCTCCTCGGAGCCTCAAGGATGTGACTCAGACAGGGCCGGTTGAGGCAGGCCCCTGGAGTTGCCATGTGGGCTCTCAGTGTGATGAGTCCACTTTTTATGGAGGTTGATGCAATGGGAGGAGGAGAATCTGGGGGTGCTGAAAGCCACCTTTCCTGGCCACGAGTGAGAAACGTCTGCAGCAGGGGAGAAGGGGGCCAACCCACAGGAAGGCAGGAATGAGAAATGGAGCCAGAGAGAGTGGGGTGATGTTTCGGGAATGCTGGCTAAGCCAGGACCTAACTTCTCAGCTGTGGGAGCCAATACATTCCCAGACTATGTTTGAGCAAATTAAATTTCTGTTCTTTACAATGAAAAACACCCTGACTGCCATGCTGACTGCCAGCGGTCAGAGGAACACGAGCTTGTACGCACATGTAGGTAACAGGAAGTCAATGTAGGGGTGAGGGGAAGTGAAAGCTGAGCTTGGGAAATCTTGGTGGAGCAGCCTGGGTGAATTAGAAGGGCAGGCTCCACATTCAAGGAGCTGCACAGAGGATGCTATAATAAACCAGAAAATGGAAAGGGGCCAGAAAGATGAAAGTGATATTTATCGAACATTTACTGGCTCTAGATCCTGGGCTATATTCTTTACTAAATTATCTTGTTAATTCTCACAATAATCTTATGAAATAGATGGTTTTCCCATTTCACTAATGAGAAAACTGAGGCTTAGTGGAGCTAAGACTCTCTTTCAAGAGCTTTTGCCAGAATCAAGATCAACCTTATTTTGAAGCTGTTGCTCTTTCTAGTTCCTGCTGACTTCTTAAAGCAGGAGATCCGGGCATTGAAGAGGCCCGTGGGTTCTGGTGAAAGGATGAGGCATGAGCAAGGAGCTCAGTGGACAGCAGGGAGCGAAGGGGTGCACTGGGGTGCACTGGGGCGCAGCCGACCAGCCTGTCACTTGACTTCTTGCAGGGCCTCATGTATAACGAGCAGATCCCAAACGTTTCCTGAAAGGGGTGGCTTCCCATCTTCACGTCTTCCCCTCAAGAAGGGTGATCCCCTTGAACACAAGGCCCTTTCCTCGCCCATATTCAGATCCACAATTTGTAGGGTCCTGGTTTGTTAAAGTTGAAGGAATAAGTTCCAGAGCTTAGAGAGGGGGTCTGCGTTTCAGATGACCACCCCAAACTCTGCTCGTCCCCTCTGCCTTGTGAGCTGGCCATCGGAGGGGGACATCTCACCGAATTCTCCCCACTGTCTTTCCTTTTCTATTTATTTCTTATTCCTTTGGCTGATGTGGGGCTAGTATTATCTACAGATATCTGAAAATGGTGAACACTGAAACTAAGAATGATTGGTACTAATCACCAAAGTATTTTCTCTAGGCGCAGTGCAAGCAAATTTTCTAAATGGGCAGTAACCAATTCAGTACTGTAATCACCCCCAAAGAAGCACTCGCGTTTTAGAAATGCCATTTCAAATGTTCAGATACGATGCCTAATCAAGAGCCCGCGGTTCACATCTGAAACCTCAACGTTTACAGGAAAGCAGTCGAGAGGTTATGCTAAATGGCTGCCTCCTGAGGCTTCTTGGAAATGTCTGCAAGTTCGATGAGAGAAATGGCTCTCGCGGATGGATGGCGGCTGCATCCAGTGATTCCTCCAGGTCGGAGGGCGGGAGGAGCATCAGAAGGAGGTTCATGCCACAGCGTGGGAGCCGTGAGGCTGAGACCACAGGAAGCGCTAGCTCAGGGCTCTGAGTCGCCCCTGCTCGGAGGTGCCGGAGGCCTTGGGCTAGGGGTTCAGGGCTGTGAAGGAGACAGATGTGCTGTGCGCTGGGTTCCTGCCTCGCGTTTCGGACCGGGCGCTTCCAGTGCTTGTCCTGGGCTTCGGGTTGTCTCAAGAGTATTGAGGGAGGGAGGGAACTTGGGCCACCTGGCGGGGTCCTCAGACTGGTGCCCTAGGGGCACTTCTGTGCAAAATTGTACCAGTTCGACTGATGGAGTTTAGTTGTGAAAAAAATAACAAGTCCTTTCAAAGCGCTTTACAAGCCATTTTAAGCTAGATCTCTACGTTTTTGAGAGTGAATATTGAGGGAGCCAGAAAAAAATCTGTAAATCAGATATGTGTTCTTGTTCTTCTCCACAAAGAAAAGAGAGTGAAAAAGGAAACTCCAAACAGCAATTTCAAGAGGGTTAGTGCCATTCTGCTTTTGTTGTCGCTTCTCTGCATTCTGGTCTGTCTTCCCCTGTGGTGTTCTCTGCTCTTCACAGCGCAGTGTTAACATGAAACCTGCGATTTTTTTTTTTTTTTCCTGACAGAGCATGTCATTTTATGTTTTAGGTAGGCAGAAATTGATTTTTGTCTGTTCTGAATGAAGCTAAAATGAAAGTGCTTCTATTCAGTAACACAATCAGATTCAGGGGAGGTGATGTCTTTTCTCTGCCAAACAATCCAACTCAAAACTCAGAAACAATCACGTCATCATTCCGGCCTTAAAAATTGCACTTGCTGAAGATTATGAGGGTGCTATATTATTCTTTTTGAGGGGGAGGGTGTTTTTTCTTAACATGCAGCTTGATTTGGGAAAAAAAAAAAAAAAAAAAAAAAAAACAAAAAAACAAATAAACCCAAAGGAACGCAGAGGAATCTGCTGTGGAATTGAGAATGTGTCGTAGGAGAGAACACTGAAGCTGGACAGACAGCCCTGTGCTCAAATTCAGGCTTAATTAGCTCTGTGGTCATGAGGAAGTGGTTCAATTTTCCCGAGCCTCTGTTTCTTTATCTAGAAGATAACAACAAAACCTCTCTCACACGGTTGTTATAATTTAAAGAAAAAAATACCGCCCGTGACATTCTTAGCACAGCGCAGGACACAGAGTAAATGCTTAGCACATGTCGGTGGCAGTTCGGTGTCATCTTCTCGGAAATTAAGTTAAAGAGGAAGGAAAAAGAACGGGAAAAGAGAAAGCAGGAGCCGTGCAGGCCTGCCAGGCTGATTGTGCTCGGTAGGACAATGGAGGTAAATGATCTGTGAAGTGTGGGGCAGGAGGCACGTGGCCTCGCACAGGTGCCGGGAAGGTGGAGTGTCACCAGCTCCAAGACACGGATGTTGTCAGAAACAGGAAATGAGGATTTTTAAACAAACCTCATGTGAAGTGCGTGAGAGAGCTGCATGTCTGTCGTGGGTTGTGTGTTGGTGCTGTACGTCGGCAAGGCCGCCCAAGGGCTCTCTCCTAGAGGACCACTTAGAACCTCTTCATGGTCCCCGTCATTTATGAGTGTCTACAAGGACTGTTGCTCCACGGCGGGATTTTCTGCACTGTTTACAAAACCATACACACACACACACACACACACACACGCACGCCCACAGCCCTTCCTACGTAGAGAGCCTTCCTCTCTGTCGAGCCCACAAAAGAGATGGCACTACAGTATCTCCTTAGGGAAAAAATTATTCTTGACCCTCGTTAAGCTGGTAAGGCAGGCTTTATTCAGGGCATTGTGACAAGTTTAAGGATGACTGCAGTGGGTTTGCAGTAGGGGAGAGATCAGGCTCAACTCCCACAACGAGGGGACGTGGGAACTTAGAACTGAGGAGCAGAGTATGTGGAGGGTGTTATCGGATAGGAAATTACCGATGGGACTCTGGGGGTAGAGAGGATTCTAGCTAAAATGACGCTACAGAATTCTTGCTGAAGGCCTGTCAGGGTGAACAGATATCACCCGGGGGATCAAGGGTGCTGAGGAATGCAGTCAAACATCCAGGGTTCGGGAGATTCTGGCTAAACGGACTTAGCAAGATTCTTGCTAAAATTGAGACCTTGAGGATATATATGCTCAAGGTTGGGCACTAGCTGAAAAAGAGCTCATAGGAGCCTGACTAGAGTTTGGTCAAGGAGAGAATCTTTGTCAAAGACAACACCCGGAACCCATGCTTGAAATTCTCTCGCGCTTTGTGATGAAGTTCCCATTGGCCACCTGATGGTGACCATCCAGCTGTTCTGTGCACCTTAACTTACTTCATGCCACCAGGAATACTCTCCCCATTTTCGAATAGGACTTTCAGCAAAGTCTCAAACGTCAACACAATTTGATGAGGATGTCTGTCTGTGTTTCGTTTGTTGTTGAGTTCTTTTCTAGACATTTCCAAGCACTCGGTATATGTTTACGAGTCTCCTACACCATAACTTTGGCAGTGATAATTGGAAGGAAGGTTTTCCGACAAAACTTCAAAGACCTATCTTCTATGGATTAGAAAACTGCTATTTTAAAAATGTCAGTTTCCCTATGATAAAAATCACTTAAAAATTTATGAAGGGGAAATAGGAAAATGAAAATTGGTCAGGCTACTTACTCCTTAATTCTGATTAAGGGCAGTAATTCTGATTTCAAGCTGGAAAACTCAAAACATATGTGCTCAGTGCCATGGCACCAATGAGATTTCCAGGCAATTTTCTAGACATGGGAGTATACTATTGCGTTTTGGACCAAGAAGTCCACGGGCCGAGCTCCACAAAGCACCTTGGACAATTCTTTCAGTGGGAGAGGAAAACCGTGAAGGAGGACTCCATACTTCGCAAATGCCAACAGCTCTTTTGATTTACTTTCCTTTAGGTTTTCTCCCTTTACCACTGACAACTTGAAAAACCGGCATGACAATCAGGCCTCGGGTAGAACTGCTGTCTAGTTCGGGCCAATCACCACCCCAGCCAAACACTCTGGTTCCATCGCTGCTGGCGGCTTCCGCTCTGTGGGCTCACAGCGCACCTGGCCCAGCCCTTGCAATGTGGGAGAATGTGTTCCCCATTTCCTTCATTCTCTTCAGTCCTCCCCACCCTAACAGTGGTAGGGGGGGGACTCTTTTTTGCACAAACGTTAAAGTGACGGTCAGTTATCATATATGCATTCAAATGCTTTTTAACAAGGGCACCCTAGCAATTTAATGGGGAAAGGAAAATCCATTCAACTAATTGTGCTGGGGTAATTTAGGAAATCTGTCTGGAAAAATAAAAAAACCTTGACCCATCTCACACCATACACAAAAATCAACCGAAGATGGATCACAAATCTAACTGAAAAAACTAAAATGACAAAGCTACTAGATAGAATAAAACAGAGATATTTTCACAAACTTGTAGTGGGGACATATTTCCTAGAGAGGAAATAAAAACCACAAACCATAAAAAAAATAAACATTAATAAGTTTGGCTATCAAAATTAAAAAACTTCTGTGCATTAAAAAACACCATCAGGAAAATTGATATACAATTTACAGACTGGGGAAAATAATTCACAACACACATATATGACCAATGACTTGCATCTAGTATATAAAGAATTACTACAGTTCAATAATAAAAAAAAGGCAGCCAAATAAAAAATGGACAAAAGACTTAAATACTTTACAAAAGACAGTCAGCACATGAAAAAGCACACGATATCTTTGAAGAAATGCAAGTTAAAATCATGAGATGTCATGCACACCCACTGGAATGGCTAAAATAAGAGGTAATGGGAGGATAATCAGAACTCTCATACATTGCTAATGGGAGCATAAAAGGGTACATCCTGTTGGGCAGGGTCTTAAAAGATAAACATGCATCTACCCTATGACTTAGGTATTTATCCAAGAGAAATGAGAACGGCCTGTGCAAGAATGTTATAGCAGCTTTGCGTATAACGGCCCCGAACCAGAAACCTACTGGCCAGTGGAATGGATACGCAAACCGTGGCCCATTCGTACATTAAACATTAGTGAGCGATACAAAAGAACAAATGGCTGGTATATGCAAAACATAGATGCATCTCAGAGATACTACGCTGAGCGAAAGAAACCGGCCCTCCCCGCCCCCCAAAACCTACGTGTAAAGAATGTGAAGTGAGGCAAGCTGTGTCATGGTGATGGACGTCAGGTCAGTGGTTACTTCTGGGCACTGAGGATTGAGGGGGGAGGGGTGGGGAGACTTTGAGCTTTGATGCACATTTGATAAGACTGATTGGACAGTACACTTAGGATCTGGACAGTTCACTGTGTGTGAATTGAATCTCAGTTAAAAATAGAAAGTTTTCAGATG
Organism: Eidolon dupreanum; assembly: GCA_028627145.1. Lineage (NCBI taxonomy): Eukaryota > Metazoa > Chordata > Mammalia > Chiroptera > Pteropodidae > Eidolon > Eidolon dupreanum. The sequence continues at coordinate 43,666,696 of CM053511.1, forward strand.
AAGGTAGTCAAAAGGTACGAACTCCCAGTTATAAGATAAATAAATACTAGGAATGTAATAATGTATGGCATGGTGACTATCGTTAACAAAACTGTATGATATATAGGAAAGTTACTGAAAGGGTAGATCCTAAAAGTTTCCATCGCAAGGAAAAATAGTTTTTTCTTTTTTTTTATTGTGTCTATATGAGACTGTAGATACTAACTGAACTTATTGTGGTAATCATTTCACAAAATAGGTAAGTCAAATCATTATTCTGTATACCTTAAACTTATACAGTGATATATATCAACTATATTTCAATAAAACTGGTAGAAAAAAGTTAAAAGCCACAGCCCAAATGATGCCATGTCGATCATCGAAAGCAGAAGAGAGCTTTGTTTGTCATGTAAGAGCTCTCTGCAAAAGACAGAGCAGTCTGGGCAGAGGCTGGCTGGCCTGGGTCCCTAGGACAAAGCACTTCCCACAACCCGAGTCTGGGACAGAGAGTAGGAGAGAGCAAAGAAGAAAGGGGGTCATGAGAGAGACCTCATTTGCCTGTCTGAACCCAATTCTGAAAAACTGAGAGATGCTGGTAGGACTCATAAAGGAATATGCTGCATTAACACCTGGATGTGACTGGTTGGTAAAAATACTTTCTGTGTGCACTCAGGCTGTGCTCAAAAGTGACTTCATTAGGCAAAGCCAAAGGCCTAGGAGATACTCAGTAAATACTTGTTGAATGCATGTTCTTCTGGAGGGAACTTCCTCCCTATCTTACCCCTTACCTTCTTTAAACTCTTCTTCCTGCCTTTTCCAGCTAGTCCTGGGGCAGGCATAAGAAAGGCAAGTTGCAAAGGCGTGCCCAAGGAGATGATGCTGGAAAGAGTACTGAAGCAGATTATGTCAGGCTGCCATGCCAAAATGCCATGGACTGGGTGGCTCACATACACGACAGACATTTATTTCTCATAGTTCTGGAGGCTAAAAGTCCAAGATTAAGGTGTAGGCTATTTTGGTTTCTGATGAGGCCTCTGTTCCTGGCTTGTAGACATGCACCTTTTTGCTGTGTCCTCACATGGCCTTTTTTGTGTGTGCCTGGAGAGAGAGAGACAGAGAGACAGAGAGACAGAGACAGAGAGAGAGAGAGAGACAGAGAGAGAGAGAGAGAGAGAGAGCGAGCACGTGCCAGAGTGAGCAGGCTCTGGTGTTTCTCCCTCTTTTTATAAGGTCACTAATCCTGTCGGACTGGAGCCCTACCCTTGTGACCTCATTTAATATTACTTTCATAAAGGCACCTCTCCAAATACAGTCATATTTGGGGTTAGGACTTCAACATGTAAATGTGGGGGGCATAAACATTCGGTCCATCACAATGCCAGAGGAATGATCTTTGCAAAGACTGCTGGGTGTGGGGGAGATTTGCCCCCCCCTCCCCCGTGAATTGCTTTTAGAGAATAGCCCTTTGTCTCCATTAAGCAAATTAAATTTGAACCACAGAAAAGCACTTTTATTTCCTCAACCTCCTGAGCTATCTAGTCCTTCCTGCTGGAGCAGCTCTTTTCCAGGCACCGGAATCATTTATCATGAATTAAATAGCTTGTATGTCAAGGCATGGGTCTAAATCAATTAGAGAAAGTCAAGTCTTCATGCTTTTAACTGATTGCCAGGAGGAGAGAGAATGGCTGTTGTGACTCCCCTTGGGGCTTCGTCACATGTGTAACAAAAAAAAAAAAAAAAAAATTGAGCTGTGTCCTGAACAAAGCCCAGGACAGAAGCAAGGAGAAATCAAACCATTGTCTACACCCAGGAAAGGAATTCAGAGTGGTTAGGATCAGCTTGATTTTCCTGATCGTTCTCCAACAGTTGGTGGGAGGTCCTCAGAATTACGTATAGTTCCTTTCCACCTACACTTAGGTTCCTTGTTCACACTGTAGGTGGCTGGCACTTCCTGAGGCTGGACTTTTTATCTCACTGCTCACTGGTTCCCATTTCTGCTCTGAGGAGGGACCAGAAAGTCTCAGACAGCAGAGCACAGATTAGGCCTTCAGATGAGGCTGGGAGGCTTGGATTCAGCTGAATTCTAACCTTGAATTTTTTAAAAAAGCATATTGATTATAGCAATTAATTGCAGTGTTTCTGAAGTCAGTATCAATATTAAGTCAATAAGTCATTTTACAAAATGACTAAAATCAGTTTCTGCTGACATTGTGAGGAATGTTTGCTCTTTTAGTGTTTGTTTTACTCATTATGATTCCTTATTGTAAAGCAGAATCTATATTTAGCAAACAAAACAACACTCCCACAAAACATAAATAATTCTACCAGACCCTTGCTAGTGCCAGCCAATTCAGGCGGCCCAGGAGAGCCTGCCGTCAGGATGCCCATAACATCAGCAAAATGGAAAAGGGGAAGGAGATTTACTTTACTCTACCCTCAGGGCCTCTGGCTCTCCCGCCCACCCTTTCCCAAGGATTGTGCTTCTAAATTATCTGTAACCTCTCCCACCAGCTTCCTTTCCCTGCAGCTGCATTAGGAACCAGGTATAAAGGACAAAAATCCATAACCCTTTTTAAGAAGCATTTGCTTTTTCCAATAGTTTTGCTGAGCCTAGTTGAATATTTAAAAGATGGAATTGACAAAGACCAAAGACTTTCACCTTGACCAAACTTCAGCCAAGCTCCTCTGAGGACTTGGCCTCTGTCCTCGCCAAGCTGGCACAGCCTCGTCTTAGCAAGAACGCTGCTCAGTCATTTTAGAGATTGCACCACACTTGAAGCTAATTACCCTGAGCTGTTTAGCAACAATCCTCCTGTCCTTGACGTTTCCTCTTAGTAAGTTTTCATCCGACCCCATCCCAACACACACCTTAGCTGTAAATCTTCACTTGTCCTTATCTTCAGAGTTGAGCCCAATCTCTTTCCTTTATTGCAATAATCTTGAATAAAGGCTTCCTTACTGTTTTAACAAGCGTCAGAGTAATTTTTCCTTTAACGGAATGAAAGCTCCGTGAGGGGTGAGAACTTTTCTGTTTCTCTAACAGATCGCCAGGACTGGAACAGTGTCAGGAGCCCCGAGTTCTCTCAGTGAAGGGTTGCTGATAAACAGATGCTGACATGAATAATCTCATTTGCTCTTTTCATCGACACAGAAGTACGATGTCCTTGTCCTCATTTTATAGAAGAAAAAATGAAGCTTACATAGCTTAAGGGATTTATTTCTCATCTACCAGCTAGTAAGAAACATTCCACAGAGGGACTGTTCTTCGTTCTGTCCTATGTTGCATTATCTTTAATTTAAAGAATTAAAAAAGAGCTTCGATGGGCATAAACAATACATAAACCTTTAGACAATAGCAAGAGCTATGTTTATTGATAATTTGCTATGTGCAGACCTCTGAGCATATATTAACTTTAATCCTTATGGCAACCTAGTGATGTAAGAGCTATTGTTGTTATTGTTTTTATAGCTTAATTGAATATAATTCAACACATGATCAATTGCACACATGTAAAGTGTACGATTTGTAAATTTCAACATGCATGCACCTATGAAATCATCCCCACAATCAAGATAATAAGCATTATCATGATCCCTAAAAAGGAACTATTATTATTCACACCATTTTACTGATAAGGCAGTTGATTTCATTCGTATGATGTCACACAGCTGCTGTGTGGGGAGCCAGAATTTGAAACTACGTTGGCCAAGATTTCAGAACCATCTTTCTTCCTCCAGCCTGAGTCTGTGTCTCTCTCTGACCCCCTCTCCCTAGTTCCTTTTCTCTCTCTCTAAGCCTTTTTCTCTGATATTGCTGATTAATAGTTTGATATTTAGATGCTCCACACTGTCATCCCACACTAATAACAATGATGACAGGAATGACAATTACAACTAATAGGTACAGCAAGTCACTCTAACGAGCTCTTTAAGTATGGTGGGACATTTAAAGCAATGTGGCCCTTAGAGCTTGCTTTGCAATCAGGGTGACCCAGCTTTGAACCCCAGCCCCTACATTTACTGAGCAAGCCCAGGTGATCTTAGCAACCTTGCTGAGCCTTGTCATGCCTATGGGCAAAAGGAGGGTCATGATGCCCATCTCAGAACTGGTGTGAGAACCACATGGCAGAATTACATCACACAATACTCCATAACAGCAAGTACTCCAAAAATAACTGTGATTATTAAAATCCTCATAGCAATTTTGTAAAATGGTACATCTTCTAAAATTTTAAGCAACATTTCTCTTTCAAGCATACAGGAATTTCTGCCCGGGTAAATAAATACACATACAAGAACACATCTCAATTTGCCATTCAGCAATCCTTTGTGGAACACCAGAAATATAATAGTGTTGAAAAGAGGTAGAGAAAATTGGAAATGGTGGATATCTTGCTTAATTTCCCTCTTTATCAGTTTATTTTCAGTAAAAGCCTCTTGAGCAAAAGATATGACTCTTTTAAATGCTAGCAGTTTAAAAAATGGAAAAAGAAGCCCCCATCTAATCACTCAGGTATCAGGCCAAGGGTGAGTTTCACAGCCTCTTCTTGGCCCCTATTTCATTGGTTTTAAATGCCATGCTCTATTATAGCATACAAGCACAATCATCACGGAACAGATCAGCAAGAAATTTGAAAAACATTTTACAGGTCTTGTGGTCAATACAAAAATCAAGTTAATGAATTATTATTGAAATAAATAGTGAATTTGAATGTTGGAGAGATCACTAGGTCAAGTCTAGAGACAAATTAATCAGTATAAAAAGTGTGGTGGAAGAGGGCCAACTTAAATGGATTTTTTTTTTTTTTTATTAGCAAATGAGAAATAATCATAGTCAGGGTCATTCATCTCTTTTCTGATGTAACTGAAATATCATGTTAGAAATCTTGGTCTTCTAGACATAGTCCAGTCAGTGGTCAAAATGGAAACAGCCTATCTTGGACATCTGGTCATTTGCCTTCTGTTCAATAAAGAGGTGGGATATTTCACAAAGCGACTCCCTATTCACCCCTCTTCTCAAGTGACTTCGCTCACTCTCCAGCACAGGGCAACATAAGACTGAAATGTCAGCAGGCACTTGTTCTTTCTTCTTTTTAAAACAAGCATGCTAGGGGAGCAGGCACTGTACTAGGTTCTGAATGCACACAGGAATAAAGCCCCAGTCCTTATGCCTCGAGAGGTGGAACACTAATTCTAGCTGGGGCAACTATGCATACCCACATAAAAAAAATAATTGCTAGCGTATGGCTAAAAATAGGCAGGAAAGGCGTGCATACGAAGTACATTTACAAGGGAGACATTACTTTGGACCAAAGTCAGGTTGCAGTGGGGTGGATATCAAGCAAAGCTTTATGCAAGAGGTAGAGTTTGAACCAGAAGTAGGGTTGGATTTCATTAGGAATGTTATGGAGAATGGCAAAAACAAATACTCATAGAATAAAGAGCCCCGGTCACATTCAGTGTCTTGCTGATCGCGTTTCCTTTTGCCGAGTCCACCTGCACCACGACTCCTCCCAGTGCACAGCTGTCTTGGAGCAGGATTATTAGATTTCATCCATCACACCAAAACACCAGTCTCTTGTTTGTTTCATCCATCACTGCACCTTTGGTCTCCGGGAGCTCTATCTTGCCTGTTATAGGAGGGCAGCCAGAGGCAAGTGTTAAGAATGACCCTGGGACTTGGTTCCACAGTGTAGCGGTTAGCACGTCTGCTTTACATGCAGAAAGTCCTGAGTTCGCACCCCAGTGGAGCCACAGTCCATGGTCTACGGCCATGCCACCCTGAACAAACCCAATGTCTGATCTCGGAAGCTAAGCAGGGTGGGGCCTGGTTAGTACTTGGATGGGAGACCACCTAGGAAGACCAGGTGCTGTAGGCATTAAAAAAAAAAAAAAAAAAAAAAAAAAAAGAATGACTCTGGTTTTTGGCTCATGTAGTTAGAGGGATATTGTTATTCAGAAGGAAATGCTGAAAAACAACCCGATTTGGGAGAAAGATCCTGAGTTTGGTGTTGAATAAATTGAGTTTGAAGTGACTCTGAGACATGTGATAGAGTTAACTGTAGTTATCTTTGAGTGTTTGATTACAGAAATATGATGCTGTTATCTCTTTTTCACTTTTCTCTCATTAGCAAAGAGCGGCAAATTTTTCAAAGTACATAATGTGCGTGTATTACTTTAAAAGTAGAAAAAGTCATAAAGTAATAAAATATGAAAAATTAAGGCATTTAAAAGTTAATAGTACTCATTGTGAGATTTTGTTTTACTATGATCCAATTAGTTTATAAAAATGTGAACAGCTAAGTACCACATTTTGAATCTTCATTACATCGGCTCTCTCCAACTCCTGCAAGAAACGGTCTGGAATGGCACAAACGCAATAAAAATTCATTCCTTGTTCATGCAAAACACAGAATATTGCTCCTAATTCGTGAGCTGTCCCCTCCAAGGGAGATTCAGGGACCTGATGCCTCTCATTTTGTGCCTCCACCATCTTCAGTGTGTCTTCTAAGGTGGCCACACTTGTCTGCATCCAGTTGATGGAAGAATAAAGAGCATGGAGGATTTTCCATGGCACATTTCTCTGTGCCAGGCCTGACAGTGGCATAAACCACTTCCACTCATGTTCCATTGGCTGGAACTGCGATGGTGGCTGGGAAATATATTCTCGTTGTGTGCCCAGTAGGAAGAGGAAGCAGATTTTGTGACAAACTGAGAAAATTGTGCTCAGATGCCAAGTGTGTGCATTTAGTGTTTTCCCTCCAGGATGTCATCTGATTGGCATCTTTTCAGTTTGTTCTTTAGTTATTACCTGGTTAACATTGTGTATCCACATACACAGAATAGGTGAAGTAGACAGAACGTCAATAGCCCTGATAAAATTCAGAGGTATGTTTAAGCATTTCTCTGAAATAGCGATGTAAGAACCTTATGCTGAAGAAAATGAGGTTAGATTGAAATGATTCGTTCTGACCGAACCAATCATTCTTTTAATTTTTGGTGAATATTAATAATTACATTAAAAATTTATTTTAAAAATTCATGGAATCAATGTAGATTTCTTGTTGGTCTTGGCTTTTAGAATCTATAATTTGAATATTAGAACCATATTTACAAGAGTTTTTAAAGTCTGTAATGCACACTAAATTTTGTCTGCAGACAAAACAAATAAGATGACTCATAAATACAGATGCCACTGTTTTTCAAATATATGTAAATATTGGAATAAATAAAATGCATATTTATTGTTAAAAATTGCTGAGTTTACATTAGCTTTTTGCCATTGAGTATTTTGTTAATAATCGAATATTGCAGATATAGCTCCTATCAGGTGATATTATAAAATTTTCAATTTAAAAAAGAGATCATGATTTTCCAGAAAAGATGGAGTAACAGAAACTAGATTTACACTGCCACCAGAAACAACTGGAAACTGAACAAAATGTATGAAATAATGGTTTGCAAGATACCGAATGCTATGACGGAATTGTGTTCACCCTAAATTCCTGTGTTGAGACCCTAACCCCCACATGACTGTATTTGGAGACAGGGAGTTTAGAAGGTAATTAAAGTTAAAAGAGGTCATAAAGGTAGGGTTCTAATCCAATAGAAAAAGTGGCCTTACAAGAAGAGGAAGAGAACTCTCTTTCCACTTGCACTCAGAAAAGGCCATGCAAAGACACAGCAAGAAGGCTGCCATCTGCAAGGCAGGAAGACAGCTCTCACTGGACTCCAACCGTGCGGACACTCTGATCTCAGACTTCCAGCCTCCAGAAATGTGAGAAAATAAAAGTCTATGGTTTCAGCTACCCAGTCAATAGTATATTGTTAAGGCAGCTGGAGGCGACTAAAGACACTGAACTCCCACAGCAAAGGACCATGCTCCCTAAGAGATGCAAAACAAGCAACTCCCTTGAGAGTGTCCAAGCAGGAGTGGAAAAGGAGCCCAGGCTGAGCCAAGGGTGAGTGAGGAAGGAGGTTCAAGTTCGCAGGTCAGAGTACTGAAGGAGAGAGCACTGCATGGAGAGAACTTTGGATCCGTGCGGTGGGTTCCCTCGAGTGTTCAGCTGAATGCCGAGCTGCTCATGCCCATGAAGAGACCACCTGAGTTTGGGGAAAGAACCACCTGATCATACTCAAGGTAATAATGTCTGACACTTACACACAATCTAAAATAGCATCCGTTTCTGCCAGCCTGACTGGAAATCCTCAAGATTCAGGCAGTCTCGAGTAGACTGCACAGGAAGTTCTTGCCTTAGTAGTGGGAATAAGTAGCCTGAGAATGGTAGCCCTCCGGTTCTGTCTGACAAATATTAAAAACAAGATCTGAAATAATTGAATGGTTTTTAAGTCACTTTTCTTCCTGAAACAAAGCTCAAGAATGTTTAGAGGAAAACAAAAATATTGAACACTTAACATGATAAAATTTGCAATGTCTAGCATCCAATAATAAAAAGTTCCAGGCATAACAGAAAGAGGACAATACAACCTGTACTGAGGTTAAATCAGTTGAAACTGACCCAAAGTGATAAAGATGTTAGAATTAGCATAAAATGCTATTAAAAACAGTTATGAGTGTAATCCATATGTTAAAAAATTAAGTGGAGAGATATAAAAACCAAAAAAGACCCAAATTCAACTTCATGGACAAAACTATAATGTATGAAGTGAAAAATACATTGTGTGATCAGCGAGGAGAACTCTAGCTAAGTGGTTTATTTCACGACCAGCCTTCGTGTTGGGGTTCAAAATGATTTTTTAACCATTATAAGTTACCATGCATCATGCAATTAGGGGTTGCTTTAGAACAGTTGAGACCATGAATGGCAATTCCTCAATGGTTTAGTGTCCATTTAAATTTACAAATGTAAAATTGTGCCTGGTCTCGAAACTTACAATTTGACTGGGAAGTCTGAACACTCATAAAGAGAGGTGGATGGAGGTTGAGGAGAGAAGGAGAGAGTGAGCACTTATGTGGATGTCTTTTGTCCCATGGCTTCATTCTGTCGGAGGGCATCCTTCGTCTGTGGGGAGGCTGAGGCATATCCGTGTGAGATAAAGATGCGATCTCTGGGCCTCGCATACTGCACCGCTCGGGTCAGACATTGAAGGCACAGCAGATAACTCCACAAAGGCACAGAGACAACAGTCATTCAGCTGTGTGGGGTGCAGTGGGGTTCAGGGAAGCCTCCAGCAGAGAAGTGGTCACCGGAGCCTCAGCTGATCCTGAGGGTCACTGGCTGGTGTTCTGACTGGGGGTCAGCTGCCAGAAGAGAAAATTCTGCTGGCTGGAGAGCTGGCGAAACCGGAATCCGAGCGCCGGGGTGAGGGAGAAGGGAGGGGCTTCGCACAGCCAGGTTGCACAGAGTGGCCACTGACGCAGTAATGGTCCATCTGAATAAATCAATTCTGAGGGGAGTAAAGAAATACTCAAGAAAAATGGAGTTAGTTGACAAACGTTTGAAAAATCATTTTATTGTTTTTTTTTCCCCAGATGAGTAAAATTAGTACATATTCATCATATAGAATTTGAAAAATTTAGAAAACTTTTCAGAGAATGTTTAAGAGAATAAATATTATCTATGGTATTTTCATAAACATGTGCGCATACATATGTTTACATGTGCATATGTACATATATGTGTATGTATCTCTATACATACTTATATAATACTGTCAGTCTTTTTTCTAGATACATATTCTCCAGATAAAATTGGAATCATACTCTATATAGGTTCCAAACCTGTTTTAATTTTTATTTGATGTTATGTAGCAGTTATGTTTAGATGCTATTTGAGAATATAGTCTTAATGGCAAAATGGTATCACATCTTACAAATGTAGTTTAATATTTTTACATTATCCCGTTTTTAAATATTAGTTACCTTATAATCATGACATGTCCATGTTATATTGAAATTTCTATCAATATATTTTATGTATATTTCTGATTATTTTTTTGCAACAAATTACCAGAAGTTCTATACATTAGAACAAAGCATGTGCCCACATTTTAGGCTTTTTATACTTAGTGTCCTCCTGCTCTCCGTGTAGGTTGTATTAAAGACTATTTTAGGCAAATACTAAGAACGTGGGCTCTGAAGTCAGAAGTCCCGGATTTGACCATGAGGCTCAATTATTTACTGGTAGTGTAATCTTCAACTATTTATAACATCCTTCCAGGGCTCAATTTCTTTACTTGTAAAATGGGAATAATAACACCAATGACTGTGATGATTTAGTAGGCAATACAGAAGCCCTTTGCAAGGTTCCAAGGCTACACAAATGTTAGTTGTTAGTATTATTGCCATGGTTTCAAATCTCGTTTCCTCCCTGGTTGCCACATGAAATATGACTGTCATAACCTGGTCCTGTGAGCGACCATGGAGATCAGGACACCTAGCGAGGCTGTTCTGCAGGGCTAACAGAAATCTCTCTGTAACAGGAACGTATGTCTCCCTGACATCTCACACCAGCACTGCATGGCCTGTGGGGAGAAGGGTCAGAGAGAAATGCAGAGCCAGCCTAACTCATTACCATAAATGTGCTTGGAATTGAAGAAGAGAATCAAGTAAGGGCAAATGGGTTAAAAGCACTGTCTGCAGCTGGCATTTACCTTCTGTGAGATTAAAATGTTCAGCCGAATGAACTGATGTCATATCTCTGTAGATCTACACAGATTCATAATTAAATAAAAATGTAAAGCAAACGCAAACTTCTCTCAAGAGAAAGTGAAAATTTTGTTCCTTCTCTGCATATTTGAAAGAATCATAAACATCGAGGGGAGAAGACAAGTGAGGACAAGCATCTGAAGATGCATGAAGGTTGGGGAGGGGGCATGCACAGTTGTAGGGATCAGCGAGGGAAGAAAAGGCCAGACATATTGCCTTCTTAGAATCAGAGTCAGCTGTACTAGCTTTTCTTATATGCACTGCCCTTGGAACTTTGCTAGGTAGGAAGTATACACCAGAGCACAGGAGATTTGGAACTATAACTATTTAAGAAAAAAGAGAAAAAAAAAAAAAAAGAGAAAGGAGAAGGAAGGAAGGAAGGAAGGAAGGAAGGAAGGAAGGAAGGAAGGAAGGAAGGAAAGACTAAGCTGAACATAGTCACAGCAGATGCCTTAAAAAAAAAGCTTGAGATTCTGGCAATTGAACTTTTAAAAACATAAAACCTCAATCATATTTCGAATAGCTCTGTAGTTTCAGAAGGGATCTAACTAAGGTGTGAGAAAGGATTTTGGGCAGAAAGAGAGTTGGACTGAGACAAATTGTATCCCCTTTGAGACATATAAGGATAGTCAGATTGTGCTATGATGTTGAATCTGGATGCGTCTGAGGGTGGGGAAAGGAAGTTCAAGATCATTTTAGGTTAATTCAGATCCTGTCATCCTGGGATACACAGCTGGACTTATTTAAATGCGTAACTGGCAACGTGAAATGGAAGCTTAAAGCATAAAACTGAGAATAATTATACAGTGATAAGGGTTTCCAAACATTTTCTGAGGCATTAAAATATTTTTATAAACTATTTATCAATCAGAAAGCTAATTGATAAACAGTTTCATCCATTCATTCATTTAATTAGCATTGTGACTCTGAGGTGGCATTTGAACTGGGCAGTAAAAGATAGAAATTAATTATACAGACAGAAAAGAGGGAACAAAACGACTATCCATAGAAGCATGCCAGACAATCCAATTTTTACTCCAGCTCAGACAGAGTCATAGAATATCCATTTGCAGGAACCTCATTTCCTTATTGCCCTATTTATTGTGCAGCCCCTCATCTCAGGCCACCTTTCTTCTAACCAGCATTCGATCACACCTAACATATGCTCAACTAACTTTCCCCATGAAAAAGCCTTCGAATTGAATTATTTTATGTAATAAGAAAAGGAGAAAGTCAACTACTCCCTACCAGGCACTGTGACATATGTGGTACCTAATTTATTTTATTCAGTCTTCACAACGAATTTATTTAGCAACTGACGCTCAGACAGGTTTAATAGTTTTACCAAGAAGTGAGGATTTTGAATCCTGCTCCTACTCTTTCCTTTATATTTTTCTGGATATATTTTATTTCCAGTAATGGCAGGGTAGGTTGCTTGGACCAACTATCTTACTGAAAACAGCTAAAATGAATAAATAAACTAATATTTTGTTAATATTTATATATAATTTATTATATATATATTTATTCATAAAGATACTGAAGAGCTGAGAAAATACTAGACCAACATTGCAAGAGAACCCCACTCAAAGAGGTAAACAACATGAGCACATGGAAGACACTTTTGTCTTCAGATAGTTTTATGAGACTATAAAAATTGAACTTACGTTTTAATGGCTTTATAAGATATGGGGACAGAAAGTAAAACACGATCTGGATAAGGTGGAAGGTCTAACAGAAAATTCCTCAAAAATGAGCTGGGAACTCAAAGGATTATCCTCAGTATAATGGTGAATTGGGAGTGGATCCACCCTCTCAAGGTATCGAAGACCAAATGTGAACCACCTGGATTTTGCATGAAATTGCAAGTCTTGACGTTCAATTAAGGTGATTCCAATATTTTCAGTTTCTTCAGGTACTAGGCAGAAGCAAAAGCAAGTGCTCTTTGGAGAAAGTATCTTAATTCTAAAACACAAATTATTCCTACAAACAATTGTTTAGGCATAATTACCACAAAGATGACCAGGCATAAAAGAAAATTAGACCACATTAGAGATAACCAGGAGAAACAACAGGCAACAGAAACAGTCCTAAAAGACATTAATTATTGAAATATCAGAAACAGATTATAAAACAGTTATGCTTAAATAGATGAAAGAATAACTTGAAAGATAGCTATGAGATATAGGTAACTTTAAAAAGAAAACCAACAGATTTAAAAAGATATTAGAGCTGCCATAAATAGAAACTAAAATTGCTACAGTTAAAAACAATGAACTGTTTAATAGTAGTTAGACTAGCTAAAGAAAAGGTCAGTGAACTGGAAGATAAAAAAGAAGAAGATTTTCTGCATGTAGCATGGAGAAATATAAGGGAGGTAACTACATAAAAGAAGGTAAGCAATACAAAGGATAGAATAGGAATAGATAATTTATATTTAACAGGAATGCTACAGAATCTACAATTCTTTAGAATGTCTTTAGAATTTCCTTTTAAGGAGAAAAAAGAGAAATAAGGAAGAGCTAAAAAAAAAAAGTCTTCTTTAGGAAGACTAAAACTGCAGAAAGGCAATAAATCACATTCGCAGAATACCAGGGAATCCCAAGCTGCATAAATTCAAGTAAAATCTAGACAGATATTAGCAAAAACTATATATATAAAAAAATAGAGACAAAGAAAAATTCTTAAAAGTAGTCTCAAAGAAATAGCAGTAGACTTGTTATCAGTACTAAAAGTCAGAAGACAAAGAAATACCTTTTATGCACCAAAAGATAGTAACTAGCAACTAGAATTTTCTACAAAGTAAAAATAGCTTTCAAGAATGGAACTAAAATAAAGTCATTCAGACAAAGAGAGATTTTTGACACCTATAGAATCCCACAAAAAGAAATTCTACAGGATTCACTTTAAGCAGAAGAAAAACAGACCCAAGGAAAATACATAAAAAGCAAAAGAATGATAAAACGTAGGATATGCTAAATATTTAAATACACTTAGTTGAACACCGTGCTAAACAATAGTATTACTATCTCAAGGGATTAAAAAGAAAATAAAAAAATGTATATCAGTAGCATAAAAATTGGAAAATAACTAAATAAAACTAATGCATTCAAAATTCTTGTATTATCTTGAAAGAGAGTAAAGGTATTATTTTCAGAATTTGAAAAAGTTATACATGCATGTTGTAATGCACAGATAAAAGGTAAATAAATAGAAAGAGAATATATTCATTCCAAATTAGTAGAGGGGGGAAAAATTGAATCAGAATACATACTCTACCCATTTGAAAATTAGGACAAAGAAAAAAAGACAGCAAGTGAAACAAATGGAAAACATAGAATAAAATAGTAGATTTATCCCAAATATACCAGGAATTTCATTAAATGTAAATAACTAAATGTTCCTATTAAAACACAAAGATGGTCAGATTGGATAAAAATACCAACAAAACAAAACAAAACAAAAACAAAAAACCAAAACCACAACTATATGCTGTTTAAAAGATCCAAATGTGAAAACTGAGGATAAAGAAAGAGTGAAAGCCAAAAAATGGAAGGAACATATGTCAGACAAATGCTAACTACAATAAAGTTGATGTAGTTACATTAACATTAGACAAATTAAACATTAAGTCAAGGAGCATTATTAGAGATAAATAGAAATATTTCATATAATAAGAGGATTAATTCAATGTGAAAATATAGCAATTTTAAATTTTGTATGCATTTACTCATAGAGTCCTTCCCCATCTCCAAAGAGAAACAGATGAATCAATACTATAATGGGAGAGCAAATGTTAATGAAATATAAACAGAGAGAATCAACAAAGTCAAAAGGTTTTTTTAAAGACTAATAAAATTGACAAACCTCTGATGAAATCAGAAAATAGAGAGTCCAAATTCCCAATATCAGAAATTGAAAAGGTAACATCACTACCAGAAACTGCATTTGTCTCCTATTTTTACAAATTATTTTAATTAAGAAAGTATTTTCACATATATTTTTTCAAATAATATATTGTAGTGAGTGCTTATTATGCAGAACACAGAGCTAATGCTTTCTTAGTGTATATCCCTGGCTTTTCTATTATAATGTGCTTACTCGAAAGGAAGATACTATTTTTTTCCTTAATTGTATTTCACTTAAAATTAAAGATCATCTTAAATCATAAATGACTGCTATATAATGCAAGAGTTGTAGTTTACAATTAGATCCATATAATATGAGTTCCTGAGAGTTTAGAAGTATTAGACAAAAAGATGTAATAAATTATTTAGTTCAAAATTTATTGATAGAATTGAATGCTACTTGAATTTTAAAAAGTGAAAAAAAGTAAAGATGGTAAACGTGGATAAGTGAATAACTGGGAAAGTGTGAGGTAGAAATGGTGAAGAAGTGGTGAGACTTGTACACTTGAATGGCCGCAGTACTAATCAAAATAGAAAGTCAATAATTTCAGGTAAATCACTTTATTTACTGCAAGAACGTAATTAAAGAATTTGTACACAATCATTTCCACAGAGATCATCTTATGAGGTTGTTTTGTGACCTTGGAAAAATTACATAACTACTTTGAGTTTTAGTTTCTTTATCTATTAGATGAGCAAACTAGACAAGATAATTTTGAATCTTCAAAATAAGGTAATTTTTACTATTTTAGAAAAGCAACATTTCATAATAGCACATAGACTATAGAGTCATGAGTTCATTCGGCAAATATTTATTGAGCAACTACTATATGCCAGCATTGTGTTAGACTCTAGGAATACGACAAGGCCTCTGTCATTATAGAAATTTATCTTTTTATAAGTACCAACCAGATAACAAATTATATAAAGAACTGGACATTGTGATACATGCTCCGTGAGCAATAGGCTGTCGTGATACAGATTATAAAAAAGATGTTTGAAAGCTTATTAGTACCGTGCCAACTCATAATAAACTTCTAAGAAATGCTGATTGAGATTTGTATTATTAATGATTAAAAAAAATCACAATTTTATATAAGCTTATAGAGGGTTGTTTTCTAGTCAAGACTCATTTTCTTGCAAAAGGCAGAAACCCAACTGAAAATGGCTTAAGCAAAAAGAAGAATGTATTTGCTTATGTATTTTAGAAGCCCAGGGTGACTGAGAGAGAGTTTAACTTGGGGGCTTGAAAGGTAGCAGATTTGTCTGATTTTACCTGTTTCCACTACTCCACCAGTAGACGTAAGCTCTATGAGAGCAGTTCAAGTGTGTGTGTGTGTGTGGGGGGGGATGTGGTTGTTGGGGGAGAGTGTAGGAGTGAATGTGTTTGTCAATTGTTGTGCTTAGGTGACTGTGCCTGAAGCAGACATGACTATTTTTCACCCATTATATGTTTTCCTCTCTGTTCTTTTAGTAATACCATCCCCATAAGTTTGAGCCAGACACATACATGGCCACCTAGGTAGAGAACATGTTTCTCGACCTCCTTTGAAGCTAAGTGTGTCCAGTTCTTCAACAATGTAATATGAATGGAAGTGATACATTCAACTTCTGCATTGCTGTAAAACATCACTTGCCCTCTGCTTACTCTGACCCTTTTCCACTTGCTGAAGTATAGACACAATGCTGATTACTCCTGCTCTATTCTTGCAGACAGTATTCTAGCAGCCTTCCTCAGCTGGGAGTTCCAGGAAAGAATTAAGCACTAATGCATTCATTATATATAATGGATTAAGTTCTCTCCTATGCATCTTATTAGTTGTATATCATGCTTGGGAGAATAGAGAAAGGCTGTGAGGACACATCAAGGTGAAAATAGCCTGGGTCCCTGGATCACATTGTGGAGCAGAAAGCCTGTGTGTCTGGGATTTCCTGCTATCTCTGGACTTTGTCACCTAACTACTTCACGCTAGGGCATCATTTAACAGTAGATTCGCTAATAAATGTTCGACTCTGTAACAAGGCTGAGATGGACTCGTGATGAGCCACATCAACTTTGATTGGGGAAGGCTCACAGATAAAACTGGAGTAGTATGCTTGGCAGGCTAAATAATACTTGTTACAAGCATATACCTAGCAGTTAAGCTGAAAAAACTAGTTTTGTCATTTCAAAGTCTTTAATTGGAGTAACAGTCATCATTTTTTCCCCTGGAACATTAATTTTCCAGGTCAAACGTCAAAAAATGCATTAGACTCTTCTTTCACTCAATTATGTATTTTCTTTAAATATAAACATTTCTTACTAGTCAGTGAAGATGGCAATATCATTGTCTATAAATCTCAAAAAGGAGGAAAAGATATTAACTCACATTTTATTTATTTATTTCCCTTTAGATGGCAGTGTACATGTGTAAACATAAAATTATATATAAATGATATACCTAATATTTGCATGTTTCAATTTTCTTTTTCTATAGTTTGAGTTAAAGATTCTAAAGTGGTTTTCTAGTGTCTTATGTTTTCCTCTCCCCTAACACTACTGTGAATTGTTGTGTCTTAAATAGTTCTTCTTATGGTGAATAGCATGTTGTTCCAGTAGTCTGCCTGCTATGCTTCATTCTTCTCAGGCTTGCATTTAGAATTCGTCTGGAGACTCATGCGGATAGCTCCAGCATTTAGTGCATTTAGACAGCCTGTAATTCAAGATAGTTTTTATGCTAAACTAGCTTACATGTAAGTTACCACCCAGAGATCACCAGAAATGGCATTGCCTTTGATTTTAAGTGCATGGTCGAGTACAGTGGCCTCACAGAAGTGGCCATGGGGCCACCTACACGGGAAGCAAATACACTTGGAATACACACATGGGAAAGGGGCAGTAAGAATTTTCTTTAAGCAGCTATTTTGAGGGGGAGACCATAATATAATCCTGAACACAGTTCAGCTTCTAAGCTAAATTGTATTTGATTTCCCTTCTTTTTTTTGCTGTAGAAAAGTTAGAAAATTCAGATAAACAAACAAAAAATCATTGAACATCCTACTATCAAGCTATTACTACTGTATAAAATTTTGACTTTATGCCCTCTTAGAATTTTGATTATGCAAATGCATACATATGAATTTCTAAAAATAGTGTACTGTTTTGTAACCTGTTTTGTAAACTGCTTTCTAAACTCTCTTTCAAATAATGTAATACTAATATATTTTAACAAACTCAAGAGATCCATGTCATTTTTTAAGAGTTACCTTAAAGACACAGAACCCAGGAACCCGGTTTCATTCTGTCCTCGTGTTTCTTGACAGATTTCAAGGGGACTCTAATGCACAAACTTGAAAGCTACTTCCTCTTTATTGTGTTTTGTTTTGTTTTGTTGGCACCCAGAGCCTGCCGAAGACATACTTCATGTCAAACTCCCAATGTCTCCTTCACTCCCAGAGCTGCTTTGCCCAACCCCTTTTCTGCCACCATTTTATGTAGAGTAACTCGTTTTCTCAGCCAAGTCCTTCCCCTCATATTCTGCCTCCGCGATCTGGCCCCTTTATGAATTTACCACTGTATAAAACTCTCCGGAGTCTGCGTTAGAGAAGAGAAGGACCTCGCTGGGAAAGTCTAGGACGCTCTGCTGAGAACTGAAGGAGGGAAGGACCGAGCAGGCAAGAAGCAGTGGTTAGAAAGATGGGAGGGCAAACACGTTTCTCAGAGTAAAGGAGGAGAAATGTCAACACTTGAGCATTAATCAAGTTATCACTGCAACATTAGTAGTGCAGAAATTTAGTGCAAAATGTAGTGCAAAAACTTGATTTTGGGGTTGAGCACACAATGCAATATACAGATGTGTTACTGAATTGTACACTTGCAACCTATATAATATTATTGACCAATGTCACCCTCACAAGTTGAATAAAATAAATAAATAAGTAAATGCACACTTATAATGTCATTTTTAATGACTAGATGGTGCATCATTCCACATAAAGATGTTATTTTGTATGTTTACCCTATTTTCTATTTTTACATATTTAATTTAATTTTTTTTGTTGTTAATGTAAAAATTCTGCTATGAACATCCTTGTACAGCCATCTTTGAGTAGTTTTCAAATTATTAATTTAGGACAATTTCCATGAAATGGAATTGCTGATTCCAAAAGCCTGCACACTAATGTAAAGTTCACCTTATTGCCCTTCAGAAAACTTTACTGGTTTGCCTTTCATTAATTTCGTATGAGATGTTACTGACCCCACAATCACGCCAGTGCTACTACCACTCTTAAATTTTCCAATTCAACAGGGAAAAATAGTATCTTGTTATCATTTTATTTATTTAATCACTAGTGAATTTGATTTTTTTTTTTTGTCATTATTGACCACTGTAGGTCTGATTTGGGGAATTTATATTTTATTCCTATTGGGACTGAATTTTAATTTAACATTTGGCAACATATAATAAGGTTTTGGAGTTCGAAAATGTTTTTGAAATATTACGAGCCACAACCAATCATGGTGGAATTTACTAAATTGCAATCTTTTTCTTGACTTTCTTTTTGATTATTTGCATCTGTACTTTACAAAGAAAAAGAAAACAAAAAAACAACTCCAGAATGAAATAGATCCATCCAATAATTTTGATAAATCAAACCTTCTCCTTGTAATGGGACCATATTTCTCTGATTGCCTAAAGGTCAAGGGCCTGTTGTAATTGAGAAGTGAGGTCATCGTGATGGGTTAACTAACGGGAAAGATGGGACGCTCAGGAGTCACCGGCGAGTTAGTGACGGCAGCTCCACACGCAGCAGGTCTTGGGCAACGGCAAGTAAAGGAAGTCAGTGTGAGGGAGGGTAAATGTTTTTCCCAAAGCCGCAGAGGGGGGCAATGTCAGAACTCGAACCCAGATCTGACAATAAATCCAGCTCCCCCTTCATAAAAAAACAAAAACAGAACAAAAGAAGAGAAAAGGAAATCTAAAGAACAAAGAAGAAAGCACAGGAATTACTGCGCCTTTTGTAGGGCGGCTGCTGTTGACAGAGACGACAGGGCATGATCAAGTCTTCCTTTCCAGCATAAATAAAAGGCCGATTTTGTCACCATGAGAAAAGTTATGTTTATGGCCAGTGCCGTGATGGGCCAAAGAGATCCCGTTTTTAAAGGTTTGGTGCTTTAGGTTTTACATTTAGTGCTCCATATTCTTTCCTCTGACAACCCAAACTCCTGTCATCCTAAAAGTCTGGTGCCATCTCAGGTCCCTCTTCCTTCAGGAAGCTGCTCAGGCAGGACAAGCCGTAAGGAGCTGCTTCAACACGCAGAGCCTGTCTCACCCGCCTTAGCAAAGATTATCTTATGCCTCTTGCTCTCTTAACATCTTTGGATATTATTCTTATTTACCTATTAGAATAGATTGTTAGCTCCCCTACATCAGAAGTTTAATCCCCAGCACAGTTAGGCCCACAGTACAGTCGATTGTAAATGCAAATTGATTGATTTAATGATCGCTTTTAAAAACTCTACGGAAAGATCCAACTGATATGTATTGACCATCTGCTATATGCTAGGTGCTTCCACATAATATATCTTATTTAATCTTTACAATTATCCTGCCAGGTAGGAGATATGGGCTCATTTTTCAGATGAGAAAACTGAGGCCAGGAAGAGTTAAGCAATTTCTCAAGATTCCACTGCTAGTTGGGCTGGGATTTCAATTCTGGTTTTCCAGCTTCAAAGCTAGTGTTCTTTTCAGTGTCACACTTTTTCTGGGTTTGTTCAACACAATCTGGCCGTGGGTGTAAGATCTTTGCACAGAGGAGAGTGATCATCACTGACAAGCTTATTGAGAGACACTGAGAAAAGACGAGCATGATTATTGTGGCAGCTCTTGCTAACCAAACCCCACGAGGCCTATGTTTTGGGGTGAAGACCGATTTTAAAAAGCAAACTAAACAAGGATAGAGGTTGCCTTTCCACTAAAAGCCAAAATTAGTGGATTTTCAGGAAGAAAACTAATGGACTGTGATTGTCTTTTGTTGGCAAAATAGCCACGCAGAATTTTCAGGGGTTATAAACATAAATTGTTTACACTATTTAAAAAATATATAGTACTTAATGCACTAAGGCTTTTTAGCATGTCTACAGAATTTGACTGTTTCTTTAGGAAAATGTTAAATGCAGAAAGAATATAATGAGGCCCCCTAAACATTCTGCAGATGATGTTAAGTACATTATTGCTTCATTAAAAAAGAAAAGAATCAGTTTCATATAACAAAACGAATGTGCAGCGCCATATATTGCTTGGTATAGCTGCTTTTCTATTAAAGCAGCTGCCACTGTAGGTAGGAATTTAGCTTCGTTAAGCATTTATAAGGTCAAGTTATTTCACTAATAGGTCACCTACAGTAGTACTTAGCTTATTTCTTTTGCTTTCTTCAAGAGCTCTTTGCCACTAAAATATTCAAAAACAAACCAAACAAAAACAAAATGAGAGTAGCTTATGAATGCCAGATTTGTAAACTACCATTTGAGGATGTATCTGTTTCGGAATCTCCTAAGTCAGAGGAAATAGTTGAACTTTCCATAAAGAACAACTGCCTAAAACAGAAATTTTGAAAGTGGATAGAATTTTTCAGTTGGTTGAAAGAATGTTAAAATCTGCCAAGTTTCATGAATTTATACATAAGCCTAATGAGGAGAACGCCTTAAAAAATTTTTTTTTTAAATTTTAATTTGTAGTTAAATATACATCACATAAAATTTACCACTTTATTTTTAAATATATAGTTATATGACATTAAGTACATTCACACTGTTGTGCAACCATCATCACCATCCAAGTGAAGGAATTTTTCATCATTCGAAATGAAATTGTGCTCATTAAACAATAATTCCTCATTCTCATTTCTGGCCCCAAGTAACGATAACTTTTGTTCTATTTTCTACCTCAATGAATTCGATTACTCTAGGCACCTCATGTAAGTGGAATCAGGGAATATTTGCCTTTTTATGACAGGTGTATTTCACTTATAATGTCTTCAAGGTTTATCTATGTCATATAATGTGTTAGATTTTCTTCCTTTTGAAGGCTGAATAATATTCCATTGTATGCATATACTACATTTTGTTTATTCAGTTATTTATCAATGGACATGTGGGTTGCTTCCACCTTTTGGCTATCGTGAACTGTGCTGCTATGAACATGGGTGGGTTAGTATCTGTTTGAATTCCTGCTCTCACTTTTTTGGAGCTAGAAACCCAGAAGTGGAATTGCTGGATCATATGGTAATTTTATGTTTAATTTTTTCAGAAACTACTATTTTTCACAGTAGTTGCAAAGGTTTAAGTTTCTCCACATCCTCACTAACACTTGTGATTTTCTGTTTTTGTTTGTTTATTTTTGTTTGTTTTTGTTTTAATAATAACAATCCTAATGGATGTGGGGGAGAATGTTTTTAATACTAAACATTTATCTTTTTTGTTTGCTTAAGTTCTTTAAACTCATTGATTTCTACTTATCTTAATTCTGCTTATTTTTTAGGGGTAATTTTACCTTTTTTTTGGCATCACTATTTGACTAATTCTGTTTCTCATCAGTCTGTAAGCTCAAAAAGATATGAACTGTGTCTAGCAAAATTTTCAAGCACATAATATAATCAATATCTGTTGAGTAGGTAAATAGTCGAATTTCTAAATTTCCAGGCCAACATTTTTCTAATTTATTTCCATCCCATTCAGCAAACTTTATTGAACATCTACCATGTATGAGATGCTGGATTAACAGTGTCTTGAGGTTACTGTTAAATATCCTTGCTCACGGGTTGTCATTCTTAGACCTGCTATCTTTGTTTAAATCCTAACTTGCACAATCAAAACTTAAAAGCAGTTTGGGAAAGTAATATCCCCACTGAAGTCATTGGTCCAGTGAATATCTGTTGAGGCTGACATCTTCAAGTTGAAGGCACGTCACAATTGCTAGGGAAAGATCGTTAAAATACAGACCGCGGGGCCACGGTGACTGTGGGACCAAGTCAGGCATCTATGTTTTTAAAAGTCCCTCAGTGATTCTGATGCACCCTCAGGTGTGACAACTGCTGACAAAGAGAGGCCTGGCTAAAACCTGACTCTGTCACTGCCCAGATGTGTGACCTCAGGGAATTCACCTATCAGCTCTTTGTCTCAGTTTCTCATCTGCACGTTGGGCTTTGGTGAAGGGGAAGTGACTGCGGAGTAGGTGGCTCATAATTTGACACCATTTTTTAGCCACACAGAATGGCTGAGGTAAAAATTTCATTATATGTTTCTCTAACGATTTTAGCTCTGTTTGTTCACGGAGAGGGCAGATGGGGATTGAGAAATCGCTCAGCCCAATTGCTTCCCAGGCAGCCTGTCGACCTGGTCTTGAAGTACCAGCTTTCTGCCACTGGAGGTCCTTGGAAAGATTTCTGACCAATTGCTCAGGGAGCCATTTTTAGCCAGGGAAGCAGACACATTGGTTATTGCAGCTAAATGAAAGCAAGGGGAAAATAGTGGGCTCAGCTACCATAGCCTGTAGCTCTTCAGGAAACTCGGATCCATCCCCATAACCTTTCCTCTTTCGACAGAACTAGAAATGAGAAATCAGAAAATAGAAATGCCTTCAAATATTTTATTGCATACAGATAGATCAAGTAATTTTTCTCTGTGATCCATCATCAGTACATTTGCTAAGGGGGGGATATTTATTGCTTTCTCAAAATGATAGATTTTTTTTCCAGACATACATGCTGATTTAGTTTCAACTATGTGGCAGAATTCCTCAAAGACCTCATCTTTCATACACTTTGGAGCAAGATATCCAGCTCATTAATTTTGAAGAAAAGATTCTGACAAAATATGAGATAAATCAGAACAATATCACACTCTCTTGGCAAGAACTACAAGAGTTTATGAAATTAGCCTGAAGAAATTGCAAAGCTGAGATGAATTTTGCATTTCAGTTACTAAGGTATTTTGTAGTGTTCAAACATGAAAATCAACAAAATGTAAAAGTCATCACAATGTATTTACCAGATATGAAAAACAATTTTGTGAATTGACTGCACACCATTTTTCTAATAGGATTGGAGAAATTTCCTCATACACCCACATAGATTTCTAAGAGATGGCTGTGGTCAGGTGTACGGTCTCATTAAAAACTGGGTAGAAGAGGCTGAGTGATTCCTCAAAGATTATTCAGCTGATAGGGCAGTGTAAGAATTTATATCAATTCTCCTGAATTTGGGGGTTATTTTAATAAACTTCTCCATTGCAAAAATAACAACATCTGTGCTCCACAGGTGCTGACCATATTTTCAACCTGGTGACTCTCAGGGAGATGCACAATGAGTAGAATAAATGGCAGAAATATCTAGCCTTGGATTTCAGCGCCCAGCTGTGAGGCTCCGCTTGTTCCCTTGGTTTCAAAGTTACTGTCTTGACTGCCCAGCCTGGCTGCATCAAGCTTAGGAAGTTTTATCCTATCCTCAAGAAAAATGCTTATTGTCACATTTCTATAGTGCTTCAAAAAAGGTGTGAAAGAAGATAAATCCAACTATGATAGAACATTGACGACAGTGTGGATTTGAGTAGGCAAGATGATAAGCATGGGGATCTGCTTTAAGATTTAAAGACTATTGTAGTTGTCTGGGTAAAAATAGACCATTGCCTGATTCAGGCAGATGCAGTAGAGATGGAAGAAGGGGATCGGTTTAACTTGGTGTTGTCCGGACATGAGCAGCAAGAACTGAGGCAAAGATGACTGCCATGCTCTTTGACTTGAGTGACTGGGTTCATGTTAACTGAGCTTTGGCAAAGAGAAGGGAAGACAAATTTTGAGGTGAAGATTATTGATTTACTTTTGGACGTAATTTGTTTGCCCATACCTGTAACGATTCAGATACTGAGATTTAAGAGGCAATTTGATAGATAAATTTGAAGGTCGGTGTGGTAGAATTCTGAGGACTTCCAATGTATAACCCTCTTCTTTTGCGTGTGTGTGTATGGGGTGGTCTGTGACTTGCCCCTAACCAATAGAGTATGGCAAAGTGGATGGGATGCCACTTCCTTGATTAGGTTGCACCAAAGGTGAAGGGATTGGGGCTGGATGTATAGATCGAGTAGTCCATAAACAGGAAAGTAGATGCCATAGCTCAGGGAACCCTGTGGTGTGAGAGAACCAGTGAGCCAAGAAGAGAACCTGAAGGAACACTCACATTTTAGGAGGAAGAGGATTTACCACAAAAAAGAAATTTAGAAGAAATTCAGAGAACAATGAGGAGGACAAGGAGGGCATGAAGTCAGGAAAGCCTGGGGGATCGTGATCAACCCTGTCGAATGTTGCAGAGAGATCCAGGAGGGTGGAGCCCAAAATGCAGCCAGTGCGGAAGTTACTGAGGCCTTCTGGCAGGCTCACTCAGGGGTGCTGGTGAAAAATGTGTGTGGGGCTCAGGCGCAGTGGGCTGAGGAGTGAACGTGAGATGATTTTCCAAAAGATTGTTGGAAAAGATAGGCAGTCTCGAGAATCAAATTCAGTCTTCTTTTTCTTCTTCCTCTTCCTTCCCTCCACCTCCTCCCTTGCCTCCTCCTCTATCTCCTGTTTTTTCTTCTTATTCTCCTCCCCCTCTTCTTTCAGAATGAGATAGATTTGAACACATTCGTGGGCTGTGGGAAAAGATCTACCAAGAGCAAGTATTTGAGTACTCCTTTCATTAATTCATTTAATATTTGCAGCTTACTCCTACGCTGGGCTACAATTACAATAAGATCTGCTTCTCACTTTGAGAGAGGTGTGGCAGGAAGGATCACAGCCCCGCTAAAGATATCCACATCCTAAGCTCTGGACTTGTGACTGTGTTACCTCTTAACACAGCAAAGGGACTTTGCAGATTTGATAAAGTTGGGGATCTTGCCATGAGGAGATTTTTCTAGATTATATGGGAGGGCCCAACAAAACCACAAGGGTCTTCCTTATGAAAAGGAGTCAGGAGGGTCAGAGTCAGAGAAAATAAGATGTGAATCAGAGCCTGAGAGAGATGTGGAGATGCGGTGCTACTGCATTGAAGGAGGAAGGGGCCACAAGCTAAGACATGCAAGCGGCCTCTCGCAGCTGGAAAATGAGAAAACAGTTTCTCCCCTAGAGCTGCGGGGGAAGTAGGCCCCTGACATCTTGAGTTTGGTTTAGTGAAACCTAATCAGACTTCAGACCTTCACAACTGTAAGATAATAAATTTGTGTTATTTTAAGCCACTAAACGTGTGGTAATTTGATACAGCATCAGTAGGAAACTAACAGAGGCTAATGGTGGAGCCGGTCTCTCAGACCCTGTCTTTACGATGCTGTCATCAGCTGGGCACGGGGCACTATGGGAAAGTCCATCAACAGAATCAAGGGCTGCAGAGTCTGGGGAGGGAGGCAAGAAAAGCTTCACGGGGAGGTAACGTCTGAAAAGCTTTCCGAGGGAAGAGTAGGAATCAAGCAAAAGGAAGTCAGCAGTGTGAATTCCCGGTAGAGTCCCCGTGGTTGGGAGGGGTGCTTTCTCCAGGGTCATCCATCAGCATGTGTATGGGGTAAGGGTGACAACTCCCCCTCCCAACAGAAAAGTAGGAGCTAATTGTAATAGTTTAAATAATTTGTATGTAGACTCTGCTCTTGGTGAGAGAATTATTGGTGGTGTGTGACATTGGGCAAGTTACTGTATTAGTCTGCTGGAACTGCTCTAACGA
Organism: Eidolon dupreanum; assembly: GCA_028627145.1. NCBI lineage: Eukaryota > Metazoa > Chordata > Mammalia > Chiroptera > Pteropodidae > Eidolon > Eidolon dupreanum. The sequence goes on from CM053511.1 coordinate 43,692,973, forward strand.
AGTTATGCATATAAGGTGATACAAACAACAGAAATGTATTGTCTCATAGTTCTGGAGGATGGAAGTCCAAGGCCAAGGTGTCAGCAGAGTTGGTTTCTTCTGAGGCCTCTCTCCTTGGTTTGTGGATGGACATCTCTTCTCTCATAGTCTTCCTCTGTGCACTTGCGTCTCTGGTGACTCTTTGTGTGTCCCAAATTCCTCTTCTTATAAGGACACCAGTCAGATTGGATTAGGGCCCATGCATAAGACCTCCTTTTCCCTTAATTACCTCTCTAAATTCGTAGGTCCAAGTACAGTCACATTCTGAGGGCTGCAGGTTAAGGCTTCAACACAGGAGTTGTGGGGAGACACAATTCAACCATAACATCTATTCTCCTGAGGAAGGCTGTCTCCTTCCTCAACTCTAAAATATGAATAATAATTTTACCTTCCTCATGTGGTTGACTTGCATATTAAATAAAATATGGCGTGAAAACGGTTTCCTATGGCACTTGACACTTAGGGACACCCAGCAAACGTCTGCTACTGTGACGCTGAGTCCGATGTCTGTATGAGGTGTGGCAACGTTTACAAAGCAGGCAAAAGTACATTCTTAAACTCAAGTAGTTGAGGTCTGTGCTCCTGTTTACTCTACTAAAAATCTCTCAGCGCTCTCTCTGGACCGCATAGGAAACTAGTCATGGTAGCTATTTCTAGAGAGGAAGTGTGTTTTAAAGTTGTTGATGCCATCTTTGGTTGTAAAGAAAGTTTTAAAAAAACATAAGCGTAAACTCTGCCCTATTCCTGTCCCCCCAACTACTGCTCATGTAACTTTTTTGTCTAGATCGCTATTTTAAGTTACAGCAAAAATTTTTTAAAAACCTTCCTTTTTACAACTATATATATGTATATATAATATAGATATAGTTAAATAGACCCTTCTACTCCAAAGTTATAAAGATATTCTGTAATATCTCACTATATTCTTCTAAGAGTTGTCGTGTTTCACATTTTTTCATATTTACAAATGAAGAAATTTTTTTACATGGTATTTGATAGGGATTTAATTTTTTTCCGTTTTTCTTCCATATGGAAAGGCTGTGGTCTCAACGCTATTTATTGAATAGTTATCCTTTCTCTATTGATTTGGAACTCCTTCTCTCTGATGTATCAAAGCTTCGCATATATGTACTTGGATTTGTTTGGGAGCTTTTTATGCTGAGCCATTGATCTACCCCTGTGCCCCTATCACATGGTTTTAATTATTATCTCATTTTAAAGAAGTTGTGTTACCTGGCAGGGTGGGTCTTTTTACCTTGGTCTTTTAAAATGTACTCATCTATGTAAATTTAAAAATCAGTTTCTGTAATTGATGATTTTTAGTTTCATTGTACTGGAATCAGAGAAAGTGTTCTAAAGATGCCCCCCTCCCCCCAACAAACGCACATTTAAACTCGTGTGCACCGTAGCCCCATCCCCCGAGGCTGATTTCATTGCTAAGGGGCGTGGCCTGGACCACGGAGAGTTTCGAAGTCGCAGGTGATTCCAGGGCCTGTGCAGTTCTCTAAGGCGGTCTGTGGGCGATAAACCCTCTTGTTTGAACATCTCTGCTTACTCTTCCAGCATTTCTTACCTCTTCGAGACCTCCACCATCACTAATGTTCCCTTCACAGCCAGTCTCACTTCTCTCCCTCTTAAAAGCTTTTACCTTGGTATTCTGCATTTTATTTTATGGATTTTATGTGTGGATTTGTTTGTTTGTTTTTATTTACTCACCATGGTATGTGTCCATTGGAGGCCCTCTGTCCTTACTCAGTGGCGGACAGCTCCGAGCCACGCCTCTGTGTTCAGCTGCTCTGCCTTTGCATCCAGGCTCCTGAACAGCCGGAGCTCCTCTGAGACGCAGGAGGGAGCCTTTGGCTCTCTCCCATGCGTTTCTCAAATTCCCATTCACGCTTCTCATCCCCGTATCTCTGTACAGCACTGTCAGCGAATTCCTTAATACCACATCCTTTCGTCCTTTCACTTTGTCCTGTCATGGATTGATCCAGTTTGTTAAATTTTTAAAAGTTAGTTTTCATGTCAGTGCATATTATTATTTTCAGGGGTAATTGTCTAGTCTGCCAATTTAATTTCATACTTTTGTGTTTTGATTAAATGGATGGTATTTCTTCCTTTATCTCTTTGAGGCCTTAAACGTGCTTATGTTAAAGTCATTTCAGACATTTCAGCCATTTCTATTATTCCATTTTGTGGGGAGTAAGGTTGCTTACCAGACATAGCAAAAAACAAAAAGAAAAAGAAAATGACCAGTTAAATTTGAATTTTAGACAAATGCTGAATAATTATTTTAGCATGTATCCTATGCAACATTCAAGACATACTAAAAGATTTTTCATTGTACTGCATTGTACATGGCAGCTCTGTGCTTGTTCCAGCAACTTCAGGGCCCTGTGATCTGTATTTTAAACAATATACCCTGTTGGTTGCGATGTGCATCGAACTTGAGAATGACAAGTGGGAAATAGAGCAAACGAGTTGGCACTACACTATCTGTCTAGTTGGGAGAAAAGTCATTCCTGATTGTAGTTTGTTGGCTACTTTACTTAATGTTAATTTTTCTCATGTGTTTTGGAATAATAGTTTGCAGTTGCATCATAAGTAGGTTACTTTCAAAGTTTTTCCTCTTTTTTTCCCCCTTGTCTGGTGGCCCTAAATTAACTTCCATCTGGTCTTCTAGGATCTTCCGTCCAGAAATGGCTCTTATATTGGTGGCTTTACCTCCATGGCAATACTGGGGACATTGCAGTTCCAAGCCTCAAGCCAGGGGGCATTTTGGCCCAGGACCATTTTGCAGCTTTAGTTTCATTTATAGCTGTACCCATTTCTGGTCTACCTGTTGTTTGTTTGTTTGTTTGTTTGTTTTTCTTTGTTAACTGTATTCAAGGTATTTAAATTGTGTATGTTTGTACATATGATCATCAATGTGTTTAAAATAAAGAGGAAAGCTTATAATGTTAAGACCATCTTTATGAGAAGTTTTATGGCAATATTCTAATTCCTGTTAATTTAACCAATTGTTGAGAGAGAGAGAGAGAGAGAGAGAGAGAGACAGAGAGACAGAGAGAGACAGAGAGAGAGAGTGTCAAGAGGATTTTGAAATATAGTTGCTCTCTGTGAGCTCAACTAATAAAACCCACTGCATGGATGAGTTTGGACACTTACAGAAGAGATTAAGGGAGGAGGAAAGGTGTGACTCAAGAGTTAGGGAACATCTCAAATCCGAGCAAGATGCTGATTGAGAGAGGCAAGGTTGAGGTAAAAGTATAACTTAGGAAGCTTTGATTTAATCTCTTGAACAATATGAAGAAGGAAAACTAATACCGGTGGGATTATCTTCACTAAACTCAGAATGAGGATCCTGTGGATCAAAAACTAGTATTTCCAATCCTGAAAAGACCATGCAAATGCACATCTCTTGGTGGGCTCACCTTTCAATAAGGATGAGTATATTGCTCTACAAAAACATTGGCAAACAAGCTCTGGAGGTCATCTATTTTTATGAACTGAATTGTGTGCATACAAGACTCATTTGAATCTTAACCTCCAGTACCTCAGGATGTACCTATATTTGGACATAGGGTCTTTAAAGAGGTAATTAAGGTACACTGAGGTCATATGGGTGGGCCCTAATTCAATCTGACTGGTATTCTTATAAAAAGAGGAAATTTGGACATAGACATACAGAAGGAAGCTCATGAAAAGTCAGAAGAGAACATAGGCATTCACAAGCCAAGGAGAGAGGCCTCAGAAGAAACCAACTTTGCTGACACCTTAATCTTGATTTCTAGCCCTAGAATTGTGAGAAAATAAATTTCTGTTGATTCAGCCACCTAGTCTGTGGTATTTTCTTATAGCAGCCCTAGAAAACTAATCAATTCATTCAACTCTTTGCATTTTGATTTCAGACTCCTAGGGTAAATTTCTGGTTATACTTTGACCTCCCATGAAGTTATTATTATGGGGGAAGAATGCACTAACCAGACATCATGAGAACCCTCACCGACTTGTTAGCTCTATTTCCCACTGTGAATCAGTTAACTGGCATTCTGGTTACTGCACCAATTTTACAAGCATGTTAAGAATGGTTCAGTCTTGAATCCCTTTCTTACTTGTAAATGCTGTAAAATTGAGTTTCTGCACTTGCAGAACCATTTTCACCTGGGAATGTTTTGACCATGTCTCCTATTGTGTAACATAAAGTAAATATTCAGTTTTTACAAGTGCTTTTTTTTTTTTTTTTTTTTTTTTTTTTTTTTTTTTACTAAGAAACGTACATTGCATTCTTTTTCTCAATCCCTTACTTTCTGAAGTTTTTGGTCAAAGATGGGATAGAGAAATGGAATAAGGTTTGGGTAAAAGATGAAGATGTCAGATATTTAAAAGATTTAATTTAAAAAAAACCTTAAAGTTTAATAGTTTGTTTTTGAGCTGCATTAAATATCCTAAAAGTCACTTTAAATTGGCTATATAAAAATAGTAACATCAAAACTTTTGCCTTGGCAAGGCTATGTTGGCACATAGATCAGTGGGGACAGAAATAAAAACAGCTGAAGAGGTGAGTAATTGTACCAAAGTCACATTGTGTACTTGAACTTGACAGCTTTTGAATTAAAGCTCCTATTATATTGAACTACCCTTATGAGCTAGCTTATTTTTCAATGGTTGAAGGTAAAGTTTAGTCAATGTCTTTTTTTTTTTTTTTACTGTTATTATGGGGGGAAAAATCAATAGTTTTCACTCGAATTTTCATCTATCTATGAACAGGATCCTATCAGCTAGAAGTTCTGTGACATCATATTCCCCCTTCGTGTTCAGTATTGTTAAACTCATAATTATAGCACTGAAATCAAAAGTGTATATATGTGTACATGTGTGTGTGTGTGTGTGTTTAAGTGTCATCCTACTCACATATTTAAAAGTTTCCAAGTCACTGTTAAGAGAGGTGGAATTCAATTAACAATAGGAGAGCTCTACTGTCCTCCAACTTTTAAAATTTTTACATGTCTTGAGAATAATAGTTATGACTTTGTCATGGCAAAGGGAGGCCGACATGAGAAAGGAAATGGATCCCATGGCTGTGCCAGTGGGTAGACGAATGTGGGTCCCGTTTCTCCCCAGGAAGCTGATCTTGAGTCAACAGATCTCAACCCCCTACTGCCTCTGAGTCACTCCACTCCTTGTTCACTTCACTTTTGGGGTCCTTTCCAGGTCACTAGGCAGTGGTCACCCAAACCCTATTTGGGAGTCAGTCATCTTAGGAAGAGCAGATCAGACCAACGCAGCAGGATTCGAGGGAACTTTTGTTTCTCCTTTCCAGGCCTACTACCTGGGGCTTGACATTTTTTTTTTTTTTTTTTTTTTTACCATCATCCTGAATTGAGTTCTCTTTACAAAGAGTGTCTCTAACTAAATTGTATAGTTGCATCTCTTGCAGGCTAGTAGATTAAGTGTTAGCACAGATTCCTTCTTCTTATTCACTGTTACGTGAGGACAACAGGACACCAAGGGAATATGATTAAGAGGCAAGATATTTAAGAGTGGTGTGGAAGATCCCCAAAGACAACCTTCGCCTCACTGGTCAAAAACATGCTCTGGAAGCCACAGCCTGCCCTCTAAACATGTCTGCTTGACCCCTCTGCGCCACAGTCTGTCCGAAGGGAGGCATTTAGCAGACCTCGCTAGCATTCATCTTCCAGCTTTCCCACAAAGACAGTGATGCTGCTTTAGAAAGCTGAGCTCTGGATCACAAGAACGTTAACATGAATGCACTTAAGTAAAGAAAAGAGGCTGACTTGTGAGGATGAAGACAGGGAGACCAGATTGATTTCTATTGCCTTCAAAACAGGGTTGCAAGAAATATTTTACTCAAGGAAGTTCTAGAAATGTTGTAGACATAATAGGGATTTGAACTCATAGTTTTCTGTCTCCATTTGGACCTGACCTCAGGATTCCTGCACAAATGAAGCAGTGTGGCTGAGTTCAGCCTCAGCCCCTGAGTGAGGCCTGATTTGGTTCCTGGCAATCTAATGTGGACAGTTACTGGTATTTGGGCAAACTTCTCATTGGCGTTCTTCTATTAAGTCAGTACGCAATCTTTAAAAAAATACACATTCCACCTCAGGGCTATTCTAAAAATATTTTCATTCAAAACAAAAGCACAGATGTAAGCATTTTTAACCTTCCTTAATTGTCCATCATTCAAAAAGTCTGCTCATCACTTGTCCAGATCTAGAATATTTCATCTTCTCTCTTCTAAAATATTAACCTAATTAATCTAAATTTCTTGAAATCTCAGCTCCTCCAAAGTTTTTCATTTTCTTTTCTGAAACTTTTCCACTATTTTCATACCCTTTTCCAAGAATTGCCATACTTGGAAATAAATAGCATCTCATAGCGTAGGTGGATTTGATTTTAATTTATAGAAGTTCTCTCATATTTACAGATCAGAGAGTGGGAGTTTCAGATATTTCTAGTTCACTGAGATATTATGCCCTATGAACCATAAGAAGGGCATGGGAGGGCTAAAATGGAGAGAGATACAATGCTCTTTGCATTACTTTTTATTTCCTAACAGACTAGGTGACATCAATGGGAGAATAATACCACCACATGGGGGAGGGGAAGTAGCCTGCAAGAAATGCTAATACTTTTCTTTTCTCAAATGTAAATGCTATGAATACTGCGTTTTGGACCAAAGGTATGTCTCAGATCACCCCTTAGCTTCTCTTTTGGAACACCGTTGAATATATTAATCTCGTGCTTCGGTTCGACACACTTTAATTAAGCACTTATGTGCCAGGCCATGAGCTTGGCGCTAGATGATACAAAAATGAACAGGAGAAAGTGGCTGAGCTCAGGAGTGCACAGTCTCTAGGCGTGGGAGAGAGAAACAAGTAAAAGGAGTGCCTCCCTGTAACGTGGTTCGTGTTGGGTGGGGTCGCTGAGCAAGGGGGCGTGGTCCTCAGTTTATGCCCGCAGGAAGTTTCCTTTTCAGTTCTCAGTAAACGCACCATGAACTGTCATCTATAGCTTTGCGAGAAATACCAGTGCGTGCCATACTTGTGTTTTACCAAAATAATTTTATAATTGTGAAAACATAAACTTAAAAAAATGAGCATAAGAGCTTCTTTATGCCTAAAGGTTTTTAACTATGATCAACCACCATTTATGCTTATCAAATCCTGGGAAACGGGGTTTTAAAAAACTCACACATTGTTATTGTTAAGTGAAATCTTAACGATACAGTCTTGTATTGTTTTGTTGCAATGCTTCGAACTTGTTGGGATTTAAAAGTGAGATTTTCTATGGGATTCTCAAATCCTAGAGAGGCAGTTTCAAATCTGAAGAGGTTTTTCTAAATTTATATCCCAGTTTCCTCTACCGATTTTACAGAGAATGATACTTGAACCAGAAGCGCCCCCCCCCTCCAAAAAAAGTCCTACTTTTTTTTTTCTATCCAAAATGCAGAATTCAAATGGCAGGAGGGGGATGTGGGAAAAGTATTCTGTAAATCAGTTACGTCTTTCAGGCTACTTGCCACATGACAGACAATAGTCCTAACCACCTAGCTGGACAGCATATCCTGGGGCAAAATGATTAGTTGGAATTAATGGAATTTTGGTGTCAACTCAGTCCATTGGCAACCCCTGGGCCATCATTAATCCCCAGGGTGCATTCACATCTCCTGGGGTTCCTCCTGAGTAGCAATTGCTAAATGCAGCGCATAGAAACAAGTCACATCTACTACTTCCAATTATACTTTGAGAGATGGTGTGACCGTTGGGTTTCTAATATTATCCCTAAAAATTAATTCTTAAATATTATCTTTGCTTATTGCTCAAGACATTTTATGTGAGCTTTTTAAGAAAGAAAAAAAATAATTTTCAGATTTCTAATTTGAGATATATGAATGGTAACAACTAACTTTGATTAGAGTGAAATAATCACCAGGTTGGTTTTTGCTTAAAAATATTGCAAATGGAGCAGAGATGCTTATCGAGGTAAAATTATTATGTTCCAGAAATGAAAAAGCAGAAGCCAGTCAAGTAATAATTTTTTAAAAATCTACTGGCTCTTTTCAAGATAGCTAAGTCAATTAATGGATAATAAATGTTACTTTTAAAAGAGAAACCAGCCTCCAATTTATTATTCAAAGATACTATTAAAAGTTGTGTTTTTTACTACATTCTTGGCTTGGCACGTATAAAATGTTCAAAATGTGTTGTTTTTGTTTTCTTAAATTAAAACCAATTTTCAGACTTTTAAGATGTAGGAAGTTTTCCAAGGTGAGCCTTAGCCGTTAAAATTGGAAGACATTTTTCACATCCAGCCCTTTATTTTTACACATAGCTGACTTTGTTTTAACCTGATCAGAAAGAATGGATGAAGAAATAGCAAATTCTCTGCTTTTGCATCTTGATGTGATGTCTTCTTGTAATAGAATTTGTGAAAGAACTAAATTTTCCCTTAAAATCAATGAAATTTATAGTGAAGAATAATCTTGCAGGCTTCTTCAGGTTAACATTTTAGATTATTCTGTCATGTGAAATTCTCATTTTAACACTGAGACTGGGGAAGGGGTGAGGGTCAAACCAGGGATGCGTGTGGGGGAAAGACAGCTGGTTCCTGTTTGCGATCCTTGGTTTGGTGTCAGCAAACAGTAATTCCTGTCTGTGCAGTGAGGACATCAGAAGGCACTGAGGTCTCAAGATGGCACAGCTGAGGTAATGACAATTTCCCTTTGGAAGGTAATTAGAACAAACGAGAATGCTTTTCTGATAATCTGGGATTTTAAGATTATATGAAGAACACCTGCCGCATTAGAAAAGTATGTTTTTCCTAGCTCAGCTTCAGTGTTACCTTTAGCTTTTCAAAAGCAGTTTAATATTATATCAATGACTGGTTCTAATAGATAAGATCTGATAATAAATAATTGAAAGGAACGCTACAGAAGAAAATGTCATCCATAGGCCAACAAGAGCTATGTGTACCCTGAGCTGGGTAGATGTGTCCTAATAAATGAACACCGAGGCAGACTGCCTTATAAAACAAGATTCTATCAGAGATAAGCAGTGCTACCTCGAATTAATTTTCATTAAGAATGAAGTTCACTTGGACATGAGGAACTAGCCTTTCAAGATTAGGTGAGAAAAACTCTCCTTTCCTATGGGAGAGGTTTTATAATCTTTCTGATCAGGCACATAGCTGTAAATCTGATTCTGGGGAACTATATAATCACATTTCCAGCAAACCTTTGATGTATCCCAAGCTGAAAGCACACCATTATATTTTCATGAGAACTCACTGCTGTTCGCCTCATTATAAGCATTTTGTCACATTTCCTTCTCTTTAAATAATCCAACTTAAAAGAAAATATCTTGAAGGGACATGAGTCATGCTTTTTATATTAATTCAAGTTTTGGCTTCCGCCAAAAAAATTAGTATTTATTTTCCATAAATGTGACACAATTATTCTCATGTTTACCTTTTTGCCATTGCAATCACACACACTGAGAGAGAAGGCTTGTCCTGTTCTAGGGCAAAGGTCAGTTGCAAAGAAATGAGTTATTTTGAGACATTTTATATTGTAATGATTGGTACCCCAATGTTAAGTTTTTGTGATTCAAAGATATGCCAAGTAGGATGACGTGAGGGTTTTGCCCGGACACAGGAATTTCAGTGCTAAGACTGTGAAAGCCTGGACAAACGACAGCTATTGGCAACCTAGCGCTGAGATGGGGGTAGGAAAATGGAGCGGTAAGGAGCAAGCCTGAGAAGGCCTGTGAGAGGGACATGTTTCCTGTGTAGAAAGAAAATACACAAACTACCATACCAGAAGTGGTGTGAAGATAAAAAACTGGTACCCTTAGAAAATGAAGCCTGTGGGCGTCCGTGTTGAGTTCCAAAGAGAAGCGACTTTTCTGAGAAACATCTGCTCCCAGTTAGCCTGAATGTCAATGAGCGAGTTCAAGACAGCAGCTAAGTGGTTTGTCTTACTGCTCATTCATTAATTCAGTAAAAAATATTGAGTATTTTTTCTATGCCAGGCACTATTAATAGAAATAGACCAGAAAAAAACAAAAAAAGTGTCCCTCCTCTGGTGAGATTTATATTCAAAATGGCAACGCTGACTCCATAGAGCATTTACTTCATGCCGAGCATGCCACATGAGTTCTCATTTATTCCCCAGAATGTCTCTAACCATCCAATCCCATGGTTAGCCCTACTTTCAAGGTAGAGAAACAGATTCAGAAGCACAAAGTCACGTGACCAAGGCACAATGGTGGGTTTACGCCACCACGGATCTGAAAGGAAAGCTCCCGTGATGCTATGCCCTATGACAGGTGGGAGAGGTCCAATCCCTGGGACAAAGCCCTGGATTCAGTGAACGACTGAGATATGGGATACTCGCATCGTGTCAGGCACATTTCTAACAGCCTCCACGTGGGTCCTCTTCTCTGATGTTACATCAGCTAGTAGGAAAGCCTGAGCCATCTGAAAAGGACATTCCTCTCTCAGACCCAAGAAGCTGTGTCCAGACAAGAATCCACACTGGGGCGAAGGGGCTTCAGGAGGGGAGAAAGAGGAATTGGGGTAAAAGAGAAGATAAGCCAGACATGGAATAAATTTATGGGGGTGGGGCGGTGACAGATGAGGTTCTCACAGACTGTATGTGCTCATGTGTGCATGTATGCTGGGGCAGAGATGGGAGGCTAGAGTGGCTTGTAGCTGACCTGAAGCTTTTGTCCTTTTTAGTGGAAGCAAGGGACCCAGCAGAGCCTACTGCGTAGCCTGCTTCTGCTTTTCTTTGTTGGGTAAGTTAGGTGTTCCTCTGTTCATGTGAACGGAGTGGCCGCATCCAGCACGATGAGTGATCACACGACTCTGAAGCCAGACTGCCCAGCTCCCCCACGCCATGGCCGCGTGCCCTTGTGACGAAACTCCCTGAGCTTCAATAATCTCATCTATAAAATGATCACGATAAAGATAGTATCTACTTTCAAGGTCATTAAGAAGAATCCATTAGGTACCTGAAAAAAGCACCAAGGATGGTCTTTGAGTACCATGTAACTATTAACTGTAACTATTCAAGTCCAATGTGTATTGTAAGGCAAATATTACCTCTACTGTTTCAATTACTCTTAATCGTATAGTTAATAATTTCCCTTTTTTGTTTACCTTCCCTTTTGCCTGTTTATCTACTCTATCAAGGCTTCCTACTTGAGTTGAGCAGGATAAGCCACTTGGCTTAGTATGCAAAACCGGAAAATGTCCTGTGTTCAAAGACGCAGGACCCAGGAAAGATATTGCCCCTAAAAGCTATTTAGATCTGTAGGGCCAGCTGGGTCAGTTCCCATGACAGAGCGTGCTGGGTCCCTTGCTTCCACTAAAAAGGACAAAAGCTTCAGGTCAGCTACCAGCTGCCCTAGCCTCCCATCTCTGCGGCAGCACACATGCACACATGAGCACATACAGAGCTCCAACGTTGGGAAATATCTCTTACTTTATTAACCAGTGATTTTCACTGCTGGATGCGCATTAGAACCACTTGGGGAATTTAAAAATACTGATGCTCAGGCCTCCCCCAGAGCAATGAAAGCAGAATCTCTTGAGAGAAGGGGTTAGGTCTCGATATTTTTTTAAAGATCCCCAGTTGATTCTGATGTGTTGGCAAGGTCGAGTCCCGCTGCTCTAAAGAAAATCTTCCTCCGCTTCTGCCCCTTCCCCGCTGCTCCCTGCACACAGAGAATTTCCATCTCCTGAGTGAAACAGAATGCTTTGGGAATTCACCTGTTGTATCCTTTAAGGTGCCATGGGCAGCGAATAACAGAAAACCTGACAGCATCAGGATTGCCTGGAAAACTTGTTGGAAATGCAAATTCTCAGGCCCCACTGCAGACAACTGAATCAGAAACTAAAACAACTGAATCAGAAACTGTTTGAACAAGCTCTTCAGGTGAGGCTTGTGCTCACTAACTCTGAGAACCCCTGGCTTAAACCAGAAGGGTTCATTGCTAAAATGAGGGCAGGATCACTTCTCTCACCCCTTACAAGAGCTCCACAGACCAGGATGGGTGTGTGGGTGGTGGTTATTGGTTGGCAGTCACAATATTGTCTGTGCATGTTGTTTGCTGCAGTAACAGTGGTATTTCCAGATCCTTGCGGTCAAAGGAGCAGCGAAAGGAGCCTCCAAAACGGTTTAGGATAATTTTAAAGAACAGTTTGTATTGAGGGCCTTCAGTTTCTATATGGGAGAGAGGTCTGTTTATTATTAAGTCAGCCACGTTCAGGACTTTAGCGGGTTTGTAAAGATGGTGGACCTTTTAGAATAAGAATCCGGGGTCAAAATGAAGTCTTATTTTTTTACCCCCATGTTTTTCCAGGTTAGTTTTCTGCATTCAAGATATTCATCTAGATTTAGTAGAATAGAAATTCTACTCAGCTGATGCTAGTCAGATCTGCAAGTGGTGGGTTGGACTCAGGAGGCCACGGTGATATAATCTGTAGTCACTTTAATATGTGAATGAATATTCGTAAATCTAGAGACTTTCTTAGTGAGAGCCTCCCCACAAGCCCAATATCAATCTTTCAAGATCCTTTGCCCTGGACTTTCTGATCCAACATCAAAAACATAGCAGTTACCATGGCAACTATCTGGCAATATCTTCATATCTCCCTCTGGAATAAGTGGGGTTTCCTGAGCAAAGGGTTAGAGCATTAATTATATTATATATTGATAATTTACATTAAAATAAACCATGTTTGATCACCTCTTTGGCTCTTTGCTTAATGTTTAAGATTTTCTTCACTTCCAGTCTTGATTTCCTAGAATCTTTGGAAAGTAAAACACTATATAAAAACTATATAACTGTATAGCTTGAATAGGAAGTAAAATACTATAATTATTTTCCAGTATGTCTAATATCTTCTAAAAAAAAAAAACCACCATTACTTATTAGTCAAATGGCAAACTCCTTAGCAGATATGTCAACATCTGAAGCTTTGAACCTTTTTAAAGAAATCACTTAAAAGGAAATTGTGCACATTATTCTTTCTCTCCAATAAGCAAAAAAATTAGGAAATAAGAGATATTAGTTTTATCTACTAGACTAGTTAAGCAAATTTATCATTTTATATTTTGCTAGTAAATGAGAATTTACAGAATCAATGTATTCTGAAATCCCTTTGCCTTGTGACGTGTTCAGGATGGCTAGATATTTGACATTTATATGTATGATATTTGGCGGGGTACGGACATGGGATGTACGAACTTTTCTCTCCCTGTCGCGGCTATCAGCCATTCTCTGTGAACTCTCTATTTCTCATGACTTAATGAAGACTCGGGAAGAACCCATAGCTTTTTATAACGTTCAGTTACTTAACAATCCAGGTCAGTGTCGTCTCGTTCAAAACTTCAAACTCATTTCGGGCTACTGCTTATCTCTTTCCCTTCTTCCAGAACCAGACTCCTTCTAAGCCTGCCACCCGCACTGTTTCTCCCCGCTGGGTACCCCCCGGCTCTCATTGCACATGTCTCCTTCGCTGACAGCCTGTCCTCTTGGCTGGGGAAAGGGCCTGCTGTGTCCTCAGCATCCATCCACACCCAGGAGCCTCTCCTTACTCCATTCTCTGCTTGGCAGAGTGGTCTGCTGCCCAGGGCTGCACATGGCTGACAGCCGCCCACAGAATAAGATGCCAGCCCCTTCTCTCTGCACATCCAGTTTTTGGTTTGGTTTTCTTGGAGGCTTTCTTTCCTTTCCTTTTATAGGGGGTCTCCCAAAAAAGAGAGAGAGAAAGTAATCAGAGTTATGAGGTTTGCCCTGGGGGAGGGGTAAATGACATTCTTTTCTTCTCTCCAAAACCTGCTTGGGAATGGGTGAGGAGAGGGGCTGGGGTGGCAGTTTGATGAATAGCAGCGTTGGTGGGTTGCTTCTTAGCAAGCTATGGGGGGTTATCTAGCCCTCAGTTATGTGTGAATTCCTTGAGAACGAGGGAGGAGGTGTCATTCCTTAGCTTTAGTTTTGTGTCCCAGCCACCCACCTGAATCAATAGAAAGATCTATTCAGCATCCTAATACCTGCGCTAGCTCCCCTGAGATGGCTTCAGTCCAGGATCTCACCACAAGCCACTGGCATTGGGGCATACTGGCCCTGGGGACGGAAGTCTCGTCAAACAGACTAAGGAGTGGGAAACAAGGGTGGCCGCATCTTGTCCTTGGACAGTGTGGACATCCTGGCTGGAGGGACAGAGCCTATTTGGACTACCGCATGTCATTTCTTGTCCTACTCTTTCTGCTGGAGTGTCATCTTGGCAGGGGATTGATCCCTCTGTCTGTGCATAAGTAACTGGAGATAATTAGTCCAAAGGAAGAGGTGAATTATTCCTGCTGGGCCCATCTGTATCGCTAGAGCTTGTGCATGCCTTTCATCTGAGTCTAGGCAGGCAAGAGCCCAGAGCACATTGGAGCTTTGCTCTCATTCAGCTGCTCTAGCGGGAGGGAGAGCACGTGTCTCCGGCAGCCCCACACATGGTTGAAAGGGGGATGGGTTTAGGGAGAAATTTTAACGTCAATGACAAGTCCTACTAACTGCTAACTGTCAGCTTCCCCCACCCCCACCCCCATAGTGGAGAGAACAGTCACTCACTCTTCCCCAGAATCGTGTGTCAGTGTCGAAAATCCTCAATGTCATATACATAACCTTTGCAAATAGAAATCAGTCAAAATCAGACAGGAAATGGTATCCTCACTACATTTCCTATGAATAATGATAGTTTATGTTTGCAGGTGCTTTTTGTATGCCAGATTTTGTGTTGGGAGTTCAGGGTACACAGCCTCTAGACATATGTCTCCGTTCTCAAGGTGAGGACAACTAGAAGTATATATCCAGGCACCGTAAGCCAGGCAGACCCAATCAAGACAGTGTGTATATTAAGACCTTCTGTCACTTTATATGCACCATTCCACTTAATCCTCATGACCAGCCTGTGAGATCAGATAATTTGATTATCTCCTTTTTTTTTTTTTTTTCAGATGAGAAACCTGAAGCTTAGGAGTGTACATAACTTGCCCCAAATCACACAGGTAGACAAGGACAGAACAGGGTTCAGTCCCTGGTGTCTGTCTTGACATTAAGTATTAGCCTTTGTGATTCTGACTAAGTCTTTACCGGCTTAGCAGACATGGGTCTCAGCAGACAAAAGGGAATGCTCAGAGCCTGCAGACCTCAGCATAAATGGTGCAATTTTGCTAGTTTTCCTAGTTCTTTTTTAAAAAAAAATCAGTCAACAGAACAGCTGCTGTGACTGTCCTCCACCCTAGATATCTAAGAAGCAGGCTGTCTTCTCTCTGTGGGACATGTAATTCTAGGCCACTCAGAATGATCGTCACTGTCCTCAACAGAGCGAGATGAATGCTGCTCACTGATATGACAGGGCTAACTGCCGCTCACAGGTGAGCCTGGTGGCCACTTAAATAGAAAGCCTAGGGAGCCCGGGTTAGGGAAGAACCAAAAGGACTTGTGGCGAGAACATCTCCATAACTTGGTTGTGCTGCACACAATTACTGTTTAGATTGTGGATAAAGGATTCAGAGGTGAAAATCCAAGCGTGTGAACAGAACACAAAAGTGCTCCAGTAGCCAGATGATCTGTGGCTGTCCCAAAAGTGAACAGAGAAACTACGTATGGCCAGCAAACTGGACAGAGAATTCCAGCAGGAGGCCATCTGAGCTGTGCTGAAATGTCTCCTTTTCAAAAATGGTTTCAGGAGGCAAAAATTTCAAATCACAGATGCAGTCACTTAATTGTGTGCTATTATCAGTAACTATGATTACAGCGCAAGAAAACAGAACTTGAGTGGACATATTTCATAGAGTAGTTTTGTTTTATTCAAATTCAGCCCAACTCACCACTTTATTTTCTTAGAGCTTCTGAACACGTCTTTCAATTGAAAAAATGCAATTATGAATTTTGAGGGCATGATCTTCTAGAAAGAACGGAGTAGGGAGGAAGGATAGTTTTCTGTTTGTCTATGCACCATTCGTCTTCCAGGGCTGATATCCACCATCGATATTAAGAAAGGGTGTCTTCATTTGTAAGGACATCGAAACCCACAAATATCAGATGATTTGATGTGAAAGTCAATAGATGAATGCCTTGTTCTCTGGCACATCCTGTGTCCTGCAGTTAAAACAGAATGTACAAGCCAATTCTTGTTGTTGGGGATAAAGATCATTGTGGCCAAGATTTTCTGAGACTTTCCTTCTTTGTTAATAGTCCCTGTCTCCAAGCCAGAAGCCATGTCAACAAAAGCGATGTGTCATCTGGCACATGGTCAGATGGGCCTGGCACCACCAAACAGTCAGGTTTCGGACCGATGAAATCAGAGGCTGTGGTGCCATCTGTTGAGACATGCTATCGATGTCAGGACACGCTGTGAGGCTCCTGGACTGCTTTCTGCAGTTGGTGAGGAAGCAAAAACTGTGGGTGATGAGTTGGCCGCGCCATGAATCCCCAGGCATCGGAGCCAAGCTTCTCTCCATTCATCTTGGCTGTGTTGACCTGATGTTGAAATGAGGCTATGTGCTGCCAGGGCCAAGGGTAGAGAGAGAACAAGATGTTGGCCAAGGGCAGGAGAGATGGCAGGGCACTTCTCAAGCCTGAGGAAGGGTGAATGAGAGCTGTAAAGGCCATGCGACAAATGTTTACACAGTGGCTCAGAAAGGCAATAGGCGTGGTGACAGCAGGTGATCAGAGAGGAATGTGTTCAGCTTGCACACTGTGGGGTCGGGAGCGAGAGCAGGTAGGTTTGTTGCCAGTGGCAGCAGGCCCAGAGAAGGCCTCGTTCCCAGCTCAGCCTGCTGACATCCTCGTACCGTCTGCCACTTGCTCAGACATTCCTCTGGGACCCAGGAATCTGACCAAAAATAGAGCTCTGGGGTTGAGAGTAAAATTTTACAAATGTAGCGGTGGCATTGTTCTTCGGTGAGCTGGCTTTTCTTTTTTTGTGGCATTTCATCTCTCCTCCCAGGGCTCAACACCTGCTCTGTCCTTTAATAGCTCCCCAGGGCCTCCATCCAGCTGGGCTTCATTTACAAAAACAAGAAAGATTACAGGTTTCTAAAAAGAAATAACTGTAAAGATCATCTAGTTCACTGACCTCATTTTACAAATGAGGAGATGGTGGCCAAGAGAGGCCAAGTTACTTCCCCAAGGTCACTGAGCTAGTGCAGGAGAATTAGCTCAAATGGATGAGCCCTCACTTAGAATGTGAGAGGTCAGTGGAGCCAACACCTGCATCCTCAACATCCTGTTCTCTCCAGTGCCATGGATGACGGAATGGAGGGCAATTAAGAAATGGAGTGCAGCTAATTAGTGGACAAAGTATAAGTAAGCGTTATTAATACGGTATCACGAGCAGTGTGGCCAGAGGACTCAGAAACACTTAAATCCTGTCTTCAGCTAATCAATTCTTTATATGAAGTTCCTAAGAAAAATCTATCCATTGGACAATGATCAGTAAGGCAAGAGAATATTTTTAGCCTAGCCCAGGCTTTGTTCCCAAACATAAGAGAATTCTAGTGAATTAAAGTCAAATCACAGGATGATTCCTATTTGGGGGAAGAGCTGGCCGAGGCAGCAAGCCCCTGGCCAGAGAGATAAAGTCAGTTTTAAAAAGGTCGTTGGAAATCCCTTCAAGGAAGGAAATGAAAGAAAAGGAGGTCCATGGAGAAAACAAGCTCTCCTCTATCCTGAGAATCTCGAAGTCACCCAGCTGGACACTAAAATGGACTCGGCCGTTTTTTCAAACTTTCTCAATTAGTAATTTAAGGCCTGAGGGTATTGAGGTCTAGAGAGGCAGAGTGAATTCTCTCTCCAGCTTTGACAAAATTCTAGGACCTTCTGACAGACCATGCTGGAGCGGCCACTCCAGTGGGTGGTGGTTTGATAGGATCCTGCAGAAAACTGAGACAATGCAGGGAGGGCCCACGGGGGAGCAAAGGCCTCAGGGCACACCTAGGAAGCCGCAACATTAGAGACATCCGGGCTTGAGAAAAATGGCAGAACTATGTCCCTCCTCTCTTCAAAGTCAGATGCAACTTCTGCTGCCATCGAGTCACATAAACCACAATTCTTTATCCATCCTGATGCTCCCATGAGGGGAGCCTTGGAGAGGGCAGAATTTTGCAATCCTGAGTGTTTACCTGAATCATTTGAGCAAAGATTGAATTAACTAAAGAGGCAGTTTAATTACTGGTTTGGCCTGAGAGAGTCTAATTGGGTTTGAGAGCCTAATTCATAGGCATCCTCCCATCCTGTCCCACGCTACTTCCTGACAGAACAGGGAGCCCTGATCTGAGCAGGTATACAGAAGAAGTTATGAGATGGTGCCATGAATATAAAAGAAGGGAAACAAAAATTACCTATAATTCTAACACTCAGAAAGGACCTACTTACTGCTATCATTTTTTCCTCACCCTCCCTCCCTCCTTCCCTCCCTCCCTCCCTCCCTCCCTCCCTTCCTCCCTCTCTCTCTCCTTTCCTTTCTTCTTTCCTTCCTTCTTTTCTTCTCTTTTCCCCACAGGGATACTTTACTAGAAGGCTATAGCTCAGCTCCTGCAGCAGAGGAGATGTGTCCCTGGGAATAACCCAGGGAGTCTCTGCTTTGTCTCTCCCTGCAAATGTATCTACCTATATTTTGCAGTCTTTTACAATACTGTTTTTATGATATTAAAGCTAATTTTTGAAAGTGTTTCTCTGCACCACTCCTGATGCTAAGATTTTATGCAAGATTTCATTTAACATTTAAATCAGTCCTGCAAACTGGATGCCCTTATTATTTCCTTGTTTAGAAAATGAAGGCACGGAGATTTCGAATAGTTGGGTGGCATGCCCAGGTCACAAGCCTATCAAGTTACAGAGCCGTAGACCTAAATCACGTCTCTCTGGCCAATGACGGGCCTTTTCCGTAGTCAGACATGTGTGCTCCCTGCTTTTTATACGCTGAGATTTATTTTTCACATAGTCACATCCCTCCACCACAAAGGGAAAGCCTATCTTTAGCAGGAAAAAGCTAGACCAACAAACAATGAAAAATAGGGATGAGGTAAAGGTGGATAAGGTGTAGCATGTTCTTCTCTGCTTAAACCCTCAATGATTTCACACCACCATTAGAATAAAATAGCACTTTCTGATATGCACAATCAGACCCCTGTTTTCCTCCTGTCTGATTGCCATTTTCCCCTGCTCTCACTGGGCTCAATTCACCTTGACCTTTTCCTATTTCTTTACCAGGCCAACTTTACTTCTGATTTAGGGCCTTAGAACTGGCCATTCCATCTTCCTGTACTGCCCTTTCACAAAAATGTTTCTTATAATTGTATATTTGCTCATTTTCCCAACGGTCTTGTCAAAAATTATTTTATTATTTTTTTAGGTTATAAAACTAGATGCATAAGTAATAAGAATTCTTATATGTTTCCAGTAAATTGGCCTGTTCTCACCTGAAACACCACTATTTTTTTCTAGCAGTATTTCTCTTTAATGACTATTTCTCATATATTAATACAGTTATACTGGTTTCCCTTGTTTTAGTATTTATATAGTGTGTTGGTTTTTATTATTTTACTTTTGACTTTAAGGTACCCTTATATATTATATCCATCTGTTTTAAGGAGCATGTAGTTGTGTTATTTCATAATAAATCTGATAACCCTCTTTATTTTATACTAGCCTTTATTTTAATATAATTGCTGATATACTAGGTCAGAATCTAGCATCATATAGTTTTCTATTTATCCCAACTGTTTATATATATATTTTATCAGTTATTTGCCTAAAAATGTCTTTATTTTGCTCCCATTTTTGATACATACTTTCTCTAGCTTGGCAGTTATTTTCTTTTCACACTCTAAAATTGCCGTTTCATTATCTTTTATCTTCCATTGTTTTTGTTGAAAAGTCAGCTGTCAGCTCATCATTGCTCATTTGGAAGTAAACAATGTTCCCCTACCCGATCTGGTTGTTTTTCAGATTTTCTGTTGGTCTTTGGTGTCCAGTAGTTTTATTATGATGAGTGTAATGGTAGTTTTCTTTGTAATTATTTTCTTTAGGTTAATAGGGTTTTAATTTTTTTCATCTGTAGTTTGATGTTATTTTTTGTTTTTTGGAAAATTATTACTTCAAATATCACTTCTGGGTTTTTTTTTTTTATCTTTCTTCTGGGAATACAATTATGTTAGACTTTATAGTGTATATCTTATGTTTCTCACCTTCTTTATTTTCCATTCTTTTGTCTCTTCATGCTTCTTCTGAATATTTTCTTTTGTCCTTATTCCCATTCACTAATTCTCTCTTCAGCCATGTTAATCTGCTGCTCACTCTTCCATTGAGATTTTGATAGTGCACAGATGCTTCTCAACTTACAATTGCTTAACTAAATTAAAAGTGGTGCCAAAGCAAATACTAGAAATTTGATCTTTTGACAAATTTTGATGCCTTCCTATTACCAGGCTTCTCATTAAGTTTCTTTTATTTATTAATTCAGCAAACATTTATTAATCAGCTAATATATTCTAAGAATCATACAAGGTGCTGAGGATATATAGGGAATGCTATAGACAAAACCTCAGAACTCACAGAAGTCAAATTCTTGTTCATGTGTGTAGAGGAGTGAAGGAGAGAGAAAATAGACAAGTAAATGAAGGTATAATATAATTTCAGGTATTGATAAATGCTAGTCTATCTCCTTTATGAACTTCTCTTTTTAATCATTTCCATTTTGCTAGTAGATCTCCACCTTTCTTCCCTTAGGTATGGAATGATCTAGTGTTTGGTTTCAAGGTGCATCTTTTCAAGTATGGCAAGAAAAGAGGTCAAATAAACCTCTAAAAAAGCTCATTTGTACTGGAAAAATTAACTGAAAAATTTGCCATTGAAATGTTTATAATTTGAAAAAAATTTTGAAAGTTGACCTTACTGTAAAAAAGCAGACCCCACTAAACAAGGGGAATATGTCTACTTTAAAAGCTAAGTACCGTCTTTGACTTAATGAACGTATGACTCAACTTCCTTTCACACTAGTTACGTATTACAGCTTTGGGGACAAGGCAGCTAAATTATTATTTTAGTTATATTTTTTTAGTAAAATATATGTAACATAAAATTTACTATTTTAACGATTTTTAAGTGCACAAATTCTGTGGCATTAAGTGCATTCAAATCGTTGTGCAACCATCATGACCATCTCCAGAACTTTTTTCTCATCCAAAACTGAAACTCTATACTCATAAAACAGTACATTTCTGTTTAACACTGACCCCAGCCCCTGGTAACCCTTGTGCTTTCTATTTCTATGAATTTGACTATGCTAGGGACTTTGTGTAGTGGAATCATACAATATTATAAAATGCTATTTTTAGACCTAACCTGTTTTATATAGGAATCAAATAGGAAATTATAGCACATGTAACTTTATTCTGACAATTGTTATTAATTATGGGTTTTATAAATTTTGCTTATTAAATCTGTGAGGTGGTTTTAATGAAGGAAGCAATCTTAGAAAATGTCAACAAAATAAATTGTTAGCGACTTCTCATAAAAAGCTTCTAAGTTAGTTAAAGAAGGCAAATTTTAGTACCAAGGGCTACTTAACTACTTATATGTTATTGCTATTGATTTCTTCACTGGATATACAAGTTCATAAGGTTTTTAGGTCTTACATTGCATGAATTCAAGGTAGTGTTTCCATTGCAAGTGAAAAAGTTTCTCTGATGTTCAAAATTATTTTCTTCCCTGAAAAAACACCAAAAATTTTTTTGAGTGATCATAATACATGCATTTTAAAATGTACTAAAGTGTATTATAGTGGCACCATTCGATTTAAACAAAACCTAGATTGTGGAAATAACTCCAACAAATGCATTAGCGGCATCTCTTTCATTTTATGTCTCTGTGCTAACTGAGTAGACAGATTTTTCCCTTTGCAGCAAACAGAGATTGTTGAAAATCTTTAGCTGTTCTGTCACACATTAAATTGATGGTGGGCAGGCCTTCAATGCCTATAAATTTGATCTATGTTCAACAAAGCCACACATTTAAAATCTTGACTTTCAAGATTTCATAAGTCTTAAATATGTTTTAACTCCAGACCAGAAACATGGGAATTATATGTGATTCAACCACATTTAAAAAGGCTGGGCAAATGGTTTTAGAGGCAGTCAGTTCTCTGTCCTCTAATGAGACTAATGTTGGGAGTGCTCCTATCTGTTCAGAAAGTTACAGTGAGTGGATTCTGTACTCACTGCATAGGCTGCAAGAGCAATACGATTTGTACCCATGTTCCAGAAGAGCTTACTGAGTATTTTTCAGCAAGTTAAAGGAATGAGGGCTGGGAGACTTATTTAAAAAGGGGTTAAGTAAGAGAAGGAAACTGGAAAACTAGGCAAGCATAACCTAATGAAAAAAAAAAATAGGCTGGTCCTCGATATTATGCTTTTAAGTGGATACATTAACTTAAATATGGAATTTAGAAAATAAATATGCCTATATGTCTCTCATCGATTCTTGTTACTCTAAATTACTATGTGTATTTTACTGATGTATCCTGTTTCTCTGTCAGAGGAGACTTGCTATGCATTGCTATTCTATTAAACATATATTTATGGTTGTTAGTGGTGAGGGTGATGACGATAATGATGATATGATGACTTTTATTGAGAAAGCCAGGAACAGGAGATAAGGCAAGATGTGAAGAAATAAGGGTGCATGAGGAAAAGCGAGGGGCAGAATCTATTAACTGGATGGAGCTAGCAAATCCCGCCACGCGGGTCTGTTCCCACTGGCCACATTTCAGTTTTGCAAGGATTCTTGCCCTTTTTCTTTAGATGAGGACAAATCTCATTTGAATACAAAAACCTTCATTTACAGTGAATTTAATAACAGACAAGAAGTAGATTTGCTGATGAGAATGTGAAGGAAAGCGTACCCTTAGACACTGTTGGTGGACATGTAAATTGGTACAGCCATTATAGAAACAGCATAGAAATTTCTCAATAAATTAAAAATAGAACCACCATGTGATCTAGTAATCCTGCTTCTGGGTATATAGCCAAATAAAGTGAAATCATTATCTTAAAAAGATATCTGTACTCCAAGTTCATTACAACATTATGCACAACAACCAAGATATGGAAAAATGTAATTGTCAGTCAATGGATGAATGGACAAAGAAATGTGGTACATACATAGAGTGGAATATTATTTAGCCTTAAGAAAGAAGGAAATCCTATCATTTACAAAAACATAAGTGAAATTAGAGGGCATTATACTAGGTGAAATAAGCCAAACAGGGAAAGACAAATACTGCGTGGTATCACTTGTGTGTAGAAACTTTGAAAAACAAAAAAGTCAAACTTACAGATACAGAGAGTAAAGAGTGGTTACTGTGAGATGTGGGGAAACAGGGAGAGTTTGGGAAAGTGTACAAACTTTCACTTATAAGTAAAGTCTGAGGCTCTAGTGTATATAACACAATGACTATAGTTATCAGCTATACACTGTACTGTATAATTGAAATTGTTAAGAGAGTAGAACTTAAATGTTCTCACCAAAAAAAAAAAAAAAAAAAGGTGAAGGGTAAACATGTGAGGTGATGGATGTGTTAAATCAGCTTGTGGTGGGATTCTATTCACAACGTCTGCGTATATCAAATCATCATGTTGTACACTTTAAATATCTTGCAACTTTGTCAATTATACCTTAGTAAAGCTGGAAAAAAAAAGAAAAGTAGATTTGCAGATTTTTAACCAACCAAATGCAAAAAAAATTCTGGTTATCAAGTAGTCAAGGTAATAGCTTTCAACAAGAAAGCAGACCAAATCAGTCTTCCAAAGAATTGGTTATTTTATATCTTTAAAGATTACTTTTTCTCCTACATCCTAGAAAGTGCAAAGCAGTGAGTGCCATGTACCTTGCAAGGAGAAGAGAAGAAATTTGTGTTTCATATTACTGAGCAAATATATATCAGGAGGACAGGCCTCTTTGGATGATGCCGGAGCCAAATACTTAAAGGCGGTGCAGGGGAGGAGCAGGGACCAGGAGCCAGAGCATCTCACAAAGCAAGATGCCCACGGAATTGCTTCTCACCCCTGTGACCCAAGCATAATACCCCCAACGCCAGTGCAGACACAGCTGTTATTCATTGTTCTCCTTGCCCAGGGCCTCTAAATGGCTTCCACCTAAACCACAGAGAACATCCTCGTAGTAAGTTCTACATTGCCACTGAGCTTATGTCATAAAAAAAGAGGTGTAAGTGAATTCCTGCATTACTTAGATTAGAACTTCTATTTACTTGTCTAGTGAAATTATTACATAATTACCCTTCTTGTTCCCATAAGAGCTTACTCTGCACAACAGAAGGTTTTGAGCAAACGGGATGTCTAACTTTGGTTTCATTTTACACATTATAGAGGCATCGTGTAAACCCAGAGGAGGAGGCTGATGCACATTCCCTAACTCTGGGGTCCAATTGGTACAAAACCTTTTAAAAGTTCCAATGTCTGAAAAGTTACATATTGAATATTTCCTAAGCCAGGCTGAGGCAAGAATCTGCAGCCAAACTAGTTCAGTGTTATAGCCAAAATGTATGTTTTTTTTTAAAAAAAATCACTCATAAAGTGATTTAATATACCATCTCTGTTTAAAAACTGTAGCATATCATTAGCAAATCACTCAGAGTGCATTGAAAATGAAAACTTCATTTTCAATCTTAAAAATGAAATACAGTAACTATTGCTTAGATACCTGGAAAAGCAAGCTGTCTTTCTTAGGTGGGCATGCCATTTGAGTGAGGGCTGACATGACAGGTGGTGCCATTCATAGGTGGATAATTTTATGCCAAAAATAGCAAGGTATATTCACTGGTATATAAACCACAACATCAGAGGAGTTCCTGACCTTAAGATACCAGAAATTCCAAAAACACAGCAGGTCAGGTAAGCCTTAAATACCAAGATAATGCTATACAGGTAAGAATCACTATCATGATATCTTCCCTGCTGGGAAAATTGTTACAATGCAGTTGTCACGTGTAGCCTGGATGAAGTTTGGTTAAACATGACAGTAACTGCTGCTGAGGTGTCTAAGGCAAAACCAAAACTGTGGTTACAGAAGAATGAGATGATGCAGGCAGCATGTTGCCTATGTCTATCATGTGGAGAAAGATTTCAATAGCATGGCTCACAAGGCATCATTTATGCATTCAAAGTCACCTTCTAGCTTAGCTTTGGGAACAGATTCTCAGGGGCTCCCTCCAGCACTCCGCACCATCAGCAGCGCCGTGGATATTGTTGGTTAATAGCGGCTGATGACATTGCACTGCGCCTTGGCGCTCGGGCCCAGCTACCCCAGCTGCAGCACCATCTCATATCTCCTCCCTAGCTGGTGCCTGAGGCACAGCTGCTATAATACCTGCCCGGCCCACCTGATCCCCCCAGTCACACAAATGTTGCCTTTGCCTAGAGCGCCTGATTCACCATTTCTGATTTCTCCTCCACTGTCTGCTCTCAGTCTAAATGTCATTTTCCCTGCCCCCTGGCTCCTCTAAAGTAACGTGGCAGTTATCTGTCTTTGTCATTCTCTATTCCAGTCTCTTCTCAGTCTCCTTTATAGCATTTCTGTGCTAGATTTTACTTATTTGTATGTCGTTCAGTCCAATCCCTTCCTTTTATAAACAAGGATATTAATGGCCAGAGAGTTAGGACAGTGATTGATGCTGATCACCTAAAATGACTGGTGGCGACCATAGCTATGTCGGTAGCATCTAAAGAGCAGGGACATCTGAAAGTCTATTTGCCTCAAAATGAATCCAACTATTGGATAATAAAGCAAAACACACAGCCCAAAAGAAGGAATAAAAGCTTTATTTTTCTTTTTTTTTCTTTTTCTTTTAGATGGCCAGCAAACATCTGTTCTGCCTTCTTATTCTTCCTGTACACCAGCTGAATGGGAAGAAGTATTTTTACCTTGCTCTCTTTCTCCTCCCATCTCCCCGTGCCACAGTCCCACCAGTTCTCTCTCTAACCCTCTGGTGAAGCTGGTGGTTAGCAGAAGGAGCTGTGGAAGGGTCTTTACATCTTCAGGGCCCGCAGGTCTTGCGAATCAGAGGAGGAGATGAACAAGTCCAGTCTAAACATACTGCCCAAGCCCTGTATTTGATTACGCTGCATTTTTCCTTTCCTCTGTTTTCTCTTAGCCTAACTTGATAAGTGCCAGCTCCCCTGAGGAAGCACCCCCCAACCAGGAAGTGGATAAAAGAGAGGGACGAGAACAATGTTGGAGAAAGCAGTAAGGGTGGCGAGAACGAGGACACCAAAACGCAGGTCTACAAGCTTAAAGTGCTGCAAAATGATATGAGGTTCTTGTTTTAATTCAAATTCCTGGGCTCCCCTAACTCTTTGAACTTTGGATTCAGTAGAGCTGGGGTGGAAGTGCTGGATCCCAGAATCTGCATTTTAAAGGGGTGCCCTGATAATATCGTAAATGTGAGTGAGTCTTAACTCTTTACTTGTCCTAAAAGAATGAAGTGTCCGTGGCTTGGGCTCCCTGATCTAAGTCGGTATTTCCAAACGGGTGTGTGCTGAGATGCCGCTTCCTTGAGGTGGCTTGAGGACGCATCCAGAGGGAGAATCCTCCCCCAGCCTCATGCACTTACCCTACACGGCCTTACACATGCTACCGTTTGTTCTGAGTTTGCTGATGTGACAGGTTGTGTGTGAAGCATTGTCTGAGCAACAGTATCTTTGAACCCAGGTTAGCTATCCCTTGAATAATGAAGTTAATTTCAGAACCAAAGGAAGAGAAAAGATTGAGTTTGGGCACAGGTTGGAATGCAGGAAAGGCCTGCACACAACATTCTTGTCCACTCTACGATCCAGAGAGACAGGACGCCCTGGCGAGCGAGCGGACACCGCAGTCCACGTTTCAGGCGAGGACCTTCTTCTGGAATTGCTGCTTCTTTTTTCTTCCACCTTTTGGCAGCTGTTCTCTCTGCCTGGTGTTTTTAAAGCATGTCGTAGGGTGTTGCTTGGCTGTCTAGAATAACAGTATCCACCCACCAAGTGTGCGGTTGCCTGGAGGTTATTGCTGAGACTTCAGGAGGACTTGGGTCCTTGTTCTGAGTCTGGAGAAGGCACCACTTCGACGCAAGTGCATCCGCTCACCTGCCTTTGACTTCGGTGCCTGGGAAGACAGAGATTTGGCACCTTCTCCGGCTGACACGAGCCCGTCCCGTGTCAGGGCAAGTTTCTCCTTGACACACAACTTCGCTCTTCCCAGGCTGCAGGCAGCGGGTGGGTGTCAGGGCGGCAGGGGCTCGGGATGCTTCGCCCTTCCGGTGCCCTGCCGTTGATTTGCTCTTTCCTGACTCGTGTCTGCCGGAAGTTTCCGAGCTTCAGCGGCGAGAACCACCTGTTGCTCCGGGGCCGTGTTGCAGGTGTGCTCCCGCCGAAGGCTCTGACAAGGCAGAGGTGTGGGCTGCGGGTGATTTAAGACGGTCTTATCGGCAATTTAGTTAAATCTGCTGGACGGCTCTCTCCCAATGCAGGAAGATGAATGCAAGTTTTAGTGATTGAATCGGCTTGTATTTGAAATAGGAGGAGCAAAAGAGAGCCATCTCCCTGGGAGGCTTTGACAGGTAAAAAATGACCCAGAAAAGTCTCTGGCAAAATAGGCTGGGCTGGCATAAGGTACCGGAAACTAACTCATATTTACTACAGTTGGTTTAAGATTTCTGCTAAAACTCCCTGCGCATTTCACCAGCATCCAGAGGATAGTATTCGTGTTTTGCATATTGTTATCTTTTAGAGACATGTCATTCTTTGAATGTCAACCCTCAATTATTTGTAGTATTGCAAATATGCAATTTAAAAAAATCCGCAGGCGATTTTTAGTTAACTAGTGTTGTATTGACATCTGAGAATGGGTGTGTTTCATGGTTTGAGAATGCTTGTTTAACAAAGTAGCAAAGCTGCACTGGGCAGATCTTGTCTGTGAGTGGATATCTGCCCAGTTCTGGACACCTTTCATGAGCTATCATCTCTAATCCAGGATTTTCTGGAGTTCAACATTATCGACCCTAAAACATTTGGCTAGTAGAAGAGATAAAAGTTCAGTGTTTGTATTTCTACTTCTTCTTTGGACAAAATGAAAGAGAGTTGCAAATGTTATAATGAAGCATGCTGGGTGTGCTGAGCAGGTGTTGCAGAAAGGGTGGAGAATCTGGCAATGCAGGACGTGGGTTCGAGGCCCAGTTCTGCTACTTTACAATATAGCCTTAAGCAAGTCATTTTGTCTCTCTAAGGATTATTCTCTCATCAGTAGAGGGTTGTCATGGTACCTTGCTTACTTCATGGCGTGGGTATGAAGGTTAAATGAGATGGTAGATATGAAAACTGAGTAAACTGCAATGTGATCTTTTATATTTCACGCAGTCTAGGGCACTCGTGCTAGTCAGCATCCTACATGTTAACAAAGCAGCATCTTAGTTTGAGAAAGCAGTAATCCTCACTGCGATTGAGTATGGAATTTTCTGTATACAAAGAGATATTCTGCCTCAAATAATTGCAAATTAACTTTCAGCATTCTTTCTAGTTTCTCTTCAAACTGCAAGCGTATGAAAGGAGGTATGAGAACAGATAGCCTCATTTGGATAGCCGAAATCGAGAAATCCTGGACTAGAGGACCAAGGCCTGCAGTCTTACTGCTAAGCCACTGCCATGCCCCGGGTACAGCTCTTGTCTTTTTCTTTTCTCTTTATCTCTCCAGGTGATCTCACGCAGTCCCATGACAGTATATGCCATCTATATGCTGAAGGTGCTGAAAGTTACAGCTACAAATTGGAATGTCCCCTGAGATCCAAACATATATCCAATTACATTTTCAGTGCTGCCACTTAGTTGTCTAATAAGCATTAGAAAATTAACATGGCCTAAATGGAGCACTAATCTCCCCTCAAATCCAGTTCCCACCGAGCCTTATTTTATCTCAACCAATGACAGAACCCTTCATCCAATGGCTTAGGCCAAAATCATAAGAACCATGAATGCTGGACTCTGCACTGGAGACCACAAGGGTTCAAATCCCAGCTCTGCTGCTTATTATTCTGTGACTATGGATAAGTTACTTAATCTTCCTGAGCCTCAGTGTCCTGTCCTTCTTTCTAAAATGGAGAAAATATCGTACCTATCTCTTTAGATTTTCTTATGAAGATTAAATGTGTTAATATGTGTTAAACACTCAGAACAGCGCCTGGCACAGTATAGGTTCTATATAAGGGTTTGCTATTGTTATTATGTTCTCATCCCTCACCTAAGTTGCATTAACAAATATTGTTAGCTCTGCTTTGATTACTTTTCACCATGCCGATACCACAGCCCCAGCCAAGTCAGACCATCATAACTTGCCTCTTGTTTTTACCTCCCCTCTGCTGCTGGCCATCCTCTGCAGAGCAGCCAGAATCCAGGATCTATCTGCAAGCCCACCCACTCTGGTCCTGCCTTCATTTCCAGTCTCATTGCTGCTCTCTACCTCGTTCAGGGGGTCAGCTTGCCATGGTTGATCTTTTTCATCATTTATGTCTCATCTCAAATGGCCCCTTGTCCACAGACCATCAGTCTCCGTGGTCAGGAGAAGCCTCCCCTGTGAGGCACTGCCCAGCCTGGTCATAGCCTCCTTTTGGACTCAGGCTTAACGAGATCTAAAAGGACCTTATTAATGGACAAGTTTCAGGGTTCCTGTCAATTTCTTCCTGTGGAATGTTAGGTCCTAGAGTATGGGAGCTTACTTTGTTTATTTTATTGCTATGTCCTGATGATGGTGACCTTGATCTGATTCCTACGATCCTAGAAAAACAGTGAAGGCTAAGAAATCCCCTCTCCACTGCTTTCTGAGAAATGGCTTGGTTGCAAAGAAGCATTGTTTCCCAAACGACTTAGATAAGACTCACGGATGTTCCACCTTCTTGACCTGTAATGAGATGAACCACGGACCCTCCAACTTCTCATTCTTTACCTCATAAATAATTCACTAATCTGCTTGTCTCCACTGATGAATTGGAACAAAATGCTTGGTAATCAAACTTTGATTAATATTCTCTTTCCCCCAGGCCACTGAACTTTAGTACGCCCTCAGCCTGAGCCAGCAGACAGATGAGACTAGCTTGGCCACAGGGTAAAACATTCTCTGATCTGCCATCTGATCAGGCCACTCCTTCATCTCACTCTCCTACACTCAATTCTTTGTAGGCTTTTTACTCCTTCCTTTAAAAGAAAACTCCGTTTTGCCTAACCCTTGATGTGCCTACAGATCTTATGATCACAGTGTTTTCCCTATTGCAATATTCCTCCCCCCACTATTACAACAATTCTTTCAAATAAAATCTCTATTTAATAAATCCAGATTTTTTTTTTATTCAACAGCCCCCAGTGTCTAAAAGGTGCCTCGCACATGATTGGTGCCTAATAAATATTTACCATAGAGTAAAAAAAACATTGCTATTAGGAATTCTAGTCAAAATACTTAGTATGGCAACACTGTGAAAGGTGAATCCCAGTGTCCATTGCGGAAAACCCTCACTGAGAAGCACACAGAGGCAGTTTGACTTTCTGCTGACTGCTGAGCACTGAGATGGACTCTTAGGAGAGAAAAGGCATTCAAGCTGACAGTGCAAGTCTGATGGTAGGGACGGAATTGCCTGCCATTCACCCATCAACTCATTTCCTTCTTATTCACTTTCAGAAAAAGGATGCATGCTCTGGTCCTATCTAGAGATTTTAGTTCCCTGGATCCCCACCTAGCTCTTCACTGCATATGTACCACCTAGGGTGGCATGTGAATAAAGATGAGATTAGTGTGAGGCTGTGTCTTTGTATCTGCAGGAGACTAAATATTTGTGTAATCAAAATGTATTATTAAAAATAAAATCTCTCATTTTTTCAAGAAGGTATTAGCATCTTACAAACCTTGTATCTAAATTTGTGTTATAGTCCTAGCTGTATTTAGAAATTAAAACCAACAGAGAAAAAGTAAACTAAAATAAAATAAGCCATAAATACTCTTCTACCACACACATATATACACAACCATCTTTTAAAACTTTTATTATATTTTTTTAGTCTCATTCTTTAATATGGAGTATAGAGCTGACTATAATTTTATGGGAAAAATTATCTTTAACCTAGTAAGATAGAATGATTCCTATATTTTCTCTATACTGTTTAAACAGTTGTGATTAAAAAAAACAAACAGATTTCCATATCAGTTTAGGCTTTCCTCTTCCTATGACTAATCTAAGCATCCTTCTCAGTTGCAAATGTGTTAAATGATGATCATGACTGAGGTACATAGCTAATTTGCATTTATTGCCTTTTTATATGTATAACAAATATGAGCTTTCCAAGTTAGTATAATTATGTTTCAAGACCCATAAAATATGCTTCATTTTATTGAAACGATATTTTCATTTTGAGTTAATTTATTTAAGAAATTTCTGCTCACTGATTTTCAGGATGCTATCTCAGAGTTGTGCATGAAAAAAAGTCATTAATTAACTCTTTACTGATGAATTAATTATAGAAAGAGACTGCCATTGAGGGGCCCTGGTGGTTTCACAGCACAATATCAAAGTCACAATGCCAGATGTTTGGGGATAGGAGTCATTTTGGTCTTGTAAGAATTAGAAATGGCTAATGTATAGAAATTCTTAAAAACAGCATTCAAGTTATTTTAAATGTTCCACCTGTTGCCAGACAGTCAACAGTATTTTACTGAATACTTTTGTGGTGCTTAGTGTGGCGCTAAGAGCCAATGAGTGCTAAAAAAAGGGCGTAAGAGTCATTCTTTCAATGCTGTTTTAAGGAATCTCTTTTATTCTGTTGCCGTTTGCTTAGATTAGATTAAGAATTCTTTGACTTTATTTTCCCTGAATTACTGCTGGAGGTACTCACTGGTTCTAGCTGAAATTAGCTCCATTTTCCCAAGTTTAATCTTCTTGACAGATACTGATGATGCCATTACTCTGCCCCAGTGGTCACTGGATCAAGGACATACTTAATTCCATTACACTTTTCTCTTGTTGCTTTCTTCTCCTCCTCCATCTTAACCAAATTCTGATTAGTGAGCTCATTACTATTTGTACCTGGCTGTCTTTTAACACATAGCATATTTGAGACATTTTCACAGAAGCAGAGAAATTGCTGCTTCCCTTTCTCATCACACTGTAATCGATTTTCAGGTCCTGAGAATTTATCTCCATTTTGAAGCTACATCACCACAAAGGATTACACAATCATTGGTTATTTTTAAGTTTGGGTGGCTTAAAACTGACTTAAAACATCATTTTCTTGCAGATGAAGTTGCTTAAAATTTCGTGCTACTTTCTTAAATTGATTAACGCCTCGAGTCTCTTATATCTTCATAATTCATATTACAGATTCCTCGTTTCTCCAAGTATGAACAGGGTTGTCAGACTGCAATCACTGAGTAACAGATAAGAAGTGCAACCAAATAAGTAATTTACGGAAGGGCTCTCTGGTGGTGCAAAAAATTAATGAAGTTTTCAAAGGTGCGCAATTTATAATTGGGATAGCTTAGATGCCCAGAGATTTTGACCTCAAGTCAAGGAAACATAGACTATAGAATTATGAGGCCTGGACAGGGAGAGAAGTATTATCTAACACAGAGATTGCAAACAGGAAACCTCCAGGCTTGATCTGGCCTACAGATTGATTTTACTTCTTTAACTTTGGTTCCAAATGCCTTTAGGAAAGGCAGACTGGTCTTCCTTCCATCCACTATGCTGTCCACCATTATCACCACTGAGCCCATTCATGCATTTACATTACCTGCCTGGCACCTACATGCATTTCACTCTGTGACCCAGTTCTTACGGTAAGAAAATGAGGAAACTGTGAGGTAAGTGATTTATTCAAGGTAACCGATAAGCAATATGTTTTGTATGCAGTTTCCCTCACAAATATCCTGATTTTCCATCTAGAATCCTTTCTATATTTCATGCATGGTTATATTTCTCTGAGAAATTAAAATCAGAACTATCTAAAAATGTAGGTCATTAATATAATATTTTATACTTTTATGAAATCATGAAGTATTTTAGAAGCAGGAGTTATAAAAAGGAAGTGTAGTTCAGGAGGTTGAGTAATTTGATCAAGCTGTGGAAGAAAGCTGGGTTTTGAGTCATGTTCAACCCCCCACACACATTGGGTTTACTGTTTGTTTTGCACAGTGATGGGAGCACCCAGTAAATAATGATGAAATTATGGCATTTCTTTTTGTAGGCTTAAAGTTACAAGTTCTAAATAAACTTCTAGGAGGTGTTTGCCTTTAAAATGCCATTAATCCCTCAAAGGAACAACCAGTTAAATTAAAATGAATAAATGAAAACCTATGGTATGTTCAGAAATTGGTTTCTCTTAGTCATCATATTACTCATGCAAGATTTCTTTATGTCAACCAGACTCTATATCAAAAAGACCATTTGGGTTGCCATAAGAGTCAGTGACATTTCTTAATTTAATTTACCATTAACAAGGTAACAAGAGCCACATCTGCATCATAGAAGCATACAAGGGAAGAAAGAAAGGTTCAGTTTGGAGAATTCTAGATTCCTAGCACTCTCTGA
>CM053511.1:43727207-43755509 GCA_028627145.1 Eidolon dupreanum
GGGACTTCCTGTTGATAAGGTTTGGGGAGAAATAGTTAAGTAATTGTTTTATAACATAGGACACTGGTGATGCTGTGTATTTAAAATTTGTGATGCAAGTCACATAAATTACATTTGGAATAGAAAAGCTTGGGGCTTGAAAAAACCTGAATTATATTTCCTAACCCCAATCTCCCACCTTCTAATAACCCAGCTCTGCCTGCAATGACTTTATGTCAAGGTCCTTAAGAAAGCCAGCTCTGCTTTTGCATCCCAGTTCCAGCTTCTCATTGGGCAGAGGCACCTCTTGGCCCAGATGTGCCTTAGCTTCCTCATCCCTCCCAAGTCTTCATGCAAAAACTCTCTGCCTCTCTGCTTTCCTCTTTACCTCTCTCCTATTCCCAAGAATCAGTTCTCCCCCACCGCCCCTCCAGTGATCTCCTGGAGGAAGGGCTTGCAAGTTGCAGATTCAGAAACCAAACTCTTGTAGTTGCTGAAAAGATCTGCAAAAATCCACATGTATACTAATATTACAGCAAGGAGAATTCACTGTAGCTGGAATCCATTTAGAGCCTCTTTGTAGCACTGATTTCCCAAACCATGACTCTCCTCTGATCCCTTATTATGACATTCATTGAAAGCTTTAAGGAACTAGAAGTATGGAATCTTCAACTGTATCACAAGGATATAAATATGAATTATCAGTCCAATAAGATACAAGTTAGTTGGATGTCCGATTGGTTGATTATTTATTTATGAAATATATGTATATAACATATATGTTAAACATATTGAGTATAAAACCTAGTAGATATTTTACCTAAGTTGAAGGTCTCAATAAAATTTTCAGTAAGATTAATGTGAATTTCACAAATAATACCAATAACTTTGGAAATGATTCATTTTCATGAGAAGAAATGAAGCTTCACCTAGCATGATAGTATTCATGTGGAAGCATAAAATTACATGAGTAAAAGACAAAGTGAATTTTAAATATCTTATTTTAAATAGGATAAAAACAGCATACACAAATATTTTCTGTATACATTATTAATCATATTATTCAAAGCACAGGGACAAAAGAAATAATGTTTAAATGAATACTTTATGTTAAATAAGTAACAAACCTAATTAAATACACATTTGTTAAAGTTTATCCTTTGAATTAGACAGACTTTTTCTTTTGGAATTCAAAATGGTGTCCAATTTCTGACAAATCCAAATCATACTGTTGACATTTGTTATTGAAGAATTATTTTATCATGAGTTTTATATTAAAATGTTTTATATTAAAAAAGAAAAAATAAATGAACATAGTAAGATCATTATATACCTGAATTAACAAATATCACATATTTTTAAAGTAAAAATACTTTAAAAAGTATTTTTTAAAAGAAACTAGATATGAATTTCTTCAGGCCTTTGCTTCATTAGTGCCAATGATGTCCCCCAAAATAGAAGTATATTTATTACATACTTTAAAATACTTTAGCCTTCATATACAGTTATTTACTTATTAATGTGCACATATACATTTCATAGTCTTTAAAAGGCATTAAACTTCACTAGAGAAATGCATATGCTTTTGAATCTTGGAGATGATAAAGGTTTTCAAAATTATACTCAGAGATTTAGATTTGTACACTTGATAATGTGTCCCCACTTGATAATGACTAAAAGAGCCAATCAGATTATAGTTCAACAAAAGTCTGAATGCAACACACACAGAGAATTTCAGTAAAGTAGGGAAAGACACAGAGAGGAGGGGCAGTAGACATAGGGCGTGAGTAGCAGAAGTTATAAGGTAGAAAGGAGAAGAGAGAAACAACTGGTAGAAGAGGAAGTGGAGGATGAAGCCAAGATAGAACCTGCTTAATAGACCACAGGAGCAACATTGAGATATGACAAATTTTAGCTCTTTAAGAGGCTTGATCATCTGATTCTTGTGAGGTTAATATAGCATAATAAAATAATGGTTAAGAGCATCGAGCTTGGGAACAGACATGAGTTATGCTTCCAGTCGCCCAAATAATTCAGGCATGTTCTTAAACTTTCTATGACTCAGTCTGGGCAAAATGGAAGCAATAAAAGTCCTTCCTTCATGGGATTGCTATGAAGAGTCAATGACATATGGCTTGTAAAATTCTTACTATATTGCTTATGCATGGTAAAATCTTAAAAGTTTTTAGCTGTATTATTACTATTATATTATTATAAATTGTGTATACTTATAATAAGCTCCAACTTGATGAAGTAAATGAAGTGTGGATCTATTCTTTGCAATCTAAAAGACACTAACACATAGTTATTATGATATAATGAATAACTCCTCTCTAAAAAATGCTTACATTTCGAAGAGGTTTGGTGGAAATTAAGGTGTGTAGTTTCTAATACTCAACTACTTATTTTGCCCTAACAAAGGAGAGATTTGTGTGGAAAAAGTTGTGATTCTCCAAAATAATCTGGCTAAATGGTTAGAAGGCTCCTAGGCAAATCCTAGTAAGGATAACGCCAGTTAACTCATTGGTCCTCATTTTCTCCTCCCAAGGTTGGTTATTCACTAAGAGTGCCTATTTTCTGGGAGGTAGACTTTCCTCAGAAGATGGTCCAAGTTATCCTCATACTATTTTAGAGAAGTCACTAAAATTAAATAGAAATATAATATTTAATAGCAAAGACAGAGGCCCAATTCAAATTAGCTTGATTAGTCCATGTGGCATAGTCAGTTAAAGGAAGAGTTGTAGGAACCAAAACCTTGGCACAGGAAACGGGACCCATAAGAGTCTCTTTCCACAGGTCTCCAAACTCTCATGCGCTTCACTTCCTCATACTTTCTTTATCCACTCTGGTGCTCTACAGCAGTGATTAACCAGTATCTTCCCATGTCATGGTCTAGACAGGCATATTAGACAATGGAGGAAGAGGACTTCTTCCAAAGGAGTATAATTCAGACAGAAAATACATATTTATTACAATAATTTGCTCGAGATCCCATTGCTAATAAGAAACAGAGACTTGAACCAAAGTCTTCTATCTCCAAATCTCATGCTCTTTCTTCAATCATACTAATGTTGATTACTTAGTCCTTTTGTTTTCAAGTCATAGAAATGATAACTCTGATAGCAGCAGTTATATTTTCTTGTTTGGAACATAATAGACATTCACTACAGGTTGAATTACTTTACTCATCTTTTCCATCAAGAACTTCCAACCTTAAGCACTTCCTACTGTTTGATCCTGCAAAATAGTTCCCTGGGGTGAGTATCAGTATATAATCATGTATTGTTTCTTTTTTATTTTTAGTCTCTCAAGCATGGAAATGAGCTTAAGTTTGCATTACCATGTTATACTCTGCTGCACATCAAACACTCCCCCTACTGTTTCCAGTTCCATGCAGTCAAGTAGGACTAAACAATTTATTCTGATCAATGGGCTATGACCAGAAATGATATATGTAGAAGCGATATATGTCACGTCTACGTGGCAGAAGGAAGAGTAAGTATGAGTTCTCATGTATCTATCCCCCCTGTCACAATGGCTTTCCAAATGATGAAACTTCCCTGAGTCTGATTTTATGGAGCAGAGCCCTTCTATCTTTTTTGCACCCCATTTCCCTGCCAGCTAGCATTGAACCTCCAGCACAAGAAATAAAACTTTGCTGTATTAAGCCTCTGAGATCTTTGGGTTTATTTATTATTGATGCATAGCCTATTGTCTCCCGGAAGTAAAGTGCTGTATTAAAAATAAATTGTAGTGTTGAACTGATGGTTGGCAAAACATGGTTAGGAGGCTGATATTAATGGTATCATTCCATGTTATACAGTGGTAAAATATTTGGTAAAACTGTCCCCTGCAATAACGTAGAAGTATATTGTATACTTAAGGAATTCACATCTTTAGGAGAAAGTGTGTGAAAAAAGGTGTTAGTAGTGTGTCTTGGTTATTTGATGCATTTTGCAAGATAGTAAAGAAAAAAAGATGGATCATTTTATAACTAGAAAAAAAAGGAAATGGAGACTTCTAGAAAACCAAGACATTGCCATGTTGGATTAGTCAATTAATTTTTATTCTTAAGGAAAGAGGTAAAATTAAAAAAAAAACACACATTTGAGGAAAAGTCCATTAAAATCAAATATTTTTGGCAAGAATCACATTAAAGATGTGACCCTCCTGGTTACTTAGAAACCTCTCAATGGTTTAGAACTTCTGAAAGAAAAGCTCAGGTAAAGGATCTGGCTTTACCGCTTACTACTTCTGAGAGGCTCAAATATATTAAGAGAAGTTTGGGAATAAAAAAGCAAATAGATATAGCAGATCTAGTCTATGTCTCCAAAGAAGTATAGTGTGGACACTGAAACAAAAACTGATTAAGTCAAGCAGACAATGCACCTCTGATGTGTTCAGAGAATTATACTGAATGTACAGAAACTATGAACTTGGAGTAAGAAATGTCGTGAGCCTTAGATAACCGAAATAACCCATCAGCCTCTAGTCTCCAATGGGAAGGCAGATAAAACTATGAGGAGAACAAAACATCATTATGGCTAACTAAAATATTCTTACTTTTGCAACTTGACCTTATTCTTCATACATTTCCAGTCAAACACCACAGCCGGGCAGTTGTCTAGAAATGTGCTGCTTTACCATTTTGATATCATCCTACCATCTCTCTCATAAATATTAATATTTCTCTAGATAGTATTCTATTCTGTCTGAACTCTCAGACTTCAGTGCACCCCCATATGGGCAGAACCTTCATCTGTCACTTGCCAACACACAGAAAGCACTCTCTCCTCATCTAAACCTAGACCACGGCAAACTCATCACTAACAGGGTCCTTTAAGGCTGTACAGAAAAGAGTAACTGACTTGGAAATGTCAGGCGCAAGATCGGAAAGAATGAAAGATGCTTGTGAGCAGGCCATGCGTGTATCCTTGGCATTGGTTGCTTATACACGAAGGGGTACTTGGAGGAATAGGTTGGCAACTATAGTGTGAGGACCTAATGTTGAGTAGATGGTGCAAAATATTAGCACAATGTCAATCAGAATAAGTAAAGAAAGGAAATGCATCAGAGAAACCTCTGGTTTTCAGTTAGCAGGCAGAAGCTTTAAGCAAAGACAATCTGAATCCAAGGAGACAAAAGGACATATTCAACACAGTGAAGACACCTGTACTCAGTAAAAGGCCGTTGTTCTTACATACACATTTTAAACAGTATAGAAAGATAAGTATTGCATAAGCAACACAGGGAAAATACTCATTAATGTAAAAAGAAATGGTACAGTTTTATTGGCACCTTGGGAAGAATGAAATCTTTTGATACATTGAGAATTCCTGTTCTAATCATGAATAAAAGTGACTTATTTTAAATTAATTTTTTCACTCCGATTAGTGCAAGTAAATTTAAAAACTCTTTTAAAAACTTTCAGAATATAAGAGTGTATTCTGGTGGGCAGTAGCTTTTGCAGTGACTTTTGGTGGGTCCTATTGCATCATTAGGCAGGAATACTCTGGATTTATGTCTCAGTCTCAGTGGGGATAGTTTTCCTTTATATTTTAGTGTATGTGTTGCCAAAGCAAACACTAATTTTTCTCTATAAAGAGTTCTCAGGAAGGAGATTATATACATATATACACCTATATACATATATTTATATATAAATATATGTACATGTGTGTATAGATATAATATAGGATTTTTTCTGCCTCACAGTTTAGAAAACAAATAAAACTTGGCTAGGTTATCCTGATGTCATTCAAAAGTCACAAACGATAAAGAATAAAAACTGAAAAGTAACAGCAGCAGAGCGAATGTATCCAAAATTATTTTAAAATTTGAAAATGAATTTTTAAATCATTGGTTTATGAAACACTTAGATCTCAGTCTTGTTTTATATTTCTGTTAATGATTATAGAAGAAAGACAAGGAGGAAGAGAAGTAGAATAATTAACATTAACATCTCTGAAGAAAGGGAAGTCTACAAAGCTTTTGAAGGGATCAGGATCAAGAGAAAATGAAGAGTATTAGAGTGAAAATTAATTGGAGAATTTTTTAAAATTTACATTGGTATCACTTTGTAAGTCATGTTCATGATTATCTATACTTTTGAAAATGTCCCTTTAATTGAGTCTATATGTGATCAAAACTCAGCAGCAACTTCAGATAATTTTGGTGTGCCATGACTTTTCGAATACTTTTCTACATGAAATTCATAGGTTTATAAAATATTTTTAAATACATATGTATGGGGAAGGATTATGTCATTCATTCATTCATTCATTCATTCTTCTATTCAACAAATATTTATTAAACTCTTATGATGCTTGGGAAGAAGTAGTGAATGAAACAGAAACAATTGTACTACATAGAGATTACATTCTATTGGAGAGAAGAGAGAGACAGTAAACAGATAAGTAAATAAACATATAATACTGTATCAAAGTTGGAAGAATTCTGACAACTTTAAAGTTTTTGTGAAATATATGATTAAAAGATTGCTTTAAAGTACTTCAGTAAAGATAGAAATGAGATAAATACAAGGAAGAAAATCAAGTTGTCCAACTTGATAAAAAGCAAATTTACCTATAAACTCATTTTGTTATCCTATGATCTTACTAACTTGATAATGGGGGGCAGTATTTGCTTTTCTTCCATTACCGTTTTAAGAGCACTTTTTTTTTTGTTTTTAATAGCCTTAAAAATGCTATTTGTTTTTAATAGCTGCAAATATTACAGGCTATATACAAACAGTTTTAATGCTTTCATTCTTTTTGACCATTTCTATAATCATGAATTAACTTTATGTACATAAATACTTATCTGAATATCTGACTATATCTTTAGCATAAGATGCAAAAAGTGGAATTATAGAGTCTAAATCTATGTATATTTTATGACAGAATGCATACTGTGAAATAAATTTACAGAAAAATTACACTTTCTCACTATTATTGCAAGAATATGAGATAATAAGTAGATGCAAACCTTCAGCCAAAACTGTACCTTAGTGCTATTTTAAATTACATATCTCTGTTTACTGGGGAGGTTGATTTTTGAAAATATGTTCATTATGCATTACTTTTTTATAGAGAATTCCTTGTCATTTGCTCTTCCTTCTTTTTTCTCTTGAACCACATGTGTTTTTTGATATATGAGATATTTTATATAGGAAACATTTGTTGCAATTTTTCAAATGATATTTATATTAATGCTTTTATGATATTTTTACATTCGAAGGTATTTTTATGCACTCAAACTTATTGATCTTCTTTATGATTGCTTCGATTCCTCTTGTGCTAAACAAAACAAACAAACAAACAAACAAACAAAAAACCAAAAAAAAACCTTATCCCAAGCTCAGTAAAATATTTATGTTTTTCTAGTTTTTTTTAAATAATTTTACTTTTATTTTTAGCTCTTTAATCTATGTGGAATTTATTTTGGTGGGATGAGACTTTAATTTGAGCCTTTTCCAGATCGTTCATTTTCTTACCAACATTGGTTAATAAAATAATCTATTATTTCCCCATAGATCTGTGATACTTAGCTAGCTTCTCAT
The DNA here is from genome assembly GCA_028627145.1 of Eidolon dupreanum. Lineage (NCBI taxonomy): Eukaryota > Metazoa > Chordata > Mammalia > Chiroptera > Pteropodidae > Eidolon > Eidolon dupreanum. Next base: position 43,734,748 of record CM053511.1, read on the forward strand.
CTGTTACAGTTATACACGCAGAGAGACGCGCACGCACAAGAGTCTGTTCAGAGATTGCATTAATCTGATTGAAAGATTCTGTTTTTAGGGTTGAGGCTGATGTGCGATGGTTCTGGGACTTTTTGTCCCAGATATTACAAGATTACAGTAATTCTTGGTATTGTCTGTCTTGACGGACCGCGGGAGAGCAACGTTGCGGAGGCATTTAGGACCCAGGGGAAAGCCAGGCTCGGTATAGAAGGACAGAGTCTCTGGCGCACACGCCTCCTACCAAAATCACAGCCCCGTGAAGCCGGGGCTCTCATTCACAGCTTTCTAGAGAAATCTGAGCCCGAACCTGCCAGAATAGGGGATCTCACCTACTCAGCTCAGCAGCGAGGACACCTGCAGAAACACATTCCCAAAGCAAGGCTGGGCGGCCGCGTGAAGGTATTTGTTGCTTTTTTTCTCCCTTCTGTATTTGCAGCGCCTCCCTGCCTTTCCTCTCGTTCCTGCGATGCCATGGCTGCGGCGTTTCAGCACTTCGGTGCGTGGACAGCTCCCATCTGCAATCCCTCTGCACTCCATCCCCCCGCACCTACTCGCCACCGCCTCCGGTCCATCCACCTCCTCCCCGCGCCCGCTCAGCCTGCGCTTCCTTACACCATCAACACCCCCATCTCCACCATCACCGTCATGATCTCCACCATCACCAGCGCCGTAACTACAGTCAACACAACTGTGTCTTCTCACTTAGACAAAGCCCAAGGTCCGCAGGGCAGAGGAAAAGACCTAAGTTTTCAGGCATGGGAAGGAAAGTTTAGGTGGAAGACACCTCTGAAAACAAAGAGAGACGCCTGCTTGAGAGAAAGGGAAAGTGAAGACAGGAAAGAGACCCCGGGCAGGGGGACAGATGGGGCACTTGCCAGACACCAGCAGTTAGCCAGCTGCCTTTCAGCAGATTAGGGACTGTTTAGTTCAGGAAATTAACATAGCCTGGGGTATAGCATTATTCCGGTAAAACAGATATATAAACTCAATCCGTGTTTCTGATTTTCCAATGGAGAATCACCAGGAAGCAGGGTGGGGGTGACTGATGACTCATATTCACCCACACTCCGTTTTTCTTCTTAAGCGTTTATTGCCGAAACTCTGGAATTAAGTTTTTTTTTTTGTTTTTTTTTGTTTTTGTTTTGTTTTTAAATTTTTTTTTTAACTGAAATGCTTTGTAAAACAGAGACTCCAAATGTTAACTGTGGCTGGGTGAAAATTAAAAATGATGGTGATAATAATAACCGAACAAATGCAGCTCTCATTGGAAAGTGCTATTCCTTCAAATGTCTCTTCCTGTCTACTTATTTCACTTCAAATTTCCAATCTTAAACCTCTCTTTGAAGCAGAGAAGATAGATCCCTTGCCCAAATGGCCAAAGTAGTAATGATATTCAGAACAGATGGCCTGGCTTTGTTCATCGCTAGTCAAGGACTGACTCGAATTTGGAAGGCGAGATTTTGTGTGCTCTCTCAGTAATCAGGCTAACACCATTTTCCTGTAATAGTAAAGGGTAATAGAGTACAAAAATTGAAAAGGCATTTTATGTAACTGTTCTATCAGGCTCTGCTTTTAGAGTGCTGCTATTTTCTTTTTCAGCTGGAGGGAAGTTGAAACATCTTTCAAATATCTTAAAGGTCCAACCCCAGACAGAGTACCTCTTTAATTAAGCCAAGATCATCTATTTTATTAGGGCGAAACTAACAAACCTCAGAAAATAAGTGCATGAGTCTGTCATAAATAAAACCCTTTTGGTGGATATCCATTAATCAATTATGACCGAACAATAAAGTATTAGGTTTTTCTTTTGGCAAATCGTTTTTCCATAAAATCAACATCTTAATTAAAAATGAAGTGGATCGTATTTCCACATGGGAATGTCAGGTCTCATGTAACAATCAAGTTTAAACCAGAGCACAGAAAATGTTTATTTAAAAATTACCCATGTATGTTCATCTTCTTTAAAAAGACACCATAACGCAAGTTTCGCCTAAATCAGCTTGTTCGTCATTAAGAGGCATTGCCAAAAATAAAGAATAGTCAAAATAAGTATCCTTTGAAAGAAGTTTTGAGGAAAAATCACATGAAATACTCTTCTTGAATGAGGAAAAGTAGTATTTTTTCAAAAGTTACTTACTGCTACTAATTATGTAAATGTTGGTATTATTTTACTATCTCTAAGGTTCACTCAATTTTAAACTCAAACCAAGAACATTAGTGAAAATATGTGGTGAAATGAATTTTAGAGAAGAACAAAATTTGGTCTGCACACTGTCTTCAGATTGATAATATCCACAGTTAACAGGACCTCTCAAGTCCCCAAGCAATGAGATTCTTGAAACTCCCTTATTTGTCTACAAGAAATGGTTTAGCTCAGACCATTTTTAAAAGTGCATGTAAGCCAGTTCTAGCTCCTTCGAACCTGAAACTTAGGCCAGTATCCAGTGCCTCCAATGCTGCTGTCTTCCTGTGCTTAATGCAATTTCCTGAGGCTGGGGAAATTTCAAAACAGTGCTGCTTTGGTGAGATTTATAGGCATCTGTCTCAGAAGCCATGCCTTTCTCTGACTGAAATATTACACTGAGCTTATTAATTTTTATAGAGTGCTGCTATCCTGGCTTTCTCTTTTATTTGATTTATATTAGGGCTATTTTACTTTTTTCATATTTTCAACAACAGAACTTTCTCACTTTTAAGTGAGAGAAAACATATTTTCCAGCAGAGTAGCATCATACACTTTTGTAGACATGTTCACAGAAGGGCACATCCTTTCAGAATTATGGACTATAAAGCTGGAAAGTCCTTCATTGCCCAAAAGGGGGAATCTGTAACTATCCAGAACAGGTGGAGTCTGCTCATTTCTGCAGGCTTTGCAATTCTGAGAAGTCTATTCATGACTTTACACACTCCCTCACAACAGAGCCATCCTTAGTAAATGGATTCAGGCTGACTTGGATATTTTCTGCTATCCTGTTACACAGTGAGCCAAACAGAGAAGGGAACACAGCAGAATGGGTACACAAAACATGAACTTGGCCACATGCAGTCAGCCCAGAAGTCGCCCTCAACATTACCAAGAGAGATCCTTTCCCCCATATATACTTCTCCCAAATTTTCATTATTTTGATTATTCTTCATTTTATCCAGATTTCACTAGAATAACTTTGTTTCAGGAGAAGACCCACAGTGTGAATTACTATGAGTCTGCAACCCCTAACATCAGCCTCAAGTGTTAAATCTCTCTAGAAAAAGCTATGGTTAATTTCCAATCCAAGTTTTTCTTGAGAAGTTTGTCTTTGGTTTGATTCTTCATACATATAAAAATCAACTGGCCACTCACCTCCCAATTTAAAAAAAACATTCATTTATTCATTCAATAAGTTCATTATTCTTCAGTACTTCTGTTGCCTCCCATAGACCTTTTTCATATCTTCTCTGGCCGGGTAACCCTATGCAGTCCCTCTTTATGGACCTATTATCATGTGACAAGGAGTATCAGAGAAAGTTTTCTGTGTGGGAAGCTAATTTTCTATGAGATTTTTCTTCCTCTTGACTTCTGACCAACAAGAGGAATTTATTCTTTGTGTTTGCGATGACCCACTCTTGTCTCCTGGACCCTTTGAGCCAAATCTCCAATTCTTAGACACTGTGCGGACCACCTTCTCCATCTCTTCTCCTTAAAAATAACATCATATCAATACATCTTCTATTATTGCTCAAATGTCTTATGTAAAGTTCCATACCTTTCTATGTATCAAGTACATAGTATATTCAGTGTTCTTTATTTTGTAGTTTTGGAAGCAATGGAAGGGAAGCTGTGAGCCTGAGAATGGCAATTGGGGACTTAAATCACAGGCTCTATAAATAAAAGGTATCTTCTGATATATGATCAAAATAAAACAAAATTTAAAAATGTGAGATTTTTCTCTTTCCTTTTTTCCCTCCCCTTCTCTCTCACCTTCTTTGCTTCCTCCTTCTTTCTTTATTGCTTTTGGCTGATATACAGAGCATGCAAAGATGTGTGAGAACAATTAATGGGGTGATCTGAGAAGCTTTTGTTAATGCCAGAACTCCAAAAATAATGAGCATACTAGGGGTGCTTTTACTCTCTTCTTGGATATTTGGCACTGTAGTCCACAGACAGTGTGAGCTCTACCTCAGGGGCACTTAACCTACCTTCTCAACCCCTTTGATTCATTATAAATCCTCTAGACCAGTGCTTCCCAAACACCAATGTGTGTACAAATCGTCTGGAGATTCTGGTCCCTGTTCAGCAGATCTGGTGGGTCCTGACAGTCTGTATTCCTAACAAGCTCCTAGGTGCTGCTGATACTGCTGACCATGGGCCACACTTTGAGAAGCAAAAACAAAGAATGAAGACAAAAATTTTACACTCACACCTTATATCTGATTATTAAACAATGGCACTCACATTGAAAAACAAAAAATAAAATCACCCCCCCCCCACACACAAAAATCACTCCAAGTTCTGAGGCAATAAAACCTCAGAAATCTTAGCTCTAGTAGGGGAGAAAGTTACACAAATGATTCCTTTCCTCCAACCTCATCCAGATGCATCTTTCTGTGTTTCACTTTCATCAGTCAGTTTTCTTAATTCTGATACTTAATTAAATCATCATCTGCCCCATCATGTCCAGAAGAAGGGACCTAGTCTCATAGGAAAAAACACTGAGTGGAAAAGGGGGCAGGTAATCTCTGCCTTTCTTACTTTCCTCCAGATCCTATTCCTCAAAAATGATCTATTCTTAGAAAAATAATCTCTTCCAAGTGTTTTTGTTTTTGTTTTCTCCTCCCATTGATAACTTCTAAGAAGCACAACTAATCTTTTTTAAAATTGAGGCATTGACTACCAATGACTTCTTATGAGGATAGTTTAATGGCATAGAAAAACATCCCAGTCTAAATATTCCTTTAATGTAAAACTTTCTGCCTTATACAGTGAGGTGGCAGAAAAACTCTACACCTACCTTAGAAGTTGTCTTTGCCATCAACACTTCACATTATTGGTCCCAAAACAAACTAAAAGAATAAAAGTTTCATAGATTGTTCTAGCACTCAGGATACTCAAACTTCTCTGTCAAATAAGTCTACTTCATCTAGTCCCAGCCTACTCTAATTCTTATGTGACATCTATTTTGGGTAGAAGTTCTCAGTATCTCTACTCTGATGAGACCCATTCCAATTTACTTCTAATCTTTCTTAAGAGCAAGAACAAATGGGAGCAGAGGGCTATGTTCTTAGTTGCTATTTTCAAAGCATCGAAGGAGTCCAAGAGTAAGTCGTGGGCTGGGACTGAGCTAAAGGTGAGGGAAGGTTGACTGTGAGCCAGGGACCAACTTCTGGTTCAGCTACACTTTCAGATGATTAAAGAGCTCTCTCTTCTCTTTCCAGACTACTCTTCCTGCCCCTGGTATAGATAGTTCATATCTGCAAGTTGGCTAATGGTTGGTAGAAAGTTGATGGCTTGGGGGCCCATTTGCTACTCACAGGGTTTATGTTCTTTTGCCAGTACTTATGCAGGGAAGTCCTACAAGCCCTAATAGTCCATCTCAAGTTCATCATTTGGAAAAAAGACTCCCTTTTGGTCAGCATCAAAGAATGCTGTAATCAACCAACCTCTAAGATTTAAACTGATCTCCCCTGGCATCTTTCAGGAAGGATTTCAAATAGAGTTAGACTTTAAAAAAAAAGATTTTTTTGCTCACTGTGATTTTTGATTTTGGTCAAATGTATCAGCAGCATCTATTTTTATTTTGTTCGGCATAAAAATTCCTCTCAGCATTCCTAGAGGAAAATACATATTCAGTTAAAAAAATTTAAAGTGAGATTTTAGAAAGATAAAACACCATAAGAGTGAACTCAATTCAATATACATTTAAAATTTGGGAACATAATTTTCACACTTACTGATGGATAAGATAGTTGATTAGACTTTCACGTGAAAAGTTTTATCCCTGAGATTCATTTTTTAGCCTCTTTTTTTTTAAAAAAAAAGAGAAGCCCACAAAACAAATATGGGTATAGTTTCTCATTTTATATTTGTATTAATTTAAATATTTGTATTAATTTAAATTTATGTGTACTTAAAATTGTCCTTTGTATTACCAAGACCACATATTTGAAGTATTGTTAATTAGTTATTGATGTTCTTATAGTTCAAATAATATTTAGCCTTTATAGAGTTTATCTTCTGACCATGACAACAATGTATTCCTTCTTCCCCCAATTTGGCTAATTTTGTATTATCCCTTAAATAATCTTTGCTAGGACTAATGGGTGTGGGTGTGTGCCTGCTGTGTGAGTGAGTGATTGTGAGGGCACTGGTACCCAGGGTGGTGTCGACAAAGTACCTACTCTGAGAGGCAGGTCAGGGTCATGAGCAGAACATGGGTTTTGTGTCACATAGGCTTTGGGTGCAAATCTTTATTCCTACAACTATACTTAATCTAAATCTCAGAGTTATCCTTTCACCTAATAACTAAAAATGTAGCCTAATGGCCTGCTGTGGAGTTTAGCTCATATAACATCAAAGCCCTAGTACTCAATGAATATTTGTTTGTTTTTTTTCCTCCAACTTTAACACTAGCTCATTATCTACATTTAAGCCATGGGCTTAGCTGTTCTAGGTCTCAATATCCTTTTATTTACCTAGAGACAACAAAATAATGATATCAACAAGAATATTACAGTAAATGTAAAGTGCAGCTTTCATTTCCAAAGCACTTTCACCTACATTATTCCACATAATCCTTGGCATCTTCCAGGGAATTATCTTTCTTCTACACATTGCAGGATCATTGTAACAATGAAAAAAAAAAACTGATAGAAAATGCTTTGAAGTAATATTTACACAAATACACATTTGTAGGCAAAATCTGGCTATTATTATTCTGATTGTTTCCCACTATACTTAAAGTGTGTTTTTGAATATAATGAAATAAATGAGAATAATAGATTATAAAATAACCAAAATAGCTTTCATTTGAACTATTATACTTTATGAAATGAGTTTTCCATGTAGACTCCTTAGTACATAAATACTAGGGTGTATATTTATAGGGATGCGTGTGTGTGTGTGTGTGTGTGTGTGTGTGTGTGTGTGTTGCCAATACACTTTGTTAAGACTGAATTCTGTATGAGGATATACACAAATAGATTTTTTTCCTAAGGGAAACTTGAGATGAAGTATGAATATAAAATCAATGGGTGCCATGCTTTCAAAGAGCATGATATAGAGACTCCTCCTTCCTCTACCTTATAAAAAATACCACTAAAATTTTAATTTATGAGAAAAAACATGGATTAGAAGTAGAAGTTAGTTTCTACCTTGGGCTCTCCAGAGAGTATAGTGAGTTACTCTCTATGTATTTGAAACAATCTTGAAATAAAGAATCATTGCGGTCCCAACCAGCAATGGGAAAGACGGGTCTGAGGCTCACATGGAACTGCCTTCCGTGCTCTTTCTGGTTATCAAGCACATTTCAACGGCCAGGCTGTGCTTGGCACTCTGCTAGGCATGGCAAAGTATCAGTCCTTGAGATAGAATGTGAGGGTCTTTGATTTGGCATTTTATCCAAAAAGAAATACATTAAAGAAGAGCAAAATTTTGCGATAGTTGGAAAAGGCATAGAGAGGTAGAGTTCAAATAGTTTTGGTCATCTTCCAATGAAGAAATGAGGACAAGATGGTAACTGGACATCTGTAAAGTAGAGTATTAAGGTACCTAAGAATGTCCATTAACCCCTTAGGCATATTTAGGTTTCTAGAATGGAAAACCTGGAACGGGTTTTAGGTAAGGAGAGTGAGGCTCTGGGAGGAAAGGTGACTTGCTGAAGGTCACCTGGGTCTTAAGTAGTAAGTATTAGAATCTCTCTGCTCCACATAAAAGGCAGAAGAGCACAGTAGTAAAAAGTACAGGACTAAAACAAGATTACTTGGACTTAAACCCAGCTTCTACTTCTCAGTAACTCTGTAACCTTAGGAAAATCATTTGACCTCTTTATGCCTTAGATTCTTCGTCTGAAAAGTGGTGAAAATACGATACTCACTTCATATAGTTGTTCTAAGGATTAAACAACGTAATGTGTAAAATACCAGTAGGTAAATGTCTGGTATAATAAGCACAGTTATAATAAATAATAAATTATAGCTGCTATTATTAATACTACCAGCACAGAAAAACTCCTGCTTCTTTGTGTAATACCAAATGTAATGTATCTTTTCATACTTGTTTGACCGATTCAGAAGTGTTAAATGAGAACCAGGTCCTTCACGTGAACAAAAGAGATGGTCAGTTGAAAATGCTATGTCCTGGAGAACATTCTTGTTCAGCATAGCATTTTTAATGCTTTAAATATTATTAGTTAAAGTTTTTATTTAAGTAGCAGTCTATTCAGGCTTCTGAAATGAAGGATTTGCCTTTAATGAAAAATATCTATTTCATATTAAGTATGAAACCCATTGACCCTGATTTGGATATTCTCCCCAGAATGTACTGTATGCTGAGCACAGAATAAAGATATAGATTGAAGCAAATTTATTTCAGATATTATAGATTGGAGGCACAGCTATGTGTGGAAGTAGGCCATGAAAAATGCAACCTCGACTCTCCCCTTGAACCCATAGCAATTTATCTAGGAAACATTGTTGAGCTCCCTGAACTGTAAGGCAAGTAACTTACTCCCAGCTGCTTTAAATCTTCTGTAGGAAGTGAGCCAGTGCTCTAAGCACTCTGTGCCATGGTTAGAAATGTAACATCACCCAGCATGCTTCAAAGGGCGATGGTATGACGTACAATGTGCCCAGGCTAAGTTCCCCTAGGAAAAAATACTTTATAAATAAGGGAGGAAATTAAAAGTTGGCTGCAATGTCTTCATTAGGTCCTAAATATACCTAAGCAGTAGGGAAAACCCACTTACTTACTCACTGAAACAACATTTTGACTACTTATTTATTTATTCTACATATATTTATTGAGCACCTACTTTGTGACAAGCCCTATTCTAGGCACTGATGACAGGTGGTGAACACAGAAAGTCACTGTGCTTGTGAAGCTGACTCTTTTTGTGCCAGGCACTGTGTTGAGGATATGCAGATAAATGAGACCCAGCTCTTCTCTGCAAGAAGTTCAGAACAAAGAGGGAGAGAGGAAAGGCCATGAAATGTAGTGTGGTCGGGGCTATGTAGCCACCTGTGACCTCTGAAGAACAGTGAGGGTTTCCTGGAGAAAACAATCTTTAGAATGACCTCTGAAGGGCAAAGAGGACTTAATCAGTCGTCATTGTCTGCAGAGAGAGCAGCTATTGCCAGGGCCAACAGAAGTGAGAAGTAGCAGCAAGTGGCTCAGTGTGGCTGCATGGCTCATTGGTGAATCTGGAGAGACAGATAGGGACCAGGTGATGAAGGGCCTTATTTTAGGACAATTGTTAGCTATTGATCATTGTCAGTCAAGGAATGACATGAGCAGATTTCAATTGTAATACAGAGAATAAACTGGAAAAAGACAAGGTTGGCAGCAAGGGCACTGTAGGGGGAATGTCACAGTTCTAAACAGATGAGGTGTTGTGGGGCCCAAACAAAGGCAGGGAAATGGAAAAAATTAGGGGCAGATCTGAGAAATATTACGGAAGCAATTGTTTGGAAGTGGGTGGTAAGGGAGAGGGTGGGATGAGAGCTGACTTAAATCCCAGTGTGGGAAACTGTACAGAAGATGATGTCAGTCACTAAGAGATGGAGGAGGAAGAGCAGATTTGAGATGAAGAACAATGATTAGCTCAGTTTTCAACATATGGTGTTCGTGGTGTCTCTAGGGCATCTAAGTGGAGGTGTTCGGTAGGCAGTTGGATATGCAACCTGAAGATCAGGAGAGAGCTATGGACTGAAGTTATCCACATGTAGGCAGTCAAATCATGGAGCAGGATCCTGGAAAACATCATCTTGGAGTGGTGCACACAGAAAGAGATGACCCAGCAGGAATGAGCAGAGGGCTAGGAGAAAAATCAGGGTATATGCAGTCACAGAAAGGAGTGGGAGGATGCGACGGTTTTAAGAAGAATGAAGTCATCATCAGTATCAAATACTGATAGAGGACACCCATAGAAGGTACTAAAATTTGTCTGTTGTATAGAAAGATCATTCACTAGTAGGGTGACCTTCTGTCTGGGTTTGCTTGGGTCCCAATTTATGCCTGTTGTTCCTGCGTTATTAGTGCCCCCTGGTGTGTCCATATTTGGATAATAAATTTATGATTGTCCTCATTATTGGTTGTTAAGAGCAGTCAAAGACAGATTGCAGTGGATATAGGGATGGATTGGAAGAGGGAGACATCAAATGAGGGAACTTTTTGAAGGGATATGTTAAAACTATTAGGGTATTTTTAATATCAGATAGTTATTGAACTAGAAGGATTTTGAAGTTCCTTCCAATCCTGGGAATAATTCATAGCATTATTTTCCTTTACTAGTTCCTTTCCTTTCATTAAAATCAGTGAGAATCAAGACTCTGCTTTATTTCTTGTCTCCACAGAGTTAAACGCTATTTTACAAAGGCAATATAAAACAGTGTGTGAGTTGTGTGAAATGTGTGAGTTGATTATCTCCCTTAAGAAAGTACTACTAGTTCTAATTTAAGCAGAAGAATCATCTCGGTGTTTAAATTATATTTTGTATGATAAAGCATTACCAATAATAATTAGATTGGGAGTAAGTATTCTGCCTCTTACTGCAGATACTGTTTACCTAGGAAAGCTAGGGGAAAAAATGCATGTGTCCAAGTTTATTTATGTCTTCTGATTTTTGGAACTTCCAGGTTAGATCAAACAGATGTCTGAGTTTAAACATTTATATCAAAAATGAGAACTATGTGAGTGCTTCTCTATATATTATTTAGGTGGAGAAATCATAAGGGATATATCTGAGGTGATTAAAACTCTCAATCATTATCATAGGTTAAGTAATATCTCAGAAAACAGAAAGTTATATAAAATGGAAGTGATTTTCAAGCCCATATAGATACTGCATTAGGTAGAGAGGCAACCAAGAGTTTCGAGTCCCTTTACCTTCCCTGAAGGACGATGACAAAGGCAAATAATAAAACCGCTAGTAAACGCCCACAGGTAAGCATCCTTTCTCAATGCTGTTGAATTTGATTATTGCAAGTTTGCAGCCATAAGTCTATCCTTCCCTACCCCCACCCTCCAATGCTGTTAGTTCAGTTCTGAGTAATTAATTTTGTACCTTTGGGGTTAGGGTACGGTGATATTTAACAGTCCCTTTTTATTGTTAAGATACAAATGACTGCCTTAAAAAAGGGGGGGGGGAATTTCTGTGAAAAATACTTCTATTTGAGAAAAGAGGCTAATGGGAAGCAATAAATTGTATAGCAACCATAATTTCTCTGCCATCTCTAGGCCCATGAATAGCTCTATAACGCATGCTGTAATAGAAAGGATCTTTCTTCTTACTGTTTCTTAGGGTATTTAATAAAAGGGCAATCGATTGCTAATCTGACCAAATACTATTATGTTAACTAGTTGATGTAACTAAAAAATTCCTAAACATATTTCAAATACTTGCATACTATGCATTGAAGTTGTCGTTGAGAAAATTATGCCAAATATACCATTGTGAAGATAATTTATCCTTTAGTCTCACCTGTAACATAATGTACCGCTTTTCTAAGATTCAATTCATTTGCCCAGACTCTCTTTATATCATTCCTGTTCTGTTTCTCTCGCTTCGCAGTAGCAATGGCCTCGGTTCTGCTCCTCTTTTGGATGTCTACTGCCACATAGGCACTGCATGTCCTACTGCTTTCCAGGAACAGAAAGAAGACCCTCGATCTGTCGGTTTCAGTGACAGCCTGGTAGTCAAAAGAAACAAAAACAAAACAACTGTTGTATGGGCCACGGTTTCAGCAGACCGTCACGTGAATGGGACCAGTCTCTCTTCTTCTCAAGTATCAGAAATTAAGCAACTGGAAAGGAGATTTGGCCAAGATGACCCATTTACAGGCTGGACTCAGTCCAGAGACTATAGAGAAAGCTCGCCTGGAACTGAATGAGAACCCAGATGTTCTACATCAGGATATTCAGCAAGTCAGGGACATGATCATCACCAGGCCCGACATTGGATTTTTACGTACAGATGACGCCTTCATCCTGAGGTTTCTCCGAGCCAGGAAGTTTCACCAAGCAGATGCCTTTAGACTCCTGGCCCAGTACTTTCAGTACCGCCAACTAAACCTGGACATGTTCAAAAACTTCAAGGCTGATGATCCAGGCATTAAGAGGGCTCTCATCGATGGATTCCCCGGAGTGCTGGAAAACCGCGACCACTACGGCAGGAAGATTCTTCTTCTCTTTGCAGCCAATTGGGACCAGAGTAGGTAAATGTAGATAGTGTCTTTACTTGGTTTTTCTTTTTCATAAGTATAGTCACTGCATGTTTGGGGTTGTATAGCTTTATAGATAGTGGGCTCTCATTTAAAAATATATGTTCCAGACACCCACAAGGGAAGTTTGAAGGCCACAAGTTTACTGTCATCAGTGGCAATTCCAAATTCATCGCGGTGTTCAGGACAGTAAAATCATAGTGTTAGAATTGTAAGACACCTTAGAAGTCATTATTCTCTTTAGTAAAGTGAATCATTTATTTTAATAAAATTGAAAGCTTGTCTTCAAGAAGAACCATATATTCTGTCTGTAGTATTCTCATCTTTAACAACAACAAAAATGGATTCAGTAGATGACTTTAAATATCAAGTGTTTTCAACACATAAAATGATTTCTTGGATCCTCTCCATGATTTTAAATCCTGTATTTCTTCTGAGTGCTAGACCTTTCTATCCAAGTGTATACTAGATATTTCTCCCTGAAAGTTCTATAAAGAACCACAAATGCAACACATCCCAAACTGAACGTGTCATCTTTCCCACTGTACCTCTTCTTCCATCCATCCATTCTCTAGAGCCAGAAAAATCTGGGCATCATCCTGGGCTGCTCCTTGCCTTTGCTTCTCACATTCAATTAGTTGCCAAGCCCTACCCTTTTCTTCTTAAAGAACTCTCAAATCTCTTCCTTTTGCTCCCATTGCTATTGCCTTAGTTTAGGTTCTGTCATTTCTCACCCTCATTACTGCAACAGCTTCGCTGAGCTTGCCTCTGGTCTAGTCTCTTCTGAGCCATTTTGTTTACATCATAGCCAGAGTGATCCTTCCAAAATTTTTTCATATCATTCTCCTGATTAAAGTTCTTCAGTGACCTTAAAGACCTTCAAAATAAAGCAAGGTCCTTTATAATTTACTTTCTATATCTCTACTGCCCTTCTTCATGGACTATATGGTCCAGCTGGTTGGAAGTATAAGCCTTACCTTGAATAGCTGAGGCTTTTAAATGCCTCTGAGCTTTTGGACTTGTCCCAAAAGAGAGGCCAACCACTTCTTGTCCCAATTCCAACCATAATGGACACAGTTTGCATATTACTTTATACCAATCTTTGAGGATCTTCAAGAAGGAGTCTTCATCTACCCCCAACCCAACCCTCTTTAGTTAGATATCCTCCCTCTATTCATATTGCCATTAAAGCATTTACAATAGGAGTGTAAGAACCACTGTTATCATAGCTAATAGTTTTGAGCACTCCCCACATACTCTGCTAAGCAATTATAAATATAACCTCGTATAGCCCATTGAGACCTTTGCATGACAGGAATTATTATTATCCTTATTTTACATTTGAGAACACAAAGCTTTGAGAAGTTCAGTAACTTACTCAGTGTCATACAACTAGCCAAAATGGAATGGGAGTCAAGAGCTGGTGGTCTTACTTGAGAGCGAATTGTCTTCACCTGGCTTTATTGTAATTGTGTGTTTATTTGTGGGCTCTTTCTTACCTTCTTCCCAAGACTGCAAGGTCCTTGTGGGAAGGAGACTGTCTTTTTCATGTTTATCTCTTTGGCACATGACACAATATCCAATATATGTCTAATGAGAAAGAATGCATGAATCAGCCTCTAAAATTTCATCTGTGGCTTGAGTTTTCATTCACAGAGGTGTCATCAATGAAATTTGTGTTACTTGAGGCAATATGGATTTAACTTTAAAAATATATATAACTTTAAAAAACCTCATCTCCTAATATAATTAAAAGAAATATTTCCATGTCTTTACAGTCTCCCATCCATCATTCACTCAACAAACATTTAATGACTATAGACTTTGTGCCAGGGCTTGTACTAAGGCACTGAGGACAATGATGAAAACACAAAGTCCTTGCCAGCAAAGAACTCATTGTGCAAACTATTGTCCAGCAATGGTGCAAAAGTATAAACAGCTAACTCCCATCTGCCATGGGGGAATTCCTTCTGAGACACACAAACCACCAACATAAGGCATCTGTCTTAAACTAGATGGGTTCAGCTAGACTTGAACTAGACGAATCTCATTTTGAGAATGACACATTAACATTTGGATTTGGGAACAGGAAAATTTTGATGATTCTGGAGAATAATCAGTTGACTTCATTTATGCTTAGTTGTAAGTGTTTTAGAACTTCCATCTGCTAAGACGGATGATGACTTACACATAGAGAAATAAGTCATAGCAAAATATATATATTTTTTGCATTTGGTCTGTATATATCTCAAAATGCATTAAAAAATAATAACAAATAGTAATAGTAAGAAGAAGCAAATCCCCGAGGGAATAATCCAATGTTTATGACGATGATAACCTTGAATGAGTTACTTCACTTCTTTGTTCCTCAGTTTCCTCATGTATAAAATGGGAAGCTTGAACTAGGTAATTTCTGAGATACCTTCCAGCTCTGATGGCTCATGAATGTGAAGCTCATTCAGCCTGAGCCTACGGATGGAAAAGGATTTTAAAATTCACTTTATAGGCTCCTAATCCAATAGGCTCTTTGAAGTAATCTCTCTCTCTTTCTATCTCTTCTCACCACCACATCCCGCAAGGCTGAGGCTACTTGAGTCCACATTTTCCAAACCATACAATGCTATTTGTTCCAAATATTTTGATTTCAATAAGGTTAATAATAAAGCTTCCCCGCTAACAGCCAGAGGTTGTTAGAAGCAAACAAATCTCAGTTAGAATGTGATATGCTGTCATGTGATTTACTAGTTTTATGACCTGAGACAAGCAATCTCTCTGAGACACAGTTTTCTCATCTGTGAAGTGGGGACGATGATGATGTCTATCTAAGAATGTATTTGGAAGGATCGAGTGAAGTCATGCATTTAGGAATACAGCTTTTTATTTGGCACATGGTAAGTGCTCAATAGACATATTACTTCTAGAATTATCATTAATATTTTAAAACATCCCACAACAAAAATAATAGTGCACAGATGGTAAATAAATTAAAAACATAGACAGCAATACAATGTTTGAAAACGGGAGTAGACCGATGGGTCCGATCTGCCCGCATGTCCATCCAAGTGCTTGTTTGTTTTCTCCCCTGATGTGTTCTCCATCACACAATCACACAGACTCAGCCTAAATGGGGCCCAAAAGGCCTGGAAAAATTGGCACATCTTTGCAAAATGATTATTTCACTCTCGTTGGGAGCCTGCGATGACTGAGGATTTGAATGTCTCATATAAAAGGTTTACTGAGATTAAAATGGTTATTAATATTTATTAAAACTATGTAAATCTCATTCATCTAGACCCAGCCACCACGAGCAAAAGCGCAGAATAGTGAGTGTAGCTCTGCCAACTCTGAGCTATGGAGCATAAACTGGCCTCCTCCAGAAGGTGGGCCTCAGCAGAGAGCTACCTGACTTCTGCATTTTCCGAGGCTCCCATGCTGAACCGACATGAATTAGATTAAGTCAGCACCCACATATTCATTCACAAAATGAGGCTGGCACTGTCAGGGTCAGCACAGTTTACATTTCAGCTCACCAGCTTTGTATGTCACCTAAAGGGACACTGCTGTTCAATGAACCTTTTGATCTTTCCTACCTAAACTCGTATCAGCACTGGCAAACGTTCACAGTTTGCCTCTTAAGATCTGATGAAAATGAAATCTACTTCTTGTTTCTTTCTGAGTTGCATACTTGCGCCTGGTCATACAGCCTGGTTTGCCCAGGAATGCTCTTCCTATGGAGAGGGAAATGTGAGCATAGAGGGGCACATTTATTTTTTCTGAATTTCACTCAGTTAAAAAAAAAAGTTAAACTTGGTCAAGTTATTTTATTTTCTAGAGTCTCAACTTCATTAAGTGGAAATGAGTATAATATCTGGCACATGGAGCTGTTGTAAGGATTTACCCCAATCACCCTACTTGATGGTGTTCAAGAATAGTGACTAAATGCACCACCTCTGAGGCTAGATGGCCGGCCTCAAATCCCAGTCACTTCCTAACCAGCCATGTGATCCTGAATGAGTTGCTTAAAATCTTATAACCCTCGGTTTCTCACCTGTAAAGTGGGGGTAACAGTGATCATAGGTTAGCACTAGTGGTTGTTCATTAATGGCATTTGTTTCTTAAGAAAAAAATTTAAATAGGGTAAACAGCTATGGTACTGGGTGGGATACAAGATGCACTTTCTAAGGGCAGCAGGATTTGCTACCATTATTGACTTTCCACCACCTGCAAAGGTATAAGAAATGCCACGGAGACCCCAAGTCTCCACGTTTCAGAGTCTGGTATGGTAGCTCAGTTATGGCTCTGAGAAATTGTTTGGTCTTAGAGCCTCTACCAACTATGTTTATTGTGTTCTCAGGATTTAAGAAAGGCATGTGGGGGATCCAGATAATAAAAGCCCCACGACAGACTACGATAGTATCCATTAGTACTATGTGTAGATCAGCTGGCTCCCGAGTATGTTAGTGAAAGAAAAATAATTAGAAATACATTGGAAATCATAATATATAAAATTACACTGGACCTTCTCTTGTCAGTAGATTGTTTGCTTTTTACAGCTGAGAGTCTAGAAATCAGGAGACAGTTTGCAAATTCGTTAGAAAGTTTCTGTAAGGAAGCTTAGGCACTCTGAGGAAGAGCTAAGTTAGGGCGATTTAGCAGAGAGAACAGGGGGTTGATGAACAACTTGATTACTACCTTCAAGTATATGAAGTTATTATAAGAAGGCAATTAATTCAGTAGGCTCTCTCCCTACCATACAGAACAAGGGATAAAAGGTTTCGATTGAAGCACAGCCAACTGGATTGGAGATTAAGAAGCCTGAGCCACAACCTGAGACCCAGGGCCAGGACGAGAATGAGGAGTGGAGCATCTGCCTCGGGCACAAAATTTAAGGGGGCACCAAAGCGCTTAGTATTGAAGGAAATAATATCATCATAAAATATTTTTAAATTAGTGCAAAAAATTCTCTGATGAACAAAATATCAAAATTTTAAAGAAGGCGGGATAAAAATTGTTGATTTTTCCTTGTGCCTCAAGCTCCAATATAGCTCAGCACCGCTCTGCTTAGGCCAATCTAATTTTGCAAGGGAAGGACCTTAAGTTGGCTCCTATTCAATTATATGATAGTACATAATACTGTACATCTATATATTATATAGCTGCACAGGACATTATGGTTTCCAGGCATTTCCATGTACATTTTTTGGTTTTATGCTCATAATGGTTTGGGGAGTTTCAGTATCACTAAGTGACAGACGATGAAGAAGAGAATACACTTTCTAATTAGGAAACTATATGACTCATCAGTGGAAAAACTTAGACTCAGACTCAGGGCTTATAATTCTAAGCTCATTCCAAAGACATCTGGAGCCAACGGCTCAGCCCCTGAGTGATTAGATATTTCAAAATATCTATGGATTTCTTGCTGGTGGATGAGTGTGTGGTTGAGTACAATGAGTCACAGTGGAGCTGAGTTCTAGGGGCAGATTCTCACAGTTGGCATTTGGAACTGCTCAGTTGTTAACGTGTTGGATTGTGTCGAGCACTGGGGAATGTTTACGTCTCCTCTCCCAGGCTTGGTAACAACCAAAAAGCCCCCCTTTATGTTTGCAAAGCCCTGAGGGGAGCTGGAGTCCACTCTAAGAACCCCTGATGGGGGTGTCTAGAAAGGCCCTGACACCAGTGCCAACGCCCCTTCGCCAAGCTCCTTTGTGTCAAGTGTTATATATATATATATATATATATATATATATATATATATATATATATATATATACTAAACACACAAGGATTTACATGTGCACAGGTAATATATAATGGAGATGGGATTCTTCACTTGTTTGTCTGAATGTAAAGACTATGCTTTTCCACTAAGCCCTGGCTGCGATCTCATCCCTCCATTGCATTCAGTTCCCAAAGCCTCTTACTATCAAAATCTAAATCATTGGTGTGTTGCTAAGTGGCAGATTGAAGAGTCCACCAGAAGTTGAGATGATTCTGGAGGCTCAATGTCAAGGGCCTGATATGAGTAGGAAGAAGGAAAGTGGTGAGGGTCTCATAGCTTTGGTTTGAGTGAATGAGAAAGCAGAAAGGGTACTCACTAATAGACAAAACCTGTTATTCTTTAGTGAGACAGGTCCAAGCCTCGTTCATGGCTTCAAGCACTCAGTAAACATACTGAACAACTACAGCCGTCCAACTCTGTGACGGTCTCTGAAAGTCCAAAGGCACTGTTCCTGTTCTGAGCTCAGCATTCCAGAATGGCATCTTACACAGGTCCTCCCCAATTCCTCCCGGCTTTAATTGACAAGAAGATGAATGTTATCAGGGTACTTGACCTTCTTGCCTTCACAATTCTGAAAGCAAGGACACTGTCATGTTTACTTTATAATGTAGGAAACAACCTGGAATCTGTCTGCTGTTAGGGACTATTTTTATTTCCTGGGGTGGTGTTCAGCTGTTTCTTGTCCCCTCATGCCATACAGTAATTTATTTGATGGATATGCTGGAGATAGAGCTCCTTCAAACGTCACCGGCTATCGCTGACCTGTGGCAACCTCCAAAAGGGTGACGTGGCAAAACACGCGGACAGCTCTGTGGTGTGATCCGGCAGTGGGAGAGGAGCAGTATGTAGGTTCTTTTTCCTGATTAAAACCCTGAGGCAGTAGGTGGGATATAACTCTTCAAACTATAAATAACTCAGTTGATTGAGGTTCATCTTTAGCTTTTGCAAGAGCACAAAAGAGCTTTTTACAAGTAGCAGGGGGTCTGTGCCTCCTTTAGTTTAACTGTCCTCAGAATAAGAACCTATCACACACCACAGGTGACAGATTTCTAATGTATCAATGCCCGAATATTGGTGAGGCAAAAAGAGACAAGGCAAGCCAGGTGGATTTTTTATTTTATGCTTCTTACCAGCTCCATGAGGTAACCCTTCTCCCCAAATCCCAAGGCCTGTTTGAGAGAGGTTTAAGAAAATGTTGAGCTGTCTGTTCCGACAGAAACATTCCCAGAATCGCTCTGGTTGTGATCAATTTTCTAATTGTTATGATCTTATGAATGAGTAAAAATGAACTAAAGAGGAGAGTTATTATAACCACAAAAACTAACAACGTTGAGTGCCTACCGTGTTGCAGGCAGTAATGCTTTTAGGTAGGCGCTATTAATATCCAGATTTTGCAGATGATGAAATTGATGCTCAGAGACGTTAGAGAATTGCACAAGGTCGTAAAGCTGGTAATTGGCTAAAATAGGCTGGATCTCAGACCTAACTCCACTGTTAAAATACCATGCTGCACAGCTCATCACTAGAGCTCTTTTGCCAATTTTAGGGGCCACTACATCAAATATTCAGGAGGCTCTCAGTATGCAAGTCTCAACTGGTCACTCAAGGCCTCATAAGACTTGGAAAGGATCTCAGCCCAACAGACAGATCCTGTTGCCACATACTCCAACCTCACAAAAACTGGCCACTCATACATGGAAAATCCTAGCCAGTCTTGGCCTTAATTATTTGACAACAGTAACAGTGGCGATAATAACCTTGATTATGAAAAATCCTAGCCTCTGAAAAGAAATCTGGATATTTCTTGGAATATGTTACAAAAAGTGGTCTTAATAGGAGCCCGATTTAAGATGATGATGGAAGGCATCGTCTTTGCCTATTCCTTCCTTGTATTAAATAAGTGTTCACATGCAGGTCTTCAGCTGGAAACAGAACCTTAGCTCTACAGTTTACCAGCTCTGCCACTTTGGCAAAGCACGTAACTCCTCTGAGCCTCGGTTCCCTCATTGCCTAGTAATAATCATACGTACCTTGTAGAGCTGGAAGGATTCATTGATACGCAATAGAGAAGGTGTCTGACATATAGATAGCCTTTTCCTTTCTTCCATAATTCAGGTGGTTTTCCCACTTCTGCCTAACCCAGAGTCTAAAATGCCCAAGATATAATTTCTCATTCAGTTGACAGATCTTATAAAACAGAAGATAGCTCTGTTGTGTGCTCTTAAAAAGCCAATGATTGATGAAGGAATAAAGTTAGAATAGCTTATGTTGCTCCCTCAACTCACTGGGCCAGTATATGGCTTGTCATCGGAGTCAGCAAATATTTCTTTTAAATCCCTTTTTCTTCCTCAATGACTCCTGATCAGACATTCTTCAGCACTCACACTCTAATTCCACTTAGTCCGGGCTCAGGTGCTTTCTACCCACAGTCAACATCCCTTCCGTTTGACCTCAGGCCCTTGGAAGCTGGCCTGTCAGAAGCCATCTCCTACTTGGATTGGATGGAAGGGAGAGCGGTGGGGTCTCTGCTCTGAGATAA
>CM053511.1:43756009-43779625 GCA_028627145.1 Eidolon dupreanum
AGGCTCCGTCCTACTCTTGGCTTGGTCTGCAAATGTTAGGGGCCAACGTGTGTGCACCTGTCAGTTATTCATCTTCAACAGATGACTGGACTAAATATCCTCTCAGTTCCTTCAAACGCAGCCGCTAATATCTTCATCTTATTTTTTGGAGAAGTCTCTCCGTTCACAGTTGTCCAAATCACTAGCCCCACTGCACAGCTGTCAGTCATCACCTCTCGTCAGGACTTTGGAAGCCCCTTTGCTTCTCCTTTGTTGTCTCTGCTATTTTCTGGATCCCAGTTCTCCTTTCTTGGTTTATTTAATTGTTTTGTTGAGAAGGTTCACGAGATATATATTGGAGGTTAAGAAATATTTTATTTCATCTTCACGCTAAGCTTAGTATCAAATTTGTAGGCTGGAAATTGTTTTCCTTCAGGATTTTGAAGGTATTGCTTTATGGTCTTCAAGCCTGCAATACTGCTGCCAAATCCAATGATGTTCTAATCCTTAGTCCATTTCCTCTTTCCTGAATCCTCTCTTAGGCAATGTTTCCTGGTGTGCTGTAATTTCATATTGATAGGTTTGGTTTGGGTCTTTTTCATTTACTCAGTTGAACATTCTATGAGCCCATTCAATCTGGAAATTTATGTGCTTAAGGCTAGGGAAACTTTCTTACTTTGTTATTATTTTTTGTTGTGAAATCCCCTCCTCCATTTTCTCTGATATTTAATTGTAACTCCTGTTATTTAAATATTTGATTTATATGAGTTAACTTCTAATTTGTTTTACCTTTTTCTCTTGCTTTTTAAATTTATCTTTTTAGTCTGGTTTTTTTTTTTTTTTTTTTTAGATTTCCTTGAACATACTGAACGTAATCCTTCTCTGCCTTTTTCACCTCTGATATTACACTTTCTCTTTCCTGAGAGCACTCTTGATTACGTTGTTAATAATATCTTACTCCTTTTTTTCTGCACGAACCCAATATTTTTATTCTCTCTCTGAAGGTATTCATTATAATTCTTTTTTCATTTTCTCATTTTCTCCAAGTTAGTTTGTTTCCTCATTTGTTGCTGATTCTTGGCCAAGTCATCCTTGAGGGTGGAGGCACTGAAGACATATTTGGAAATTCTGTGTGCATGGGTGGGCCTGTTAATTAGGTGGGCTCCACATGGCATGACCAGGTGGCAAGTTGTATTTTTCCTTGGAGGACTCCCAGAGTCAGTACCTGTAGATCTTTTTTTTCTGAGTAGATCAGAATCCCCAGAGGGAGGTCCTTTAAATCTCCTGATGGGAGTGGGGGGTTGAGGGGGTGGGGAGGGGTAGCTGCCAGCTCTCTGGGAGCTGGATAGGGAAGGCAGACTGGTGGTGTTACCGTTTCAGAAAGAGATTTTCACTCAACGCCTATTTGGCCCTTGGCCCTGGCCTCAGCGTGCTTAGTGCCCTGCAGCCTTTCTCTGTTCCAATCCCCCAGGGAATAAACTGTCCCCCTACTGCTGAGTGGGCATCTGGGTATCTAACTTCTTTAAACACATTCCATGGACTCCCCTGAGTTTAGCCACCCGTCTTGCCTTCAGAGGAAACTTCATCTCCTGAGCATTTTCAAGAGTTTGTGGTGCAAACCGACTTTCTCCTTGCTAGCTTCCTTTCTCTGGTCTGTGAAGATCAGCAGCCAATCGACCATCTGCTTGCCAGCTTCCAAAATGTTGATATCTCTCTCATTTGTTCTCATTTCTTCCTATGTTCTCTTTGTTCCCTAGGATTATGCACTTAAAAAAAATTTCTTTACTCTTATGTAAATGGGGTTTTACATGGAGAAGAAATAAACTTGTATATTCAATCTGCCATGTTTAACTGGAAGGTCTAACATTTATTTAGTTTTGTTCATATAGTTTCTTTATATATTCCTGTAAGTCTGTTATCGATGGTGTGAATTAGCATTCAAAATACCTATGAATTGTCTTTAATGCCATTAAAGGCTTTGAGTTTATTTTCAGATGCGTTTACTAATTATGTTTTTTATTACATTGCTTAGGAAGCAAAAAGCTTTTAAAATATCCTTTAAATTAGGGCAAGAATAAAGTATGGGAAAATTTGAAAGTTTAATGCAACATCTACACATCCAGTGACAAATAGGTAAACATCGCACAAAGTAATTATAATCAGAAAACCTCTTAAAAAATCAAAGCCCAATTATCTAATTGTGACACTTGACAGAGTCCTGTAAAAATCTCGAGGATTAAAGAAGCCGATGTATGAATACATGACTAACAGATGCCTGCAAGAAGAAATAAAATAGAAAGGAAATTTTGAGATGAATTAATCAGAAACATTGAGTCAAAACTAACAAAATTCAACAACAGCTTACAAGTTTTACCAAATGCCTACTGTGTAAGAATAAATATATTGTCAAAGAAAAAACAAGTCTGGACTTAGTAAGAAGAGACTTTAATCAAAACAAATTATTGCAAGGGAAGGAAATATTTTTTTATAATTTATGATTTATATAAGTTTAAGTTACATTACTATTTAAAACTGTACAAAGCCAGTCAGGGCAAAAAAAAAAAAAAATTAAACACACACCACAGCAAGGTAATTTAATGAGCTGCTTAAAACAAACTAAAACAAAACAAATTTGCATAGCAAAATTAAAAAGTCCCCAGTCACAGTCGGCACCATGCGGTCACATTGTCCAGTCTGCAGGAAGCCACGGGAGCCTGTGATGGGAGGAGCTGGGATGGGTGATGGGAGGAGCTGGGATGGAAGCTGAACTCTGCAGAAGTAATTTCTGCTCACAGACGACATGCGCTGTGGAGAAGCCTTGTTTCCTTGAGTTCTCCACTGTAATAGGGAAATCGCTCTGAACGTAAGATCTGCAAGTGTCTCAGGGTTTGGGCCGAGAGAGTTTTTTTCATTGGAAGGGGTAAACAAGGCTACAAAGAACAGGATGGAGGAAGTAGTATCATGGCAGGATCCATAAATCAGAGAATATTTCTCCCTGAGACCAGGTGAGAATGAGCCAACATTCAGGGTGAAGGGGAAGGAGAGAATCCTAATCAAATGTGGTTAACGAACATTTTGCTCTGATTAACCAAGGGGACCATCAGCTCAGCAAATCGTTTCTGAGGCAAAGAATGGGAAGTCAGAGGGTCTGTGTCTGGCCTCGTCACAGGTGAACAAGGGAGGACGCGTCTGCGTGAGTCTTACAGAAGTCAAATGGGAAGGGGCGGTTCTGTGCAGTCAGCTTGGTATCAGGGAACACAAAGGATGGGAGATTTCTTAACCTTTGCTGTTTTCTAGGATCACAGAATCAGGTAAATTTCAACATGGTCAATATGAATCATCAAGATGGCTACCTCTGAAAAATTAAGTATCTAATGAAGCTAATAACTGAGTATTAAAATTTTTAGCACATAAATACTAAAGTATTTCAGTACAGTGTAGTAAATGCTGTGATAAATAAATATGCAGGTTGCCATGGCAATGCAGAAGAGCAGCACCTCACCTGGGGGGAGGGGCAGGCAGCAGTAGCTGCCCTGGGTCTTGATGAATGACCAGGATCTACCCAGGTGGAGAGCTCTGAACCAGGAAATAACAGCCAGGATCACAAAGGTGTATGTGTTTTTTATTTATTTATTTATTTTTGGTAAACTTTATGCAGCAAAGCTTATGTTCAAGTGGATGAGGAAAAATAGTCTTTTCTGGATGAGGAGAGATTTTTCTCCTCCTTACAGCTGTAGTAACAATTTTCTCAGAGTAGGAGTTAATTTGTAAATATGTAGTAAAAACCTAGGTAATACATATGATTTATCTAGAGTTTATTTTCCAATTTAAGGCTTTTGTTGTCTCCCAGCATCAAACTTTGTATTTTAAAAAGTGTCAAACTCTTACTTTACTCTTTCTGAAAAACAGACTGTAGCTAAAGCAATTTTTTTTTTATTGTACCCCTAACACAGAGCAGAGCCTCTAGGGCACCAGAAGGCCAAGGGTCCCAGGATGGCGTGTCTTTCCCTTGGGCTGGTGTTTGTGTCTGAATGGCTTGCTGGAGAGACACTTGGTTGTGTGTCACAACTTAACCATCAAGGCACACCAAATGTGGTGGATGAGGGACACTTCTGGAGGATTAAGGAGTTGGGGACCAGAGTCAGGGTATGGATAGATGATGAGAGAGGAAGCACAGCCTCTCTGAGTAGGGTTCAGTGAAGAAAACAAGAGGGGGGGCCTGGCTTCCACATGCATGCTGGACCCTCTTTCCTGTTCAAAGCTGCCAACCTGGGCCGGGGACCTGTAGCCAGACTCAGAGCTGCCCTCAGCAGTTGCTATGACATTGTTCAAGCCTCCCTTGAAAGTATGAAGTCTCATCATATATTCATCCTTGAGAATTTCCAGGACTCAATTTCTAAGACTTATCTTGAGACTCACATCTCTCTCTATGAGTGATAGGGTTCTCTTTTGCTATAAATTAATATTTGTAGCTTTTAAACTATGAAGAGTAGTAAAACACACCATGTCCTAAATTTAAAGGCAATGCCAATCTTGAAGTGTTTCGTTGGTTTTAAATTTGGCCTCATGCCTTTCCTGCGGGAAGGATCCTCACCATCTAGTTATCTGCCTGGCACCTGGACCGGTGCAACGGAAGTGAGTACAGCTCTCACTGTCCTGTCACACTTGTCCCTTTGGGTGGAAAAGTGTGATGAAAGGAGGAGGTGAACAAGGCAGAAAGAGGAGACTTTGGGGAGTTAAAAATTAATCATCATCATCATCATCATCATAATCCAGCAGCATGAGAAAGAAGCCAAATGCCTTACAAATCAATAGAGTAGCCTAGAAAAAAAATAAGGTGGAAGATAGGAAGGCAGACAAAAAGCTTATGAACATAAAGATTTATAAGGACTGATAAAGGTAGGTAATGCAAAATGCAAGCATCTAAGGAAGGATAAAAATGAATGTGATCTACCAGTAGTGAATAAAAAAGAAAAAAGACTAAAACTTAAAAAAAAAAAATCTTCTGTATCTAAAAATACAGAAGGACTAGAATATGGTAAAAAGAGTGAATTGGGCAACACAAAGAGAATTCTGTTTTGGCCTTTGTCAGTTATTCAGTGTTCCAGGGAAAAAATTATGTGGCTTTTTCAACTTCCATTTCTCAAATTGTGAAGTCAGTTAGGAATTCGAAGTGGATGCTTGACTATGGTAACCAACAAAGGCGATCGTCTACACCAGCGGTCCCCAACCTTTGTGACACCAGGGACTGGTGCTCCTATGAGAATCTAATGCCTGATGATCTGAGGTGGAGCCGAGGCGGTGATGCTAGCACTGGGGAGCGGCTGCAAATACAGATGGAGCTTCACTTGCTCATCTGCCACTTACCTCCTGCTGTGTATCCAGGTTCCTAACAGGCCATGGACTGGTACTGGTCCGTGGCCTGGGGGTTGGGGACCCCTGATCTACACCACCCAAATGCCTACATTGATTATAAGACCAGGGAAACCAGAGGATCAGAACTGGTGAGTCTTATTCCTTTGTACACTCCATTGTTTTCTAGCCCAAAGTAGTAAACACTTGTAAGCAGTAGGTTTGCCCTTCCTGTCTTCCAGGGGCCAGCCCAAGCAAGTCTGCTGGTATTTCAGGTATCTCGTGCCACAAAGGGTGAGTTATGCCATAATTTCCCCTTGTGGTTGGGTCCCTATTTCCACACAGACGCCACCAGGTTTGCTGCAAACTTCCAGTTCTTATTTACCCTACAGTTGTCTGCTGTACTTGGAGTCCAGATCCTGGTTGGGACTGTCACCCTGCCCAGCCCTGGACAGTCCCTCCACTGCTGACTCACACAGTTGCTGAATGGCCTGCTTCAAATGGACTGCTGCTTCCATGCTCCCTGACGTTCCAAACACTCAACAGAAGCACCTGTCACATTGTAGAGATTTTCGCCGCTGTGTCCCGCTTTCCAGATCAGCCCCAAATGTTGAGAGTAATTTTGATATTGTGCTCTGTGATGCGAACTGACGCTTCATTGTCTTCACATACAGCCATTCCATCTGCAAAACAGATGTGTGAGGTGGGCTGTTGCAGTCTTTATTTTCAAGATGAGGGAACCAAAGACCAGAATCTTTACATAATTCACCTGAGGTTGTACAGCTCAGGAAGCGGCAGGGCTGGCCTCCAGATCCTTGTCTGGGTGACATCTAGAGCTTATTGTCCTACTGTCTCATGCCGTGACTAGAGAATATCTGCTCTAAAGCCTTTATTTTAAAAATGATGGTAAAGAAAGCAAAGATCACCAAAATTGATTTGCCTAAGATCATACAAGTGGTGAGTGCCAGAAATGTCTTTTAAAAGATATCCTCACTCCCAGGCAAGTCACTTGCAGCAGAAGAACTGGAGACTTGCACAGTGAAACAGGGCAGTTTCGGTGATTTTCGGCCTCTCTGTATTTCCCTCAAGAAAAAGTCCAGGCCCTTAGCATGACACATGAAGCCTAGTGCAACCTGTCTTCTCTCACCTCACTCTGTGTCCCTACAATGCCAAGCACTGAGCCACTATTTCTGTGAATATTTCAAGTGAATTGAATTGTTATAGGGCAAATTTTTAAGACTCTATACTTCTTTAATTCTGGATGGGAAAATGGAAAAAAGAAAAAGGCTATTATTTATCAAGCATTTACTGTTCCAAATACCGTAATAGATCTTTAAGCTGACCAGAGGTTCTCAAAATTGAGGGCACAGGGGGATCACCAAAGACTGCTGGGCCTCACCCCCAGAGTTTCTGGCCTAAGTTGGTGTCTGCGAATTTGCATTTCTAATATATTCCCAGGTGATGCTGGTGCTGCTGGTCCAGTGACCCTATTCTGAGGATCACTAGTATAGACATATTTATCTTAATCCTCTTGATGAACCCAGAAGGATGCTATTATCCTCTGCATTTTACAGAAGAGGATATTGTGACTCAGAAATGTTAGATGAATTCCTAAAATTATCCAGCTAAATAAGGTTGCAGGCTCCTAGCAGAGAACTCTCTGGTTCCCAAACAGTGTCTTTACTCTTTCAGGAGGCAATGTAGGTGTCCATGAATAGATGAATGATAAAGAAGAGGTAGTATATATGTACTACCTCTTGGTAGATTCCTCTTGGTATAAGGGAATATTCCTCAGCCATAAAAAGAAAGAAATCTTGCCATTTGCAACAACATGGATGGACCAAGAGGGTATTATGCTAGGTGAGATAAGTCAGACAAAGTCAAATACTGTATGACTTCACCTGTATGTGGAATCTGAGAAAACAAAACAAATAAACAAAACAAAATAGAAACATAGGCCCATAGATAAATCGAACAAGCTGATGGTTGCCAAAGGGAAGGAGGTGGATGGTAGGAATAGAAAAATAATCAAAATAGGTGGATTCTGTAGAACAAATAAGTGGCTTAGTTTCATGGAAAATAATAATTAACCCAGAATGAGGACTTGCATTTAAGTCTGAGGTCAATAAATAATACTGCTACTAAAGACTGGGCTCCACAAGCGGCTGTAGCAGCACAGTAAAAACAAAACGAACAGAAGCAGAGGAGGGAGGTTGAGGGATGGGTGAGAAAGGGGAAGAGAAATAAGAAGTACAGACTTCCAGTTATAAAATCAGTAAATCACGGGGATGTACATCACAGGGAATATGGTCATTAATAGCACAATAACTTTGTTCAGTGACAGATGGTTACCAGACTTATCATGGTGATCCCATGGTAAAGTATATAAATATCGAATCACTATGTTGCACACCTGAAATTAATATAATACTGTATGCCAATTATGCTTTAATTAAAAGAAATCATAACCCTCCACAAACAGCAGATTTCCAAGGAGCAGGTGAAGTGAAGCCCCTCCTTCCTGGTCCTTCCTGGTCCTTCCCGGTGTGGCAGCCGCACACACTTCTCTTGAGCCGAGGTTCAGGTGTGGGACCTCCCCGCTTATCCCGTGCTGCTTCTGCCTGCCGGAGACGCTGCCTGCTTGCTGGTGTGTTCAAGCCCAGTGTCAAAACTCAGATGCAGGCAAGGTCTAATTTACAGCCGCAAACCCCTCCCCCTCTCTCAGGTCAGCGGGCTTGGTGGAGAAAGGAAGTGTTTTGTTAGTTTACATGTGTTTATTTCGAGGGAGCCCCGGTCGTTTGGAAGGTGGGAGAGGAGAAAGCGGTGGACTCATAAAGATTGTCCTTGAAGAGGGCGGGACAGTAAACCTGCTGCCCCTCGAGGGCTCAGGCGTGGCCCGCAGGAGCAGCTGTCTGTAAGGTCCGTCCACCCTCCTTTCATCCTCTGTAAGTGGAAATGAAGGGACTGTGGTGACCTGGGGAAAATGCACATCAGACTTCTCTCGCCTGTAGCAATCTATGCACTTTGTGTGGTGAACAGAGCCAAATGGACAGAGCAGAAAGGCAGATGGCCTGGGCGTGGCCTCTAAGGCACTAAAAATTTTGCTTAGAATGCAAGTGATTTTTATATTCAAGCAATTAAGAACCAGGCTGGTACCTGACCACCTACGGGCAGTTATCAGCCTTGGGTGAAGCACTGAAGTGGCCCAGCCAGAGCGAGCCTGTGGACTGTGTCCTCTGACCCAGAAAGGTCACGGGGCCACATAGCTCTCACAGGGCATCAGCCCAGATCCCTGAACGTAATTGAGAGGTACCTCGCCAGATTGATGTCTGCCTGTATCTCATAAGTAAACAGGTATTCAGTAGCATAAACCTCAGACAAGCTGATGGAAGGTTAAAAGAAATAATAAAAAAATAAATAAAAGACGCACCACTTCTAATTTTCTAGAAGTGCTAGGAACATTTCTAGTTTGAGTGAATTTCAATATTGTATTGTTGAAAAAAAAATGGAAATTTTTTTCTGAATAGCATCTCTCTTTTTTAATAATTTTAAAACTCTAGGGTAGAATATTTTCAAGTTGGCTGTTTTGAGAGCGAGAAGACAATTCGTATTTCTGATTTTTGCTTCTTTTAGTTTTGTGAAGTAGGTGTGCATTCTGTCAGCTCAGCATAAACATCACAGACAGGATACAGGCACTGACAACAACGCCTTCTCTTAAAAGTATCGTTGATAAAAGCAAAGACCTTTACAATGCACCAGAAAAGAATAAATTATACCTAGCAGGTAAACGATAAAAAATATTCCCTTTTTATCTTCTTGATCACTTCAGTATTTGTCATTCCTAGCCACCATGACAAAATGATTTCTGTTCCACATGTTGGTAAGTTTGTCATTCCATTTAGAGGGAACCGGGTCTGAAAATTGCCCTGGGACTGAAATTGGATGGAAGCCCGAAGCTGTCAAAGCTAATAGACCAGTGTAAAAACCCGCGGATGAATGAAGCGAGCCTCTGGCCTGCCGCCCCATGCTCGTCGTCTTCCGGGGGCCATTTCCCACGCATGCAACGTGTTCAAAGCTGGCTGTCCATTCTCTTTTGGGGCATTTGTGAATACGCACGCCCCAAATCACAGGCCCGGCTCCCAGGCCACAGCTCACATCCATGTCCATTTCCTCCAGCATCTTTCAAGAGACCCCCTAATCAATCCCACACTCACCATCTGCTTCTGTTCTGACGACCAGCTCTTTCCCGGCTGCGCCTTTGTGAATGGCAATCCGAGCAGATTTGTTTCAAGGATCACTAAGATGGACTTTTCCTCAGGGTACAGAATTTTGTTTTAGACCCCCCCCCCCCAAAAAAAAATACACAAGAGACCGTCTGGCAGTATTTTCCACCTTTTAAGGCTGGAGGCAAAAGTCAAGGTTGTGCTAGCAGATTAGGATAGAGCTACCAGAATCTAATTGATGGCTTTGAAGAGAATTTTAAGAAGCCTTGGGTGTGAACGCCCTGAAAAAAACAGCTGCTCTTTCTTCTCAGCATCTTTGAATGGATGCTGAACTTACTGCCATTTTCTGGAGGGCTTTTAAAGTCCAGCATCTTAAGAACAGCAGGTTCAAAGAGTCAAGATAATTTGTTAGTTGGCTTTCCAGTGGAAAGAGATAGAATTTCCAGCATTCAGCTAGTCACCTCTGAACACCCCAACCCCAGGGGGTATTTGCAAAGAAAACTCTAGGTGGCAGTTGGCCTCAGATCTCTGTTAGTGCCAAGATGGTGAACTAGGTCACACTTGCTCTTCTGTCTTTGGATCAAAGGTGGGGTCTGCTTATCAGCACCTCCCTCACCTCACCCAGGTCACACCCTGGTGCCTTTCTGCCCCTTGCAGAGGGGAAAGAAGTCTCCTCCCCAACCAGAGAGGACTCAAGGCCCTTCTAATCACATCATTGGCCTGATGGGAGGAGAGAAGGAAAAGAGCAGAGTAGAGCAGAGCCCTCTAAGAGGAGATGGAGAGCGGAACCGTCTTACTACCCCCATGACTTGGCCAGGGAAATTTGGTGTTAGCAATTAGTGCCTATATCCTCTCTGCAAATGGCTCCCTGAGGAGAGCCGCCTGGTCTGCCTCGCTCACCACCCTGTTTGCAGCTGCGCATACCACACAAGATGTGTTGCTTGATTTTTTTCTTGCTCCCCCTCTTGCTTGAAAATCAAAGCTGTGTTTTCTTCCTTCTGTTGCCCCTGCATCTGGCACAGTGCATGGCACACAGAATTCGGTTAACTTTTGCTTTAAAAAAGTGATATTTATTTCATCTTTTCAAAGTTAAAGAGTAATGAGCTATAATGACAAGATGGCTTGGGAAAATCACTCTACACATCAAATGGAGCCATGTGGGAAAGAACTCTGGCCTATCAGAGCAGCAAGTAGGAAGTTTTTGTGGTCTTGAGGTCAATGTGTGTGCTAAACAGATTTTGAGCATGATGCCCACATCTCCCAAGGACTGTCCAGAAAACAACGTGATTATTCTCTCTTTAACTCAGGAGGACCAGGCCAGGACCAGGACAGTAAGTCAAGAAAAAATAAATAAATGAAAGGCATATGGATTGGAAAGGAAGAAATAAAGGTGCCTCTATTTGCAGATTACAAGATGTTCTAGGTTGGAAATTCCAGTGAACCTCCAAATACTCCTAGAATTAGTAGATGAGTTCAGCAAGTTTATGGGATAGAGGATCAACACATAAAATTCAATTGTACTTCCATATATGAACAAAGAACACATGGAAACCAAAATTAGAAACATAATACCAGTTACAATACCTCCAAAGAAAATGAAATATTGAGGTATACATTTTATAAAATATACGCAGGATCTATATCCTGAAAACTACAAAATGCTGATGAAATAAACTAAAGGTGAACAAATGGATAGTCTCAACATGACAAAGATGCTAATTCTCCCCAATTTGGTATACAGGCTTAATGCACTTATCAAAATTCCAGAGTTTTTTTTTATAGATATACATAAGCTTACTCTAAAATTTATATGGAAAGTCATAGAACATAGACTGGCTAAAACAATTTTGACAAAGAATAAAATGTGAGAGATCACTACCCAATATTAGATCTTATGATATACCTACAGTGTGGTATTAATGGAAGGACAGACACATAGATCAATGGAACAGAGAATAGAACTCAGAAACATACCTGTACAAATATGACAAATAATTTTTGACAAAGGTGTAAAAAGCAACTCAATGCAGAAGAAAAGCCTTTTTAACAAATGACGCAGGTATAACTGAACATTCATTGGTTAAAAAAGAAAAAAAAGAAAAAAACCTCAAATTAAACTTCACATCTTACATAAAAATTAACTCAAAATGGATCATAGATTTAAGTGTAAAACTATAATATTCTTAGAAAAAAATTCTAGGAGAAAATCTTAAGGATCTAAGGTGAGGCAAAAATTCTTAGACCTGATATTAAAGTCATGAACCATAAAGGAAAAGTAATGGTAAATTGAACATCATCAAAATTAAAAAATGTTGCCTTTAAAAGTTTATGTGAAGAGAATGAGAAGAGAGGATACAAACTAGGAAAAAATATTTGCAAACCACTTCTCTGACAAGGGACCAGTATATGGAGTATATAAAGAATTCTCAAAACTCAATGATAAAATTAAAATCCAGTTCAAAAATATGCAAAAGACATGATCAATCATTTCACTGAAGAGGATACAGAGATGACAAATGAGCACATGAAAAGATGTTCAACATCACCAGTCATCAGCAAAATGAAAATTGAGACCAAAATGAGATATCACTATATACCTATCAGAATGACTTAAATATATATATATATATATATATATATATATATATATATATATATATATATATAGTGACAGTATGAAATGCTGGTGAGGATGCAAAGAAATGGAATCACTTATCAATATTGTTAGTGGGAACATAAAATGGTACAGCATTTCTGGAAAGCAGTTTGACAGTTTCTTAAAAAAACAAACAAACGATACATGCAATTATCATATGACCCAGAAATTGTACTCTTGGGCATTTATCTCAGAGAAACGAAAACTTATATTCACATAAATGTTTATAAACAAACGCTCATAGCAGCTTTATTTGTAATAGCCAAACACTGGAATGGACTTAGATACATTTTAACAGATAAATGGTTAAACAAACTGATATATTCACACCATTAAATACTACTCAACAATAAAAAGAACAAACTATATATATAACAATGTGAATGAATCTCCAGGTAATTATGGTGAATGAAAAAAAAAGCTAATCACAAAGGTTTACATAACATAAGATTCCATTTATATAACATTTTGAAATGACAACATTTTGGAAATGAAGGACAGATTAGCAGTTGCCAGGTTTTAGGGGTGGGAGGAGAGAATTTAAAAAGGGCAACATGCAGTATCCTTGGTGTGACATATTGGTTCAGTATCTTGGCTGAGACAGTGGACACACCAACCTATTCATCCAATAACATTGTATAGAACTATGTACACACAGACCTACACACACATAAACAAATGACCACAACTGTGAGTGAATCTACAATTGTCTCCATTAAAAAAATTCTCTTTCTTTCCTCTTCCTCATGAATATGGAATTGTCTCCACATCTACCAATACCCACAGTAAATTCTTCTTGGCATCAGCTTCTGCTGAGCTGTGATAAAGGCTTCTACTCTCTCTCAGCAGGAGCTCTGCAGCCCCCCTCAACTCGTCAGCCTTGGCAATGAATTCAAGCTTACCGATGCATCATCATACAAGATATTTTCTCCAGAGATATTTAACCTGAATCTAACCAAGCTTGCAGACCTCACTCCAATTTAAAAGGAACAAATTAAATGGCATGTAGAGAAAACAATAGGCCAATCTAAGGTGTAGGACATCCTGCAGGAGAAGTGGCATGGAAATCATGAAAAAAAAAAATGATAACATGGAACTCTGTCAACTTATATTAAGCTTTAAACACACATGTGCACACGTGTACATATGATAGGTAATGCAACTATGCAAAATGTTGACAATTATTGAATCTAATGATAGGTATATCATTGTAGTATTCTTTCAGCTTCTGTTTGCCTGGAATTTCTTTATAAAAAACTCCTCTGGCCTTCTGGGGACAGACTGGTTGATCTTTCGGGTTCCTTCCCGCTGTGATATTCAGACACAGAAGATCAAATCTAGGCTCTGATATTTATTAGCTCTGTCCTCTGAGCCTCGTTTTTTCTCATATATAAAGATGCTTTGGCACAGTTCTAAAATTCTATCTTAAAGTCACCAGAAAAGTCAATTCTAAATCTCTCAGTAATCCATTCGCATCATGAGTGCTCCTCATGGCCAGCACATGTGTCTTCTGGCCTGCATTTTTCAAACAGTAATTTAAAATTTTTCCTTCTTTTTCTGAGTCCAATAAAGAAAAGATGAGGGAGAGAAAGCATTTTAAGAATATTTGAAAATGGTCTTTGTTTGCCCCTCACCAACCTCCTTTTTTAAGTCAGTCATTTCCAGCAAGTTAAACCAAAACATACTTATGTTATTTATTGCATTATGCATACTGTGTGCATGCCTCTTTTGCTTTTCCATTATCAATATTCAGTCATATTTGACTTTCTTCTGTATCATTTCCAAGGTCTGATAATCCAGTGTCTAGCCAATTGGCTCTTATTGCTCTGAGCTGCTCTACTGGTATGTCTTATCCAAGTATAAGTCCCGAATTTGATAGAACACCATCCTTCCCCTTCTGAGGTATAAAACCAAACATGATTATAAAGATTTGGGCCAATAGGTGTGCTTGGCCTTGACACAAAGCCCAGCTTTGGGAGCAGAGAACAGAGACCCCATCTCCACAGTCATGCCTTTCAAAGTGGACAAACTGTTTTGCATTCCTACCAGCAGTAAATGAGAGTTTCTGTTGCTCCACGTCCTCGTCAGTGTTTGGTGTTGTCAGTGTTCCTGATTTTGGCCATTTTCATATGTTTTTTTAGCTATGTAAATGAATTCAGTTATCTAAGTAATTTTTTAATTCGGCCTTGAAAATTTGTATTATTATTATTATTTAAAAGTATAGGTTCTTTTTATTTAGATTCTTTTTTATAGGCATTTCTATTGTACAGATTTGTTTCCCAACGTTATCTTGTTGATAACAAAGAAATCATTCTTAAACTTTGCTTTAAGAAATGTTTCATTTACTGATTATGGTTTATTATGACTGTTATTTAAAAATCAATTCCTCAGCACTTAAAGGAATAAGATACCAACTACACTAACACAGAAAGAAATGTTAAGTTTGTGTAACTTTACTATGTAGCGTATTACCAAGTTTATAGATCCTGTAATGTTGGCATCTACTAAAGAAATGGAAGAAGGGGAAATTGCTTATTTCCACAATATAAAAATAAAGGCTTAATGATGGCGTAAAAGACTGTTATAATCAACTTAGATATAAGAACTCTGAATGTGGTATAAATATCACTTCCTTTTACTGATGGTCAACTTAAGTTATGAAGAAGTTATATAATTCATTTAAGTATATGCAATTGGCCTGTGACAAAACCTGGTTTCTTTGTTTCCAACTCAATGTTTTGTTAGACCAGTGGTAACAAATTGGTTTTCCACAAACATTTGCATGGTCCACTCAGTGTTCTTTAAACTTTTAATAATCTGGCAGCAGCATTGCCCTTTGACTTTGACAAAACGATGCCCTATTCCGGGCCTCACACTTTGGAGGACCTTCCTCTGGCCTTCCTACAGCTGCGGTCCTCCCCAGTGGGGCCAGGACTGTAGGTCTGGTGGACCGAGGAGATAGATCTACCTGTAGTCCATGCACTCTTTTTCTAGATTGTTCTCTGGAACCCAGACTTAATGATCCCAAACTCACTTCTAAGGCCTACGTGGGCCTCTTCCCCAGAATAAACTTTCCCAAATGTGCACAGATACGTACCACCAGGCCTGAGACATAACCAAGGGAACACTGTCTGCAGGGAGCATGGCTGGAGCTTAGATATGAGGACTGGACTGTCCATTCTTTTGCAGACAAGGCCCTTCCCATGTCAGATCGTTACTGGGGAGGAAAGAGCCGGGGGTGGGTGCACTCAGGCACTGGGGCTGGCTTTCTCGGGGGTACTGCGATCAGGCATGAGACTCAAAAAAATGCTAAATTAGGACTTAACCTTCTAGGTCATTGTGAAATATATATATTTTAGTAAGCAATTTGTTGGCTTGATTTTGACCCTTTAAATATTTAGACATATGGGATATGGGCCTCCCTCTGTACTCTCGTTCCAGGCTCCACAAATGCTAGAGGCAGAGCTGTTTGTCAATGTTGAAACATCGGGAGAGTCACATGACAAATCCCATGCTGTTGGTGTAACGTAGTGGCTTCCCCCACGGTCCTATGTTCTCCAGTGGTGCCTGGGTCCCCCAACCTGCTTCATCGTTCGCAAGTCCTGCCAGGCCCGCACCGGCATTTGAGTGGACAACTGCTATATCCTGCATCTAAGGCTGAATCTGAATCTCTCTTGCTCTTCCAGCTTGCTTAGCACTAGCTGTGAGCACCGCCCTGGACTGAACGCTGGGGCTGGCACACGTCTCAGCACTCAGAAGAACTTGCAGCTGTAGGCAGGCCTGGAGGGAGTTTGGGGATGGGCAGACTTGCGCAGAGATGGGCAGGAACCTGTGTATTGAGATCTGGAAGACAAGTCCAGAAATAGATGACTTAGCTGCTTTCTGCTGCTTCAGCAGGCCTTTCTCGTTGTTGCGTGTTAATGGAGAGAAGATGCTATTGAATCACCTTAAAAACAGGGAAGCAGAGTTTTGTTAGGGTTGTGATTCTGGAAGCTCCCTTTCTCTATTGCTCCCCTGGAAGTGTTTTATCTATGGAAAGCATCCCACAGTTAGAGATCAAAAAAATCTTTAAAAACATGGTTGAAAAAGCATTTTGCATGCGCACATTTAAAGCAGATTCATTGGTCAGTCACAGAATGTAAACGTTTCCATTTGCAGTTTGCAGTTTCCATTGTGGAGAGTGGGAAGGACGGGGCTCTGGAGAGGCGGGAGATGCGTGGGTGGGGGACACCAACAGGAGAAGAAAGCTGGGATGAGAGACAAACTCAGAAAACACCAAAGTATGGCCTGGGTGGGCCCTGTTTACGCCCAGACATTTGGGGCAAAGGAAATACCCTGAGAGCAGGCATTTCTCCATGTAGCTGCAAAAGGTTTTTCTCTTCACCTGATTTATGAAGATGTCGAGGGTGTCAAGACACATTTTTGCAGGGTGTATTAGAGTCAGATTTACACACCTGCTCATGATTCCTTGACAACAGGCTGTGGCTTCCGCCGTAAGACACCTGGGTTCTAACCTCTCTCATTACTTTGCTGTGTGGCTTTCCATCAGTGACTTCACTAAGCCACAATTTCTGCACTTGTGTGCACTAATGCTTACCTGATAGGGCTGCTATGAGGGTGATGAGCTGACATATGTGGAATTGTGGCATTTGGTACCTGTCGCATATTAAGCAATCGTTAAATGTCAGCTTTGTTCCTTTCTTCTAAGAGAGATCAACCCAAATCAAATTTAGCTGGACCAAAACCATCTTTGACCTATAAACAATAAGCTCTGTGCTCTTCTGATACAACTCTGTCCACGTTACCAGAGCCACATAAATTGAGAAGAAGTTTCTGTTTTGTCCAATTTCAAGATTAGCCTGGCGGGGGGAATATGTTTTTCCTTGACAACTTGGCATTAGGTCAAAATAAAGAATATGTGAGTTGTCACTTCACAGTATCTGCTGTAGAATAATGAACAAAAGCTCTTCCACTGATTCTTAAACAATTTGCAAGTTCTTGCTTAGATAATAAGTAATAAATACTAGAGTTAATTTTTCTAACAGATTTCTTCAGTCTTTCAATGATGACAAATGTGTCATGGAAGAATGCATAAATCAGCACAAATGAATGCATCCATTCAGCGTGAATTAATAACTGGAAGAGTCTGCCCTCCCTGTCATCATCCTAGCTCTTGATTTCATCTGCGTAACCCAAGGTACCGGATTGTCTCTTCTGTAAACTGAATATTCTCCGTGCCTCAAAGAGTTCTACCTCTTCTTGTTTCATAGATTGACACAACAGACTAGGCCACAGAGAAAGCTCATTAGTACAGATGGATGGAACCAGGCTGCCCCAGGACCAGTCCCTGAGGGCATGGGAGCTTTCCTGGGTCAGGTTGTAGGAGGAACAACCCAGCCTCGACTGTGGTCCCTTCCTCAGGCTTCCTTTATCTCATCCGCCAGGCTTCTCTCCTTGTTTTCAGCCCAACTTCCCCACACTGGGGCATCAATCTAGATAACTCATGTCAGGAATTCATCCATTTAATACATATTCTATGTGAGAAAAAATAGTAACTGGAATGCATTAAGAGTAGGAAGACTTTATTCCAGACGAATGCAATAGGCATCAAGGCTATTACAATAGGGGAGAAAATTTGAACTAAGTGGGGATTCAAAGCTAACAGGCAGGGTGAGGGCGTGGAGGGAAAATTACTAAGAGGAACTTGGTTAGGGGTCAAGAAGTGGGTTGTGGGGGAACAGAGAGGAATTTGATGAACCGACTTAGCAGGATCCTTTGCTAAACTGGGCTCTGCAGGCCCAGGATGTGGACCATGGATGTCGCCTTGTTGAAAAAAGGGCTCAGGGGAGAGTGTCTAAAATCTGGTCAAGGCGGCAGTCCTCGTGAATACTCTGGTACTCGCTCTTGTAGGAAATTCCCCCTCACAAGGGGGCACTCGGCTCAAGACTTGCAGAATGAGAAAGGGTTTGCCCAGTGAAGGGAAGGGAAAGAATAGTCTAGGCGCAGAGAGCGGAAGTGCAAGAGAGGAGCAACAGGCAGCCTCCCGGGTTCCAGACGTTGCTCAGCCTCCCATTCGAGGCAGTCGGTCCTGCGAGCCTCGGAGGTGTGACAGGCGCGCTGACGCAGGAGTCAGGAACTTCGCTGCTGCTGCGCAACCTACTGCTCCTGTGGTTCCATAAACTTCTCTGGATCCGAAACTCATTAGTTAGGATAAAGAAGTCGCTAGCATTTGGGATGGGATCCTATCCTGGGGGCTGTACTGCACATTGCGGGGGAGGTAGCATTGTGGACCTGGGCCTAATAAATGCTGGTAGCATTGTCCGAATATTGTGCAAACCAGTAATGACTCCCCTCCCACACACGCATTGCCAGATGTCACCCAATGGGAGGAGGGGTCCTACCTTTGGTTGAGAATCACCGTGTAATCAAAAAGATTCCTGCTAGCTTTTGTCCCATTCTATTTGAATTACAAATTCATTCTGGAAGAACCAGCCTCCATCTTAATCCACTCTCTCTCTAAGCTTCCCCCGTGCTTCAGCTTCGGGCAGTCTACAATTACTTGCAGTATTCCTATGTTGCCTCCGGGTCCAGAAAATTATGTAGGTGGTTGAGCACCATCCCCTGAATGTGGGTGAAAGAGACAGAAAGTGCCAGTTCTTTCCTCTGAGAATGTTCTATATGAGCAAACACCAGGAAAACCCTCTTTGTGCTTTCATTAATAGAAAAAAGACAAGTAATGGTTCATCACTTTGTAGCAGGCAAGGATTAAAGCAAGAGAGAAAATTTAAGATAAAATTTTCCAGAGCCTGAGCATTTAAATTTTTTACTCTTTTCCTCTTTGGAAATGAAACTGCTGGTTTTTCTAAGCAGTCCCTTACAATCTCCAAGATTTCGTTAGGATAAATTTAGGCGATAACATCCTTCTACAGCAAGATCTCAACTCTTAATGTTGTGTTTTCTCTTTGTGTGAGTACTTAAAATATATAAATTATGTATCTATATACATGTGTAACGCATTTCCCAAATTCTGTTCTGCTATTTAGGATATTTGGGACCTATGTTGGAGATAAATGCATCTTGATGTTTTACAATATCTCTTGCAGTCTAGCTCCTATTAAGTGGCAGCAATAAATAATAACTACTGGCTCTAATTGCTTAGAGGATTGTCAAGGGATAATCTCCGATGTAATTAAGTAAAGGAAACCAGTGTTGTCTTTAACCACCTCCATAAACTAATTCCCCACAGAGTCATCAGATCCTCCATGGGTAAAGGTACCTTGTAAGGCAGAGCTGGGCCTCCGAGCACACTGTGTCCTGGGCAGGAAAATTTAACTGATCCTTTCAGTTGTTGTTAAATGAACTATGCCAAGCTTATGTTTATTCTTTTATGAATGCATTACTTGTTACCTTTTGCTTTGCTTCTGTTTTCTAGAATTAAGTTGAGTGACAGTAAGGAGACTGTGTTCTGACTGGGGTTCAGTCAGTGGGTCATCGTAGCTCCCAGACCACTGGTTTACAGGAGAGGATGGGGAGAGGTCTCTATGACCTGCCTGGTTTGAGTGAGCAGGTGGGTTCTCTTTCAGGAGAATTCTAGGGACTCCCACACCTCTCTTATGACATGCCTGATCTTGCCAGTTAACTATTACAGGCGCAGAAGTCTCGGCTCCAGCTGTCTTCAAAAACCTCCAATAGGCATTTTTCTGGTGGAGTTAGGCACCCGTAGATGAGATTCACAGGAGGCTTTTCCCCTCTGAGCCATGAGAATATATTCATCCTAGTTTCGGAAGGATGACCAAGTTGCTTGTCATTATAATGATTCGTGAGCCATTGCTAAGCATTACAGGAATTGATCAAAGCCAAAAATTCTTCCCATCAGACTTGCCTTACTGGTGCCAAAACTCAAACAGGGTAAACAGTGGTAGGGATCCTTCTGAGCTAGATGGCCGTGAAGGTCATGGGGTCCTTATATTTTTCTCTCTGCAAGAATTCGGTAACCTTGAGGTGTCTTAAGGAAGATGAAATATTTGAAGAATGATAACCAGATAGAAGAATGACACCTGGAAACCAGCCAGCAAGTCGCAGTTCTGTCATATTATTAAGCTATCCTGATATACTACCTATGAAAATAAGACTTGTCTTGCCATTACATCATGATTTTCTGTAGCTCTCTTCTTTCAGTCTTGCCTGAATTTGATTGCTTGCTAGTGTTTCGGTGGCTTATGATTAAGAAGGCTAGAATTTTAAAGGGAGGAAGGACAAACCAGTTTCTAAAACTTCAATCAGATTGCAGATGCTCTAGATTCAATCAGTTTCTATTAAATTTTCTGATGTGAATTACCTGTATTTGTCAGGGTTGAGACTCTTAGTTATAGGCAGCTAATTTTAGAGCCTTAGGACTTCTGTTGGTTTTAAGATTTTGTTATCCTGCCAGAATATATTGATCTCCTTATTAAGTGCAGAGGTTTAGAGTTTTCATTGGAGGTGGGTGATTTTATAAATTAATTAAAATTATGAGATGCTGTAGACCCCAGCTCAGGTCACAGGTGTGCCTTCCATCAAATACAACGTCTACAGAGTTGTTCTGCTAATCTACTATTTAACTCAAGCTTTCTTGCACACTACAAGCAGAGTTTGTGATTTCAGAAAGGAATCTCTTGATTGCAAGAGCGTTTGCAGCGTCTCGTCCATAGGGAGGGACCTCAGGAGGGTAAAATCATGCAAAGCTGTGTAGTTTTGTAGGATGGACATTTTCTTAAAATGCCTTCTCGTCTTACTGTCCAGTTTTTGATTCTGAATGTGATTTTATGGTTGTAAGACCCAGGCAGCTTTAGAGAAAAGAATGTTCCATTTCAAGTAGTGACTAGGATATTGCCTCGAACCCCATGTCAGATCTATAAATGTTAACTGAATTCCATTGGCAGTGAGAGTAATGTGGCCGTTCCTGTTAATTCACCCACATCATGGGAGATCTTGCTGTTTGTAACACTGTTTAGGCTGACTCGATCCTGACTCCACGGCTACTATTTATAATTAAGTGCTATTTTACGTATTTGAGACTCTTTCTAGTTTTCACCTTTCTGGAGCTCCTCAGCCAAGGGAGTTATCGATAGATACACATGAAATTAGTTTTTCATGGTCATTTAGTAGTGGATGGAATGCTCATAGCTCACTTCCACCGGAGTGTGTTTTCATTCTTCCGCTGCTCCCTTTAGACCCTGGCCCAGTCTCCATCCAGAGAGCTGGATGAGATAAGCCCCTTCCTCACTTGCATTTCAGGCTGTCATAAAGTGGTGTCTGAGGACGAGTCCCTCCCCAATGTGCTAAGGATCCTGAGCTAAGCCAGCCATCCTATCTGTAAACATCCATTTAGCATTTATTACTGATTGTTCTAGATTGTCATTTTCTTGCTGTCTTCATTCGTGGTCACACTAACCTTACGCGAATGTAGATATGACCTTCTCCTAAACCAAAATCAATTCTTAAAGCTTCGTTTCCTTTCCAACTCTTGGGTACATGGTGCTCAGTGGCATATTATTCTATAGATATAAGTCATAATGAAAAAAGTACTCAAGGACACACATCCAACATCACTGCCCCTAGCAGTGAGCATAAGAAGCATTGAAGAGGAAGGAAGTGTACTCACTGGTGCCCCCACAGTGGGTTTTCATCTATTTTCAGTGTTTCAGAGCTTCCAATGGGTTGTTTTAACATGACTTCCTTTGTTCCTTCACTAAGAATCATTTACTGAGTCTCTACTGTGTGTGGGTACTAGTAATTTCCAGGGATTCAAAGACAAAAAACACACACTCCCAGCCCTGATGAAGCTCATTGTCTAAGCTAGAGAGGCAAGTGATCTTTTCTTATGGATAGAATAAGAAATATTCTCTTCTGCAGACGGCATCTGCTTATGGTGATATTTCATCAGTTGAGTGGCAGGAATGTAGACCCCACACAACTGTGCACTTCTAGGCGTCCCCTTGACAGTCCTGCTGTTGTCATATTATTCACCTTATGTGTTGCTGTCCTGGGTGTTGATCCTTACTGTGTAAGAACTAGATACGATTTCCACACCTCTGACTCCTTCCCCACCCTACAGAGCCCCCTTTAGCCTCAAAGTACCACAGTCCTTCCTCCTTCATGCTGAATCTAATCCATAACGAAGTCCTGGGTACTGTCCCTCATAGTTCTCCTCAGATCTTTATTATTTCCATTCAGCTCTCACCTACTGTTCTGCAATCCTCCCCCTCCTAATTGAGCTACATGGCTCCAGCCTCTTAACTCCAATTCACTTAATCCCTGTTGCCAGTCCAAATCTTCCTAAAATAGAATTGCCATTGCTTCCTTTCTCTGTGTAAACAGCAAGTAGTTGTCCTAGCAAGCAGAATGAAGATGGATCACAATTTTAACCTTATTTCTACATTCCTTTTCACTCATCCCATGGCACCGGCGAACTTGCTGTTTCTCCCAATATAAGAGCCTCTAGGCACTCAGATCTTACTGTTTATGTGGTGCCTTCTGCCGTTTCCCTTCTATGTCCAGCGTCCAAACCTTCCCAACCTTCACAGCCCAATCAAAGATGTTCTGAAATCCTCCAGCCACAAGTAATCTCTCCTTGTAACTCTCAAGCACTTTGCAGCCCCTGTTACTTTCTACCTGATATCGTATTCATTTCTGTAACAATGAAAACCACTGTGACCATAAGTTCCTTCTACGGAGTTGCTCTGCTATAGCTTTGTGAACGTTATCTCACGTTATTATTACGAGTGAGATGATGCTCTTTTTATAGATGAGGAAACTAAACCACAGAGAAATAAAGTAACTTGCTAAGCTCACGCAGAACAGCCAGGATTTGAATCAGAATCTGCTAACTGCAAAACTTATCTTTTTAATGACTATGCTTCATTGCCTCCCATGTACATATTTTTTAATGTCTGCTACTGGTTTCTAGAAAAGTAAAAAATGTCTTTTTATCTCATGCATCTTCCACTAAATAGAACTTCATTAAACCTTTGAACTAATGCCTCCTGACTCTTTACTCGGTTTAAGGAACTTCAAAAATGTAAAAAGGAAACATTGAATGATAAGAAATTGCATTAACTGTTTAAGTGAGCTGATAGACGCATCCGATGTCAATTTCATTCTCTTCAATTCTTGGAACAATTTAGAAGCACTTGGATCAAATGTGATAAAATATTGGTTTTATTTATTCAAACAATCTTTTCATTTAAAACAAAACAAAACAAAAAATCCAGAATGGAGGAAACTCTAACTGGTGAATCATTGTATGTGTTCACACACATACATTATATTCTTGTTCACCATAGATGTACAAACAAGGAAGAACCCTGGCAATAAAATAGTAGGCAACTCATTTATTCTGATGTTATAGGAATTACATCTTCATGT
>CM053511.1:43779725-43809345 GCA_028627145.1 Eidolon dupreanum
CTTCAAAGCTAAACATTTTTTGTTAGCATCTTTTTGCACCTAATATTTTTAGAACACAAATATATATATATTTTTTACTTTTCCTTAATTATCTCATTGAGCAATATGGATCCATTTGCCCAGTTGCACAATGACACGCAGAGACCGTCCAGTTAAAATCTGATTCACATAGGAATTATTAGAACCCGTTTAGGAAAACACATCACCAGAATTTCCATTCCAGACCATTTTTCAAAGACCCTCAGCCTTAGAAGAGGAGAAAATAACAATTGAATGTTGCATATCTCCCATTGTCTTTCTGCCATCACCATCATGAAAAAAGTGTAACCAAGAGGTATA
Source organism: Eidolon dupreanum (assembly GCA_028627145.1). Taxonomy (NCBI): domain Eukaryota; kingdom Metazoa; phylum Chordata; class Mammalia; order Chiroptera; family Pteropodidae; genus Eidolon; species Eidolon dupreanum. The sequence continues at coordinate 43,780,065 of CM053511.1, forward strand.
TACCTATTACCCATGCAAGTATAAGCACTGCTTCCCTTGGGGATGTGCTTTTCAATTCACAAAACTCATTTGCACATATCACTTTGCATAACCCTTACAACAACCCTCTACATGGGTGGCCAGGAAATGACTCCTTGTTGAACCTTAACCTTCTACCCATAGTTGCATGCTTAGTGAGTGGCAGAGCCAACATGTCCAGACCTTGAGTACAGGTCCTTTCGCCATTTTACCAAAAGAGAGTTCTTCCCATGCCCACAGGCCAGAATACATCAGAGGAGCTGCAAAGGGAGTGTGTGTTCTTCACCTTGGCTTTGGCACCGTTATCAGATGAGAGGCAAAGCAAACTCGGTGACTGTGAAAGCCATGTTGTGGTTATTTCAGTAATTAACTTTGAAAGAAGCTTCAAAATGGATGAAGAGATAAAAAAGCATGCTCAGATGTGACGCTTCTGTTCCTGTAAACAGATTATTTGGTAGCAAACTATCTGCAAAACTACTGGTTTAAAGAGGACCTTAAAAAATTCCCAAGAAAAAATCGTGCGCTTAAAAGTCCTGAGTATAAAGTTAAAAGGCTTAGATACAGAACTGGCCAAAGAGCTTTAACTACTAATATTAACAGACTTCTTGCTGCTATATGAAGAAAAACTAGCATAGGAATATGTACAGTGATTTTAGATTGGCTACGAGGCTTCCCAGTGCTGCTTCTAAGTAGTGTCATTGGCAACCATGTCATGTCTTTACGTGGTTATCTGATCTCATTTAGCCTCTTTTTTCCTTATATAAATCTAGCCCTGAGATCTAGGTTCTAGACTCTCCACTAAAAATTCAAAGCACAAAAAAGTTGCTTCCTGAAACATAAGAAACATAAATATCTTCTCATTGGTAAAGCGCTTATTACTTTCCATTATTTTGCATTTCACTGGTATTATGCTGTATTAAGTTAAATTTTAAAGCCTCAGGTAACAATGTTGGGTGTTCAACTCTTATAAACAACAGTAGAACCTACAAATAAGTCATTATTCATAATCTCTAATTTATCATAGTATAATGATGAAATTCTCAAAGATAAATCATTAATAAGTTCTAATTAATATAAAATTAATATTTAGGAAGGAAAGTAGCAGTTTTCTATTTTTCAGTAGCACAGTTTTTTACATTTCACTGGTAATTTGCTGTTTATATAGTACTTTCACATATATGATCACATTTGAGCTTTTAATTATCAATCTAAAACTGATATAATCCATAACCAAATGTATAATCGCTATGCAAATATAAAAAAGGATTGGAGAAATGGAAACATCCATTTGTCATTTTGATACAAGTGTTAAACTAGGTTGATAGAATTGCTACTGTAGGCAATAAAGTGTTCCCTCCTCTGGGTTATTAGAGTTAGGCAATGTATAAGTCTAAATGAGTTGGTAGAATAAAGAAATTCTGAAAACCTCTTCTGTTCTCATTTTCACAATTTGCATGAAGTTGCTAAATTGTTTATGACCATTTTATCTTGTTTAGAAACCTTGTTATAAGATTCATAGAAACTTATCATGTCATATTACAAACTCTAGTAAGCCCTTTTTAAACAAAACAAAAAAACAACTTTTTATTTAGAACAATTTTAAATTTATAGAATTACTGTGAAGAAAGCACAGAGGATTTCCCTATATCCTACATCTAGTTTCCCCTATATTAACATCTTGCATTAGTATAGTATATCTTTTACAGCTAATGAACCAATATTGATACATTATTATTCACTCGAGTCCACACTTTATTTAGATTTCTGATACTAGTCAGATATTTTGTAGAATGTCTCTCAAGTGTGATTTGTGTAGTGTTTCTTCTTGACGAATCTGAGGTTATATTTTTTGGAAGGAAGATCAGAGAGATAAAGTACCCTTTTCATCACTGTATCAAGGGTGACAGCTATCAACATAACTTATCCCTGTTGATGTTGACCTTGATCACCTGGCTGGCTGAGGAAGTGCTTGTCAGTTTTTTCCATTGTAAAGTTACTCTTTCTTCCCCCTTTCCACACTGTACTCTTTGGGAGAAAATCACTATACTTATCCCACACTTGTTATGCTCTACCTGCTTGAGGGTAGAATAACTACATAAAATTTTTGGTCTGGTAGGTATTTCAAATTATAAAAAGCTGGGATGATTTTGCAAGTCAAAGATGTCAAAATAGAAAAAAGAAAAATGATGAGAAAATCCATATAAGGATGCCAAGAAATAAGGAATTTAAGGTAACGATCATGGCTAAAGTATGAGGTGCAGACACGGTCCTCAAAAGGGGTAAAGTCACATAAGATTTTCCTGCCCATCCGGTTCCTCTGGAAAAGTGGAGCATTTGAATGTTTGGAAACTACAGTGAAGTCCAGAATCCTTTCACTTTTCTCCTGAAATCATCCCACAAATCTAATACTTCATTCACTGCCGGTGTCCATCCTGTATAAGGTTTTGGTCTTGAAAATTCATAAAATAGTTTCCAGATTTTCAGGCAGAATTTAATGTCTTTTCTTGGGAGTGGCTATAAGAGGATATGTGATGGGAGGAGTTGTTGTCTGTCATTTACATAGGAGTAAAATGGGATAGCAATTAAGCGATTTGCTAAAAATCTTCATAATCAATGATTCTTATCATCACCATTTAATTAAAAGTTCTATCTCAAAATTCTCCAAAGATCTACTTGTTGCCAAATACAATGACTCTTTCCCCTGCCTATTCTCCTTAATCTTTCTGTTGTACGTGCCTTTGTTAACTATCCTCCAGAATTGGATAATTGTTGTTGTGTAACAAACCATCCCCAAACTCAGTGGCTTGAAAAAGCAATAATTTGTTATTGTCCTTGCATCTGTGGGGCAGCTGGAGTTTGTCTAAGGTGGGTTCAGCTGGGTGGTTCTTTTTCTTACGTAGGTCTGCTAATTGGCTGGGAAGTAACTTGTCTGTGTGTTTCTCATCCTTCTCTTTAGCATGCTAGCTATAGCATGTTTTTACCATGGCAATGGCAGAAGACAAGAGAACAAGTAGCAACGCCCAAAGTCTATAAAAGCTATACTCGGAACTAGCACACTGTCATTTCTGTCACATGCCATCAGTTAAGTCAAATCACATGGCTATGGGGCAGAAAATGCACTCTATTGTCAATGAAGTCAACACATAGCTAGTGTGTGAGTGTTCAGATTAAGTGAAGAATTAGGGTCAGTAATGCAATTTATCATATCCTTACCTCTTGAAACATCCCTTCCCCTTTTACACACAGTACTATCTTGACCCTTTCATCTTTTATTTTCTCAATTCTTCTTCCTTTAACCTCAGTACTGTATATAGGCTTTACCTAAGGCTTAGCTTTCCAATCTGATTTTCTTTTTGTGTGTGATCTTCCTAAGAAAGCTTATTCAGGATCAGACTCTGTAATTCCCTAATGGTCATTTCTAGTTTACCATTGGGCATTTCCATATTTCCATTTGAAATATCTTACACTCATAATCTTTGGTCCCATGTTCCACTTAAATCAATGTATCTTTCCAATACAAAGCTGTATCTCTAAAAAAGGCTTGGATCTTTAGATCATGTTTAATGTGAATGCAAAAACAAAAACTAAACAAACCCTAATGAAAGCTCATCCTACATTAATAGGAATTCGACATCCCTAGAACTTAAAAGAGAATATATGTGAAAGAAAACAATAATGATGAGAAGAGTATTAAAAAAAAACTATTTCTTATGAGAAATGGCTTGTTACTAATAATTTTTTAAATGTAGATATTATACAGAGCATTATGACCACATGCTTAGATAATTGAAAATGTGCAATATAGGAAGACCTAAGGTTTTTTCTTTGTAGCAGAACTACACTCAATGGGCAGATTTTGGGGGAGAAAATTTTAGCTTGATATGCAGAAGAAATTTTCAGTAAGAACTGTACAGAAGCAGAATGAGCTAATACCTTTGTTCTTCACTTGTGTCACTCCCCTCTCCTGAGCTATCTTGCTTCTCCTTCTCTTAATACTCTGTTAAAATCTTACCCATTTTTGAAAACTCATCCCTGGCCTTCATCTCTCCATAAACTCTTTCCTGACTTTTCAAATTAGTGGTTGATCCCTTTCAACTCTTCTTGCTAATCTTGTACCCCATCTAAATTAAAAGCTCTTTGAAAGTAGAAATGTGACATGCTATTTTATAATTTCAAGCATGAAACACAACACTGAGCTTATAATAGGCATTTAGTAAATTCTCACTGGTTCACTGTTTGATCACAAATTTTCTGATTTCTAACCTGGAATCATTAGAATTGTTAGAATTTGAACCTGATTGAAATGCTCAAGAATCTGATCATCTCATATGTGGACATGGCTTCTGATTTAATGCTAGACTGAAAAAATCAACAAATTTTGCCATCACTTGTTATCCAAGATTACATTTGCCTACTTATCAAAAAAAGATGATGAATTTAGAGATCCTCTAAGATCTTAAATTTATAGCTCTGATAATTTGTTAGGAGTAAGAGATTGAATATGCCATTATTTCTTCATGTCTGAAAATTATTTAAGACAATAATCAACTGGTGAATGGGGAATATGTGATGTGGAGGAACACAGGCAATACTGGAGAACTGTCCCTCTGGTTTGTGTTCAGGTCTGCCTGTTGTCATAGTTACTGATGTACTCAAAGCAACTTCTTTCCTGAATCACACCCTGTAAACCTTCAATGAAAATTAGCTATTCTTCTGTATTTATTTTTCTCTATCCATGAATTGAAGCTAAAAAATAGCATCCATTACCTAGTTGTTTTAAACTTTTAGTAAGATTTTAAACATGCAAAAGGAATGAGGTTTAATCAAAATAAGTACCTCTTATTAAGGTCACACCCCATTCGTTCAGCAGTGATTCATTGAGTAGCTAGGTACTTGGACAAACTGTGATTATGGCCCAGTCCAGGCCCTAAAAGAACCCCGTGTGGGAGAGAGAGATGAGTAAGGGATGCATTTCAGTGAAATGCAATTGGTGTTGTAGATGTAGAGTATAGAGACCCAAGGAAACACAACCGAGAAACCCCTCATAAAATTCAGGATACTGGTGTGGTCAGATCAAAAGGAGACTTCCATCCTGTGAATCTGGAGGCGTCGTTCCGTGAAGTTTAATAAATGTGTTTTCCATCATTTTGGGTACAGCATGCTGCCTGATTTTACCCTGCAGGCGGGGCTCATGGAGCAGTAGAGGGAGGAGGCCAGCACTTGACATGCAAAGCGCCGTTACCTGCTAATATTCATTCCTTTCTGCTCTGGCTGCAGGAATTCCTTCACAGACATCCTCCGTGCCATCCTGCTGTCACTGGAAGTCCTTATTGAAGATCCGGAGCTTCAGATAAATGGGTTCATCTTAATTATAGACTGGAGTAATTTTTCCTTCAAACAAGCCTCCAAGCTGACACCTTCCATTCTCAAACTGGCCATTGAAGGGCTACAGGTATGTTCAACGAACGTATGTTACAAAACTATATGACAGTGTGCCTTTTTCTTGTTGCAAACAAAGTTATATTCGTCTTTTAGAATAGATAAAGAAAACTTAGATAAGATTCCTCTGTGAATACTCTGCATTTTTACCTCAGCCTGAGTTCAGATGTTTGTTTTTTAAATCAGCCTTCATTTTCATTAATAACTCTAAATTACCATTACCACAGGCACAAATTACCTACTGTAGCAATTATGAATAAAGCTCTGAGATGTTTAGCCTAATTCATCTGAGAGTTTACAAAAATTAAAACTGGAAAACATCTCCTTTATAAGCATGTCCTATGTAGAGGTGGCCTGGGGGCTTTCCAGGATTTCTAGAAGCATCTTTGTACACTGAAAATGCACCCTGTGGAAACTCACTTCCCAGAATGCAATGTACCAAAGTGTTTGTACTAAAATAGATCCCTTCAGTGCAAACAAAGGACACTGATGGAACCCTGCTTCCTGTTTGTGCTGACAGTGTCAGGGATTTGGGGGAGGGTTTTCTGTGCCCTGTGGAGGTTAGGGCAGTCTCTGGGGTCCCTTCTACTTTTGAGGACCAGTGGTTCTGGGAAATGTCGCAAACTCAGAGGCAATGCTACTTAGCCTCCTGGGATGCATCATTACAGTACAAAAGTAAAGGCACAGTTCAGGGAGACTCAGAATCAGCACAAATAAAACTCATGTCATTTCCTAGTTTTGTAGGAAGATTGACTCGGTGGGGTGACTCTCACCCTCAATGAATGGCAATTATAAGCAGCTTTGAAGATAGCAAGATATTTCCTAATTCTCCAATCAAGCAGCCACACTCATGCCCTTCAAAGTGTGAGACTAGAAATTCCATTTCACTCGCCCATCATACTCTAGCATGATGAGTAATTGGTAGGTGTTTTTCTTAAGTTGTCATTTATTCATACTTGGCCACCAGCAAATATCTAGTGGGCCTCTGATAAACATATGTTTATTGAATGGATCTCACTTGGTCAAAATGGTGTGCTACTTCAGGGGGAGGAGAAGTAGAGCAGGCATTTCGGAAAAGGAGGAGCAAGTACCCACTCCTCCAGGAATGCCAAGTCATCCTGGGTGGTTACGTCATACAGTGTACTGGGGGCACATTTTTAAAGTCACTTTTGCATTCCAGACTACATGGAGTGTCCTGCCTTGCCTTAAAACTCTGCCAGACACTTATGTGTTCTTTATTATCTTTCTCTTAAGTCCTGCTTCCTTTTCTCTAACCTTCTTTCCTCCAAGCCTCTGAATATTTGGTCTCTCTCTCCTTAAAGCTTTTATCAAAGAAAGTCTTAAAGTAAGCTGCAAGGTTTATGTCATGCCCTATAATTATGCTGACCATATTTCCAGGATTTTCTGTGGTAATACAAGCTTCATCTAATTTTCTTTTTTTAAAAAAGGTAATTCATTACATGTATAGGTAGCTATGATTCAAGTTTTCTGTATTTATAATATTTTTTTTTTATAAATCAAAAAGGGACATGTCCTTTATTCAACCCTGTGTTCCAATTTTTCTTTCTGAAAATGTGTGGATTATATAATATGTCCCTTGCCAAATTCACTAGGCTGATATGGGTCTTACTGAGTTAATGCATGTGAATGTGTTTTAAAAAGGTAAAGCTCTACATAAGCTCATAAGCTATTTTTATGAGGAATACTAGATGACTTTTTATGGGGCAAGGTGAGTCCCATCTGGGCCTTGGCTTATCACATACCAGGATATGGAATGAATTCTGCAAGGTCCTATGGCTTTAGTTAAAAAGTAGCCTCTACTGGGAGAAAGGAAGATCATCAGTGAGCCCAGGGTCAGAGCAGAGAAAAGGTACGTCCTTCCATCATCTCAAAGAACAATGCCTGGGCCCCTTTATTTCTCTCCCCTTTTACAAAGCAAGGCCAACTCTTTGACTGTGGGAAAGCATTGAACCACCCTGGAAGTCAGGCTCTCTGGATGGGGATGCAGCTTTTTCTGTGAACTCTGCCTGCCCAGCCCTGAAGACCCGGCACTGGTTAGAGAGGTTCAGTTCCTCCTGCCAGGAGGCAGCCAGTGGTTCCAGGGGAGACTGACCTGAATGCAGCAACTCCGTCTAGGATACGACTCCCTGTACCATTTAGTGTGTTGTCTTGGCAACCGTGAAGAAGCTCTCAGGGTCACTGCTGATAGTTCTGCTCTTGCTCCGCAGTGACTCGTCAGCTCTGACCAGCCGCTGGCACATCTCACAGCAGGCTATCCCCTCTCGGGCTTTAGAGACATTCAGACACCATGGTCACCCCTCCACTGGCTCTCCCAGTGACCTTTCTTCATTGCAGGGATTGTTTCCATCTCCACTGCAGCTAATAACCCACTTTAACATTTCAAAAAAGTCACAACTGGCACTAAGAAGAATTTGTGGCTTCGTAGTCATACTGTTGTACAAGGAGATCCTATGCAGGTCTCCACTGGTCAGCCAGGAAGGGTCAAGACAAATGCCACGACCCCACGGCAGCGAGCACAGACTAGTTGAGAAGGGGAAAGAAAGCTGTGTAAAACCAGGGTCAGTGAGAGACAAGAAGCCAGTGTGAGTGAGAGAGGAGAAGCCCCTGCTCCCCCCACCCCCGCCTTGTATGCACCCTCAGAGAGGCCCGAGGAGGGCAGGATGTCTGCTGGACACGTGGGAGATTGCGGGGCAGGGAGATCCTGTGCCCTGGTGAAGAGACCTTGACCTCTCTGCCGTCCTGCAGAGCAAGGAAGTAGCCTTATCAGGAGGAGAGGTCAGACCACTGCTGTGCAAGCCCATCTGGTGTAGGCTTTTGGTTGTTAGTAGGAGTTGTCTAGGATTACCTGCTGCTCAACCTCTGGAGAATTTGGGGTCCTGGGACATGATAGCCTCCCCTCTCCCACATAAATAATACAACCCCTCCCACAGGGAGAAAAAGAGGGGGAACCACTGTTCAGACTGAGAATATAGGGTCATTTTTGGTCATTCTTGCACCTTCCATCACAAGCTAGTTCCAGAACTCTAAGTTTTAGCCCTATAACTTCCATTCTTAGTTCTCCACAAGAGAGTCCTTTAAGAAGACTTTTAATTACTAGTTGTTGCAGGTTGGATTCTCCAGGAAGCAGATTCTGACACAGAGATTGGCATGCAGGAGATTTATTAGCGGGTATTCTTGGGGTCAACACTTGTGGAAGAAGGGAAGCTATGGGAAAAAGTTTGGCACCCAGAGAAGTTAAGCTGGGTTTGTCATTTCAAATAAAAGCCTCAGGTATACTGAAGCTGAGACAATCATTCAGAGTTGTCCCTGGCTGGGGCCAAGGGTCTAGGCCTTTACATTCCCACACTGTTCAGTGATCGGGTGCAGGCTGCCCTGGGAAGTGGTTGTGAGCTTGGGCAAAGTGACTCTCTTCAGCCTAAGGTCCCAGAGGCCACTATTATTTGAGATCTCCTGGCAGCACGCCCAGCCTCTGGGGAATGAATACTCTCTCTGAAAAAGGCCTGACTGCCTATAGAGTTATCTATTGCACTAATAGATATTTGGAATATCCTGCAATGGAATATCAGGGAGCTTCCTTTATTCCAATTCTGGTTGTTTAACTTTTTTTCCCCTTGGCTACATATAGTCCCAATTAACCCCAAAGTGGAGGTGATACCAGGTAATACAGAGCTGATAGGCATTGCGCTATCAACTTGATGACAGTCTTATGTTTGGCCTACCAGTTATATCTCTGTGCTTCAAAAGGCAATTATATGTATTCAATTGATCTTTGACAAAACACACACACACACACACACACACACACACACACATACACACAGGTAACACAATGAAGCAAAGATAGTCTTTTCAACAAATGGTGCTAAAACAACTAGACAACTACAAGCAAAAAATGTGAATCTAGACACAAACCTTACACTCTTCACACAAATTAACTCAAATGGATCGCAGATCTAAATGTAAAATGCAAAACTATAAAACTCCCAGAAAATAATGTAAGAGAAAATTTATTTAACTTTGGGTATGATGATGACTTTTTAGATACAACACCAAAGCACAATCTGTGAACAAAATAATTGATAAACTGGACTTCATTAAAATTAAAAATCTCTGCTCTGCAAAAGACAATATCAAGAGGATGAGTAGAAAGGACGCATCTGATAAAGGACAACTATCCAAAATATACGAAGAACTCTTAAAATACAACAAGAAATAAATAATACAACTTAAAAGTAGTCTAAAGATCTGAACAAACACCTCACCAAAGAAAATATACATGTGGCAAATAAGGACATGAAAAAATGCTCCACATCATATGTCATTAGGAAAATGCAAATTAAAACAATGAAACACCACAATACACCTAATAGAATGGCCAAAATCTTGAACAACCCCAAATCCTCAATAACGCAGAGCAACAGGAACACACATTCATTGCTGGTGGGAATGCAAAATGGTACAGTCGCTTTGGAAGACTGGTGTTTTTTTACAAAACATACTTTTACCATATGATCCGGCAATCTTGCTTTTAGTATTTACCTAGCAGAGTTGAATACTTATGTGCACATGAATGTTGATAGCAGCTTTATTTATAATTCCCCAAACTTGGAAGCATCAAGATACCTTTCAGTAGGTGAATGGACAAAAAGACTCTGGTATGTCCAGACTATGGAATATTACTCAGCGCTAAAAAGAAATGAGCTATCAAACCAGGAAAAAGACATAGAGGAAACTAAAGTGCAAATTACTAAGTGAAAGAAGGCAGTTTGAAAAGGCTATATAGTGTATGATTCCAACTATGTAACATCCTGGAAGGTAAAGGGATGAGTGGTTGCCAGGGGTTGAGGGTGAGTCAGGGAAGGACGAATAGGTGCAGCATAGAGGGTGTATAGTACCCAATCATGATGGATACATGCCATCACACATTCATCCAAACCCACAGAATGTACAACATCAAGAGTGAACAGAAACATAAACTATGGACTTTGGGCAATTACGATGTTTCATAGTAGGTTCATGGATTATAACAAATGTACCACTCTGGTGGGGGATGCTGCTAATGGAAAAAGCTATATAAATATGGGAGGAGGGGGTTCATGGGAAATCTCTGTACCTTCCCCTCAATTTTGCTACGAATGTAAAAACATCTGAAAAAAATAGTCTTAATTTTTAAAAAGGCAATTAAACTGCCTCTGACAACAATTATCAAAAAAATGGCATGTGCACAGAACTTTGGTTATGCACTTTACACAGGCTGAATTAATGAGTTAAGATACTAATTAAATTGAAGGCTGCTCTTTAAGGGATCATGAGATTTTTATACTAGTTACCAGTAGAAGCAAGACATGAAATTCTAATGTTCCTGCTTTTAGAGCACTGTTTTGAGGAAATGTCATTGTTTGGAATATTAAGTTGTCCCAGTTACATAAATATTCTATGAATATTAGTTCAAAGAATTTTAGTTAAAAACTAATTTTGAGAATGCCTAGAAGTCATTTTCTCTTCCTCTGCTGTTTGATCTCTTAAATGTGGTCAATAATGCCTAAAAGAGCTGTTGTATCGCTTCATTACAACCTGTTTAAATTTTAATCAAGCTAAAAGTAATATTTATGCCACCAATTTAATACAGCACAGCATTAGTCTCAATTCTGTTGGGGAATTCTGGCAGAATGAGCAACACGGTGAAGTCTTGCTCTTGAGTTTTGTAACGTTTCCAAAATCAATTTTGGGAATTATTTTTTAATAAATCATTACAGTCCAACCATTAAAATCAACACAGCATTTATCAATGTTCAGCCAACCCAGATACTCACAGAGCTGACTGTGCTGAAGTGTTTTATTTAGGAAGAGCTACAGCCTTGTGTCTCATAAGCTTTTTGCGAAATATTTGATTCCTTTAAGGACTCAGACGTTTGTTGAGGGCTTAGAGCAGCTTACATTCTACTCGCCGGAGATCAAGGCAGCCTCTTCCCTCACCCTCCCTTATTTCTGTGCTCATGTCGTTTTCCTTTGGCCAGTCAGATACTTTATTGACTCATTCAGTCTTCATTCAGAGTTTACTGTGTGACCATTTTTGTTGTTTTAAAGATGGTTTTATAATATTTAAATCAACTTTGATTCGAACTCTCCCAACAGCTTTGAGCCAGTCTAGTGGAAAAGGCGGTCTATTTCTTTTCCAATTCTTAATCCAAGAGTGGGAGGGGGTTTTGAGTGATGCTCAGAGGCTCGGTCAACTATAAATCATCTATCTCTTGAGTACCCCTTTTAATTACACCATTTCAGACCCTCATTCATTTTCTCTAGCATCTTTCCTATATCCTACTTTTTCAATCTTTTTCCAAACCATATATGTTCAGTTGCCCTTGGGGAATTCAAAGTGCTATATTCACTCAAAAGATCAGAATGGTAAAATGTCTGTCAAGTCAGCGGGCAACATGACAGTTCCTGAGTATTAATGAATGCGTAGTGTGATTAGAAATTTGAAAAAGCAGGTTGGATAGATGCATGTCAAGTTAGTAGTAGATTCACACCAAATCAATAGTCCATAACTCAGACGTGTAGACCTATTGACTCCTGGTGTATTCATTCAGCATAAAATGTGGGTCAGGAACTCTTCTCAATGGGATTACTGGCAGACAATAAAACTGACCTGCCTTCTTAAAGCTTTCATTCTAGGGCTTTATTATTTATAGAGTCATCCACAAACCAGCAATATCAGCATCCTTGGATGCTGGTTAGAAATGCAGCTCTCAGGCCCTACTCCAGATCTACTGAATCAGAATCTGCATTTCAAGGAGCTCTCCAAGTACTCTTCATGCATGTAAAAGTCGGAAAACTACCTCTTTGACAGATGATATTGTAGTATAATGCGATGGGTCTCAACTTTAAGTGCATCAGGCTGAAAACTTGTTACAATCCACACGCCAGAACTGCTGATTCTGTAGATATGGAGCAGAAATCACAAGTTTATCCTTCCAAAGTGTTCCCAAATGCTGCTGGCACAACCATATTTTGGTATGAGTGTCACTAAAGCCCAAAAATGTGGGCTTCGATCCTGGCTCTGCCAATTAAAAACCTCAGGCAAGTCATTTCTCTTTCTAGGTTTTAATTTCGTCACCTGTAAAATACGGTGTCATAACAGTACTGCCCCATAGGGTTACGGTGGAAATTAAGTAGTACACGGAAATTGCCCGGACTGTAGTCAGTGCTCGCAGAATGTTAGAGTGTTATGAAAAGAACAAAAAGGCCAGCGCCATCTGTGGGCTCCTGTGGCTCTAATGCACAGATCTCCATGAAACAGCTCTCTGTGGCCCCGGTTCTGTGAGTTTGGATCCCTGAAAATTAGACCTCACCGGTCTATTCACTGCCCTGAGCAAGGAAGCTTCCTCTCCCTCTGCTCACCTTAGTTCATGACTTAAACCCAGACTGGTGTGGCACTTGGGGTGCCTTTTCTTTCTATTCATGTGGTGTGATCTTTTTAATTATCAGCCAACCATCTACTCCCAACACCTTTGCAGTTGGGTGACTAATGGGGTCGAAATTTACCCTTTTCATCCTATAGAACTCTTTTTAGCAGTAATATTGTCTTTTATTGAGCCTTACAGTCTTCATTAAAGAACATTAAATGGGAACATGTTGAAAGAAAAGAATATTTGTTTTTTTCCAAGAAGGTTAATTCGTGTTTTCTAAACACTCCAGGCATGCTTGGAGAACACTTTCTCTCTAGACAAACTGCTTTTTACCTTCTCAAGCCACAAAGCTGTAATTCTTAATTTGCAATCATGCAATATGTTATTATGGAAATATTAGAGGAAGAAGATATCTCCTTTAATGCTCTACCTTGTTAAGTATCAATTAAACTCAGGAAGATAATTAGAGCTAATGACACTTTGGCGATCCCGATGGCAGACAGTATGGCCCATTTAAAACAGTTCCAATTACATAGGTCTATCTCTGGCATACTTTTGATAAATGGTGTTTTTGGACTCTCATACACTGTAGGCCTAGTCAATGCTCTGGTTTATCCAATAAAGAAACAGATGCTAAGCCTTTACTTTGAGTCAGTCATGAAAGTAAACAGATAGAGTCCTTGCTCTCAAGATGTCGCGGTTCAAAGCAGAGGCAGACCTATAAATGGATGATAAGAATGAGGTAGCAGGTAGAGAAAGGGAGATATACATCTGCTTAATAAAAATCCCAGTCTGGCAGGAGATGTTAGAAGTAGCATCCTGGGCAAGGGTACATCTGATTATTACCAGATGAGTGTGAAATAGCCAAGTGAAGTCAAGGTGGAAAGAGTTTCAAGCAGAGAAAATAATATGGGCAAAAACACAGGTGAAACATAGCTCAATAAGAGGGAGAAAATGAATTAATTCTATATTCCTGGCCTGTGCGAGGGACAGATAAGGGGCTGGTGTGCCCCTGAGCCATGCTAAGGAGCGTGGTCTTTTCCTGCAGATGTTGGGAGCCACTGAACATATTGAAGCAGGATAGCAAAACAGATTTATATTTCACGTGGGATCAATTTGGTGAGTGTGAGCAGTGAAGTTCAAAGGCAGGGGAGCCAATTAAAGTCCACTGCAATAATTCAAGTAAGAAATAATGAGTCTAAACTAGAAGTGATAGAAGGAATTCAATAACTCCACAGGAAGTAAAACAAGGCAGTGCTTGGTGATTGAGCACTCGGGAGTGGGATGTGGTGGGGGAGAGTCAAACATGATGCTGAGGTGGGCAGCTGGGGTGGGGGATGGGCGGTGGCGATGCCAACCCGTGACTGTGCAGAGGGGAGAGTGGGCAGGTGTGGAGAGAATGAGCATTGCTTGAGCATTGAGCATGTTGAGTTTAAGGTTCTGTGGGGTATTTTAATCGTTTACGTTAGGACTGAGCTGAGGGGAGCTGTCTAGTCTGGCTCTATCAGGTTGGTGGCATTCGAAGTCAGAGGCAAGGAAAAGATCATTCAGAGGAAAGCCATGGAGTGGGGAACAATGGCTGAGCAAAGAACCCAAGTGAAGAGCAACATAAGCGGACAAGTCAGATGAAGAGAAGCACACAAAAGAGAAAGGGGGTTCTGGTGGGGGCTATGAGGAGAATCAGGAGCTTGTCTCCCGACAGAAACGAAGCAAGTTAGGGCTCCGAGGGGGGGAACCATTTCGTCGCAGTGGGAGGGATGGCATCTAGAGATCTCTGGTCTGAGGAAGGATGTGGAGGAAGGGAAATAACCCTTTCAAGAAACTCGTCCCACTGACCACGGGGGACGGGAAGAGAAAGGAGACGAGATGCTGGTGGAAGAAGCGTTTCATCTTGCTTTTCCATCAGACAAGATTTTCAGGGGAGGAATTAGGGCCCTCGCACCACTGTGGAGGACCAGTCTTGGCAGAGGATTGACCTTTGTGGACTGTTTAGTTCCAGATGAATAGTTCTAAGCGTATCAAAGAAGAGATCTCTGCCTCTCACGATCATGAAATGAAGTTTGGCGTGGCTCTGCAGAAACTCCTGTCTGCATAAATTATGTATTTGCAGAAATATAAACTACTATGAGTTTCTAGGCCTGTCAGGGTCCTAGGGGACCTAGTCCTCCCAAGAACCTTACCCTGAGAACAACCCACGTTCTCCAGTAATTAAACCATAGATATTAAAATAATATATATTGCCAAAGAATCAGTCACAGCACTCTGGTTTTATGGAAGAGAAAACCAGCTCAAATTTGCCTCAAGCAAAATGGAAATGGAGCGGGGCGGGGCATTTACAAAACAGAGAAGTTCAGAGCTACTTAGTTCAGCTAGAGCTGGAGCTGATATTGAAACAGTGACATAAGAACTCAGTCTCTCTCTGTTCATCGCTGTTACACTTTGTAGTGACTTCATTTTCAGAAATACTCTTTCCACGGGGTGACAATGAAGGCTCCAACAGTTCCAGATACAAGTGACCTCTGGTGTCTGCATTCCTGGCTGGAGTAAGGGGACTGTCTGGTACTCCAGGCAGACCAGAGTATGGGCCCACCCAAGGTGCCACACCTGAACCACAGAGACTAAGATTGTTGGAGGGATGGCCCCCAAAAGATGCTGGAAAGTAACAAAAATTTTCACTTAGAATCTTAAGGTAGAAAAATAGAGGGACGTTTTCTTGCAGTTCTCTACTTGCTATGCAATACAGCAACTAGGAATTAGGAAGCTGAGTTTCGTTTCTGTTGGGCAACTAATTCTGTGGATGACCTTGGGAAAATGGCTTAACGCCTACAGACCTAAGATTCTTTTTGGCCAAAGTCAATGGAATTAGACTAGAACCATGGTTCTCGAACTTTATCATACACGAAAATCACTGGAGGGCTCATTAAAATTTTGATTGCAGGGTTCTATCCCTGCACTGTCTGATTCAGTAGGTTGTGAGTGGGTGGGGGTGGTGAGTGAGAATTAGGGTTTCCAACAAGTTTCCGGGTGATCTTGATGCGCTGATTTAGAGACTATATTTGACAACACTGGACAAAATATTTCTTACAACTCTTTTTAACACCTAATGCTACAAAACCTATAATTTTACCTCCATGGGGGAATAGCTGTAGTACCCACAAGCCCTTATGCACCATATCTAAACAATTAGAATGCAGTGCTGAAAATAATTCTGAGGCAAAACTCCATGCTCAGGCAGAAGAGAACGCTGGCATTAATTAGTGATGTCTGCCTTCACTGTGGATGGTAAATGAGCAAGCCTGCCACATAGAGACATTTCTAGCTAAACTACTGGGAGTGGGGGTGGGAGAGGTGCAATTTAGTGTTCATGATATAAGAAATAAGAAGAATAACCATAGGGTGAGACAAACAATTTCTAAGAACTCACATTTTCTAGTCTAGATTAAAAATAAGCAAACGTGACAAAGATGGTGGTGGTATTGGTAGCTATTGTTAGTCTGGCACTTAAAGCACTTTCAACTTACTTGATCCTCCCAACAGTCCTTTGAAATAAGCAGAGCAGTAAAATGACAAATCATCACTTCAGATAAAAACACACAAGCAAGATTAATTGGAACAGTCAATGAAACATCAATTCTGAATGAGATTTGAGTTGCCTTGGAGACCATGTAAAGCCCCCAGACTTTTTGCTTTGTCCCATCACTAGAGAAGATGGACTCTGAGAAATAAATAGGTGATAAAATTTAGTCTCCTTTTCATCAGAAGAAAGCATTTGTTGCTAAGAAACCAATAAGAATTGTTAACCCTTTTTGGCCCAAAGAAAAAGTTTCAAAGTGCAGTTTCTCATTTTCGTATTTAGAAGGACCTAATTTTTACAAAATAAACTTGTTGAAGTGTAATATACATTCAGAGAACTACCCAAATTGTACGTGTGTAGCCAAGTGAATTTCATTTCAGAAAATGAAAGTACTTAAGTAACCAAACACAGTTCAAAAAACAACACTACGGGTTACCCCGTGGTCTGTCCTCCTCCCTCCCAGGAACTGACTCCCAAAGATATTGTCCTGACTTTCTACATCATAGATTGACACTGTCAGAGTGCAGTTCGATTTATAGAAAAAAGAAGTGACTTACCCCCATGTCCAGGTTTTCTTAAGTCAATTGTTCTTTCATAGTATGATAACACTTGATATACTATCTGCTTACACTTTCATCGTCAAAGTTCTAGAACTATTAATGTCTATATTGGGAATTTAATAAATAAAATTCTTCTTGGAAAATACTGAAGCTAAGAGATTCAGTAGCACATTGTCTCTGTGGAATTTGATTATACCGCAATCGTATCTCGTAGAATATAGAATATGCAGCATTGAATAGTGTTACAAAATTGATGCATTAAACTTATACACTTTATTCTTAAGAGAATCCCTCAAACTTTCCCTTAGTACCCATTTATTCTCATGTTACATGTGATTCTTGTTGATTTGATCAGGTGGTTCCCAAGCTCACCATATATTAAAAGTCTGTATAAGAATTTAGTTGAGGGGTTAATCCACATTTGCTTATAAACTATATCGACATAACAACTGTCAGTCAGAAAAGAGATGCAAAAAAGATCACATTTTACTACTGAAACTAGAAAGCGCCACGGCTGAGGCCATTCAGCGTGGAGATGAACGTGCTCTGAGGGCGTCAGCATACCATGCAGCCGGCTCTGAGGAGCACAGCCGTGGTCCTGGGCTATCTGGAAGGGTTTCTGTCACATTCAGTGAGCATTAGTGAAGACACCATGGAAATGTGTAAACTAGAAGAGTTTCACAGAAAATAGTTTTAATGTGATATAGAAAATTTTATGAATTAAGAGATAAACTCTTAGTCACTGGATAACATAGAAATCCCAGAAATGATTAATTATTTGGGACTTTTAGAGAAGTTTCATTATATAGTGAAAATAGTTTCTACATTGCCAAAACGAAGTCTTTTAAAGGTTTGTCTTTTAGATTTGCTGAAATGAAAGAACAGTGCTGTAAAGACCTCCAGTTATTGAAATCTGTAACATTCTCTAAACTCAACTTTGATTCCAAAAATCCCACTCTTAGGGGTTCATTATACATGTTCAGTATTTAGAAAAAATTTTTAATACTGGTAAATAACTATTTTAAAATGCAAATTATGTACAACCCTACTCAGAAACAAACATTTTAAACCTGGGCATCTGCATTTTTCACTTTACTGTACACAGTAAACAGTATTCTAGTGATATAAATATTTAACTCAACATCATTTAGAACGACTGCATAGTTTAATTACATAATAATGTGTTAACCAATTCCAACTGTGGAATGTTTAGATTATTCTCAATTTTTTCAGTATTGTGTAAAATGCTGACAGGACTTTTCCTTAGCTGAATTTTTGGCCTCAAGAATTATTTCCTTGGGATTAATTTCTAGAGGTGAAATGCATCTTGAAGATGCTCCGTGGAAGGTGTTGTAATAAGACACTCTGCTCATCTCAGTTTATGTATTCACCAGCAAAATATTGGAGGGTCTGCTTCTGAACCAAAACCAACAGTAGGTGTTAAAAATAAGTCTTGATGTGTTGGTAATTTCCCCTAGGACGCCTCCACCGCATGCCCTTATTTGTTTTAATTTGCTCTGATTACTTTGATTATCAGTGAGTGGAACATTTTTCTATATATTCATTAAACATGTGTATTCTCTTTTCTGTATATTACCTATTAATGGTCTTCATCTATTTTTTCAGCTGAGGTTTTTAAATCTTGTTTTATTACTAATTTGTAAGAGATTTTTATTACTTAAGAAAATTAACTTTTATCACATCACATTTTCACAATTTGCATCTATACTGAATAATATTTGTTTTTGTTGTTCTTGTTTAAAGTAGTTTTAAAAGTTTATATAATTAGGTCTATTAAATTGCCTTTCCTAGGATTTAGAAAGTCTGTTTTTCCCCAAATATTTTTGTCTAGACTTAAAAAAAATTTTTTTTAATTTAACATTTTAATCTATCAGAATTTACATTTGAAAAGATGTGAGAAAGGGAGCTAACTTAATTTTTCTGTATGCATTTTGATTACTCCTAATACCAGTTATTGGATAATGCATCCTGAAATGCATTTTAGAAGGTGGATAAATCAAAGCTGAAGAAATATTAAGAGGTAGAATTGTAGCAGAGTTAATTATTCATTTAATGCTTTCTGTAAGAAATTTGAGCCAATTTTTGATAGGTATGAGTAGTAATGTGAGTTAGCAAAGGTTGGGGAGATGAGACCCATTTCAGTTCAACAACTATTCAGTCAATTTACCATGTGCCAGAATTCCAAGCAGGCATAGGTGGAGGGGCCAGCTGGTCGTGCCCATAGGGCAGGATGAAGATTAGCTTTGTGTTTCTTTGGGGTCACATGGAGGAAAGGAAATAATGGATGGGTAAGTCAGGCAGCTGTTATTGGGCACAAAAACTGGACCAAAGATTTTTCACTGCTAAGGAATATGTACTCATAAAGATGATCTCTCCTGCTCGAATAATATTAGAATTTAGTCATTTAAAAATATTTAACGAAGAGTATTAACAATGTGAAAAAAAAACTTAAAAGATTAAGCTAATGCCAGCTCAACTGGAATGTCTTTAATTGAGAAGAGAAATCCCTAATGCCTTAATCTGCAGACTCATTAAGGATTTGAAAGAAATTATGAATAACTTCTTTCATTAACTGAATGAGGTTTTAATTAAGATATTCTGGGAAAAACAAGAGTAAGGGCCAACATTAAAGTGAATTTTTAAACTTTGGAAGGGTGAACTGAATTCTAAGTGAGATGGAGAGCAGAGAGGACCCGACTCAGAAGCTGTTGGGGGAATGGCCTCTCGATGGATCTAAAGCCTGAGAACATTTTGGAATACTTCTGTCAGATCAGAGCATGTTATTGTTGAGTATTTTGGTACAAAGTTCTATTTCCTTATTGTTCTTGGGTGTTTTTCCTTAATATTCATGATTCTTAAAAAAAAATGAGTCTCTTTTTACACCTTTCATAAGAAAGTTAACTACATATACTGTCTGTTGACTCCAGGTAACATAGAAAAAACAATCGACTATAAACATAAACCTAATATTCAATATTTAAGGGCTGCCATAAGCTGCCCTACTCTACTCACCTAAGATTATGTACTACCCAACACTAAATTTTAGTACTAAAAGGCAACTTGGGGATAGTATGGATCAGTGAATCTCAAGCTTTAGTATGCTTCAGAAAATTTTTAAAGATTTTCTGAAATTCTTAAAAATTGAAATAATTACTGAGTCCATCCACAGAGTTTGTGATTCCATAGGTCTGGGATGGGGTCTGAGAATCTGCATTTCAATCACATTCACAAATGATGTTGATGTTCTTGATCCAGGAAACCCTTTTTGAGAATCACTCCTGTAGACCACCTTTTTATACAAGTAATAAGTCAAGAATTGAAACGATTTGCTCAATATCACAAATCTAGTCAGTGACACAATTAAAAACCTCATTGCAAACTTCAGGAGTGGGTTATCAAGATTAGATTGTGTGACTCTAAACCTATATGTAAATACCATTGTCTTCTTAAATAAAAATTGGTTTTAAAGTCATATATCTATATTTCTCTGTACTTGTCAGTTATTTCTAAGATATAAAAATGAAAGTTTCCATTATTCACATACTTATCCCAATTAGAAACTTTGGCTGAATTTATTAATCTATTTTTCTCTCATGTATATAATTGATTTCCAATTCCAATGATTTTCTCTCCTTAATATTTTTCAATTTTCCATTTTTTTTTTCTTCATCCCCAAAGCCACCACTTTGGTTTGTGACCTCATCAGTTTTTTCCGGAAGACAGAGAGTTTTCTAATTGTTCTTTCTGCTTTGTTGTAGACTTGCTTTGATCCATTTTCAGGGTTCCATAATCATCTTTCTATAAATCACATATGTTTTGAAAGATATACTATTTCCTTCTGGTTTAATTTGAATAATATTTTTCATGGTAAGTTTAAAAAATAAATAATAAAAATTTACTGGAGTATTATGGAAAATGTCAAAAATATTAAGAAAAAAATTAAATTAACTGTGGTTCCTCAGATCAGAGGACCACAGTTCATATTTCGGTGTGTTTCTTTTCCAACTTTTATTAAGATATAATTTATATGCCATATAATTCACCTATTTAAAGCACACAGTTAGTGGTTTTTAATATATTCACAGAGTTGTGTAACTATCACCACAATCTAATTTTAGAATATTGTCATCATCCCCACAAGAAATCCCATACCCATACCCAGTCATCTCCTATCCATCGCTCCCTCCACTCCTTTCAGAGTCGTAGGCAACCACTAATCTATTTTCTGTCTCTACAGCTTTGCCAATTCTGGATATTTCATATCAATGGAATCATACAATATGTGGTCCTTTGTGACTGGCTTCTTTCACTCAGCATAATGTTTTCAAGGTTTATCCATGTGATAGCATCCACAGCTCAAGCACCGCTCATTTCAAAAAAGTGTCAGTATTAAGTCAGATCTAATTATAGATCTGGCTTAAGTGCCCATCTTCCGTATTTCTCACAAAACACTGCACATATTTCTGTGATAGAATTCAACATACTATTCTGCTTTTTTAAATTTTAATTTCTGCTTCTCTAAGTAAGATAAATTTCTTATAAGCAGGGGCCACAGCTTATGTATCTTTAATCCACCGGACCTGGAACTCACTCAGTAAATTGATGGACAGATGCATAGGTAGATGTTAAAATTTATGCCATTTTTTTAATACTGAGCATGAATAAATTAAAGATTCACACAATCTTAAAGTTCTCAGCAGCCATAAAAAGCAGGAGATCATAAAGGCAAATTAAGTTGTTTTAGGGCCTGTGAAATATAAATGGGGGAAAAATGAATAACAAATAAAAAGACATGCCAAGCAAAAAAAAAAAAGGGGGGGATGTTGGAATCTAGGGTTTCCACAGAATTTGTCTCAATTCCTAGAAATGATGTTCTCTATGACTAGTCTTAATTGCTTTAATGGTTTATGAATAATGCTTCCTGAGGACCTTCATCCCTTATCTCTCCCACCCCTCACCGCCATTTATTATACATTCTATTCGACTCAAAAACATATAGCAGAACATATATTAAGTAATCAACCATGTTCATGTACAAAAGAAGTAAAAGTTGCAGCCTGTGATCACAATAAAACCAAATTTCACCAAGTTGTCAATTCTTACACACGAGATTGAGTGAGACGTTAAAAGCAGCCAATAATTAAATGTTAAAATGGGCAGCACAGACAATAACAGTTCAGTGGAGGGAAAGACTCATTCAGACACAATTATTGACTGTGTGCTAGCAACACGCCAGGTGCTAGGCTAGATGGTGAATATGTAATGTTGAATAATTCAGAATCTGAGTGCTCCAGCAATTTATAGTCTACTGAAGAAATATTGCAAGTTAACATATTAACTTATTTATTCGTTCAGAAGTATTATTGAAAACCATCACAAGTAGTATCTTAGGGGTGCTCATTACATAGTAATTAATTTTTTTTAAAAAAGGCCAAGATTTCTGCCCAGATATAGCATACGTTCTAGTAGAGAGAGGCAGACAGTATACAAATAGATAAATTATATAGTATGTTAAAAAAATAAGTACTATGGGGGAAAAAAATAACACAGATTAGGGTGATGGAGACTGCTGGGGTATAGATAAGAATGGGTTGCAACTTAAAGTGGGGTCATTGTGATTAACCTTATTGAGAAGGTGACATTGGAGCTAAGACTTCAAGGAGGTGAGGTTGTTGGCCAAACAGCTATCGAGGGAAGAATGGGGGTGGGGATAGTTAAGACGATGCCCTGAGGTGCGAGCATGCTGGAAATGTTCACAGAACTGCAGGGACGCTCAAGTTCTGAAGTCAAGTGAGAGGGAGCAGTGGTAGGAGCTGAGGCCAGGGAGGTTGGAGTGCCCTGGTGACCTTGGAGGTTAGCCTTAGTAAAATGGGGAACGACTGGAGGGCTCTGAGCAGGAGAGTGAGGCAATGAAATTTACATTTTAAACAGATTACTCTGGATGCTTGTGAAGAATAGACTTGAGGTGTAAGAGCAGATACAAGGAAACCAGTTAGGAAACATTGGCATAATTTAGGCTTGAGCTTGTTTTAGTGGCCAAGATCAGAGTGGAAACAGTACAAGTGGTGGGACAATACCAGATTCTAGATATATTTAAAGTTTGAGCCAGAATTGGGTATGAGATTTTTGAGACAGAGAATTTAGGGTTTTGGTGGGAGCTACTACCTAGGATAGGGAGTAGGACCAAGACTTTAAGTGAAACCAATTGATGATCGAGTCAGGAATATTCAGAATTTAGTTTGCACATCGCAAGCATGAAATCTTCCAGCTGGAGCTGTCATATCGGCAGTCGGATCTATATGTACCAAAGCAGAGGTTCACACAGGATTCTATAGAAATGTGTAGGAAGGGCACCCATGCAAAGGAAATAACAAATGCTATCTCTAGAAAGGAAGCTGGTGTGATCAAGAAAGCTTCAGGAAGTGAGGTTGTCATTGAACAATAGGAAAAAATGGCTACAGAGAGAGTACTAAGAAAATTCTAGACCTAGGGAACATCTAAGCAAGAAAGATCCTTGGAATAGCAACAGGCATGGCGAGTTTGTGAGAATGAGCAGACTCCTCTGGAAAACCAGCCCAGCCCATTGGTCAGCTCCAGGCTTCCTCAAAAGCCCTTTACAGCCAATGTTCAAATCCTCTTTCAGCACCGTCCTGGAGTTTTCTGAGCCTGTTTACTTTTCTCTGTTTTCCTAGATTGTAAGACCTTATATTTTGATTTTTTAAGAGCAAGATGTTATATTTTGATTTTTATCTACCATAATGATTCATAAGTGGAATTAGAATAAATATTTGTTCAAAGAATAAATTTTATTTGACACACATACCTCCTGGTCGTATTCTCATTTCAATACCTATGGAGGTTTTTAATAACAAGAAAAATCCTCATCTTTATTGACTAGGTGAAAGTTCCATTACAATTAGCCTGCCTTATAAGAGCTAACACACTAGAAAGATTACAGAAAACAGGATTTTCTAAAATAGCAATGACCAAATGACAGAGAGCACAATACCCCCAAGCTGCTGAGAAGGAATCCTTGGAAACTTGAAGAGATCAGGTTGGTATGAATTAATTTCAGAAAGGAAAACAGCTGATAGATTTGTCTAGGCTAGTTGCATACCGTATATGAATGAAAGAACCAAAGTGCCATCTGTACCTTAGATAATAAGGACTTTGGTATTTGATGCTTATCCTTTCAGAGACCTGCCAGTAGAGGCCCGGCCTCGGCCTGCCCACAGGAGCCCCTGAGATGACAGCCATCCTTTACAGGAAAGGACGTTCAATGTCAAGCTCAATCCCCATCCCCGGCAAAAACCAATCCGTTACCATCGATCCAGGGTTGGCCACCAGCACCAAAACTGGGTTTGAATGTGACAAAGAACTCCGTAATATGCACTAATTCATTTCAAAATATTTCCTGTTAATTACTTTACTAGCCATGCCTCTCGCCCTGACTCTTCTGACTTAAAAATACTATCACTTGTTTTCCTTGAAGTAACAGTGGCACTTCATCCATTTTGGAGAAAGCATCTGCTGAAAACCCAAATATGAATACCTGTTATGTGCCTTTCAGTCATTCTTTCACTCAGAAATGGTGTTCCATGTAAGAAGCAGCTAGGTCAGCTTCCAAGTCAAACAATGACACGAGAGCATTCTGGGAGCTCAGCAGGAGTGCTTCGCGTGTACTTCTCATTTCCTCACACAGAATATTAAAAAGATGTGTATTCAAATCAAGATTTAATAAAGTTACTAACCTTTACTGCTTTGCCAAGGACACCCTTAAGTGGAAATGACATATTTTTTACTCCTGGGGCATGGCGGTGAGGAAGACAATGAGTTCTAGCTTTGTTTGCTACCACTGTCTTGATTCACGTTGCTCCATGAGTGCAAATGACAACACAGTGAAAAAGGCAAATGATCTTAATATTATTATGAAAATAATTTTGACCTTGTGGTGCTCAGAATAGGGTCTCAGAGATTCTTGCAGTATAGCAGACCACAATTTAACAACCGTTGCTGTATACAAATCCTTGAAATTCTTGGGTCACACTTTGTAAGCATTTTAAGGTATATGATACATATAACAGATTTCCTTTCAGGCATAATCTACCAATTTGCACTTTCCTGCAAAATGTATAGAAGTCCATTTTATTAATGGACTCTACAGAATCCAAGCTCCTAATTATGTCTTGTTCATAGGAAAGATAAAAGAATCCAAATTGCAACACATGGTCCTATTGTGTCTGAGGGGGAGAGAGTAATTTCTCTTCAATTTCTGTCACTTCTCTCAGCTCAGATATCTCAGCCACTCAATACATTCTGCATGTGAACTCCAAACCATCTTCCAAAACCTATCTGTCACAACAGATTCATGGATTCAGAGAAGGAAAAATATAGTGATAGAAACAAGTGCATGCCCATTACTTTCCCTCCTGTGTTCAAAGAAAACCTTTTTTCACTAGTTCACTACAGAGACCAGTAATCAGTTGCATTTCAGCTCTTTTGATCTAAAATAAGATATTTAGGCATATGTTCATTATAATAAAGTTCCAAGACAAAAATAGTTAATAAATACTAGTTAATAAATAGTTATTTATTATAATATAACTAATAAAAATACTTAATAAATAATCATAACAATAGAAGAGAACTTAAAGACAGGTGCCGATTAATTGATGTGACCCCAGGAAGTTTGACATAAAATTCTTTCTAGATAAAATCATCTCAAATAAAAAATTCACCAAAAGACAGGATTCTATAGTTTTTAAGAAGTTTATAGTATATTGAACCTCATTATTATCAGTGATAAATGTACAATAAGATTTATCTTGGACCTAGATCAAAGGGATTTAGCTCCCTAAGGGACTGTTTCACAGTGTTGACTACATCACACAATCTATCCCACAAGTGTGGTTCCTCAAAGCCTGAGCGGTTGGCAGAAAACTCCAGAGGGCATTTAGTTGGTCCCCAACATATAATGAATACCCAGACCATGTTTAGAATATGTCTAGACACGCAACAGATACTCATTTCCCTTTCCAAAACCTGGCTCACCATCTGTAATTTCACCTCATCAGAAAAAGACAGATGTTTGAGAAGGAAAATGCTCTTTCTGAAAATGAATTCAAATCTCATTAAAAAAACACAGATTTTATTTGTATTTTTCAATATAACTAATTATGTCTATAGGACTATTAATACTGTAAATAAATTCTAGATGTTTATACAATTTAAAATCAATTTTTGCACTTATAAAACTGGCATTTGAAATTCAAATAAAGTACCTAAAGAAATAATGCATTGCTGATGATAAAGAATTTTGTGCAAATGATTTTTTATCCAGATATTGCAGGAAAAAATAGATTCAGTTTAGTACAAGTCTCGTTGATTCTCAAAAAAGAAATTACGTGTACAATAAGTAAGTTATCTGCTAGTCAAATAAGCCTTTTAAGTTAAATAAGCCTTTTAATGCATGTTGGGCCTCTTACAAAAAATTAATATTTTTAAAAAATTATTTTTTAAAAATCTTTTTTTTTAATCAGAATTTCAGAGATCTCAGTAATTGTCCTAAGTATGATAGAAAAGCATGATAGTCAAACAACTAAGGGTCAAC
This sequence comes from Eidolon dupreanum, assembly GCA_028627145.1. Classification (NCBI taxonomy): domain Eukaryota; kingdom Metazoa; phylum Chordata; class Mammalia; order Chiroptera; family Pteropodidae; genus Eidolon; species Eidolon dupreanum. The sequence continues at coordinate 43,806,717 of CM053511.1, forward strand.
CCACAGTCTTTTCTTTGCCAGATTAAGCATTTTAAAAGGAGACATCCATGTGTAAGGAGAGTTTACTAAAACTTATTCATTCACCAAGTATTTGTTAAAGGTTTTTCATTTGCTAGGCTTTGTATACAAAACCCAATCAGACGTGGACTCTAATCTTCCATTTGTTCATTCAACAAACATTTCCTGAGGTCTTATTATGGGTCACACCCTGTTCTAGGAGAGCGAGACAGACAGGGTCCCTGCTCTTCTGGAGTTACAGTTCATTGGGTGGTAGGGAGGAGAGGAATAATAAATGATAAGGAAACCAATGAGTGACCAAGACCATATCAGACAGTGATTAATGCTATCAAGGAAACAAAGCAAGGGGATGTACTAGAGGAAGGGGGTGCTATGTGGGGAAGTAATGAAGAAGTATATCTCAAGAGAGAAAGTTTGAGCTTAGACTATGGAGAAGACAGTCAATCTAGGGATGCAGCTTCTGAGCTGAGAGAACAGCAAGTGAAAAAAACCTTGAGAAGAAAAGAGTTAAAAATAATCAGATTGGAAAGATGGGCAAGCAGGAGCTTCTTCCTTCCTCCAACTCCCCACCTCACCTACCCCAGGTTTGTTCCACCTGATGTTAGAACCTGATCCACCTCTCTTCTCTAGACCTAAAAAGTGACCGACCAGGCCAGGGAACTGATGGGGCAATTTCAGACTTTATTTAATGTCATCTGCATAGTCATGCTTAGAAATTCTTATATTTTGCATGGAAGCATTATTAAATTGAACAATATATAAACTACTGTTTATAACTGAGGAAAACAAGCTCTGTAATACAGGAGCAAATACCTGGAGCCCCAGTGCTATTCATCTCAGCGAGAGACGCCGCCTTTACCTTCAGCTGAAACGTGACAGCTGTTGATCTGCGGCGGTGTTGTTAGCAGGTTGAGAGCAATGATCTGCAGAGGAACGCACTCGGTGCATTAAGAAAAGCTGGCATCTAGGAGACAGATATCCATAGTTAATGGAGAAACAGATGGTCTCCATATTGTTGAGAGAACACCCCAAATCCTCAGGCCACTAATCAGCACAGTTATTTATCTTCTTCAGCACGTCAAAGAAGAAATATGTCAAGCTTAAGAGCCCTAATAGAAAACGAGAGGGGGTAGGAGTAATTTGTAAGAAGCGGTTTCAAGTTTTGTTCTCATTTCCCTAAAGATGACTTTTTTTGTGTGTGCTACTATTAAAATCAGAGGTATTTCAAAATGACTGACATATAATATATATGCGTTTTGAATAGGTAATCCATTCACATAGCATATAAATCAAAACAATGTGAAGAGGTTTTCCGCAAAACGTTTCTACTTCATTCCCATCCTTCATTTCCACAAGAGTAACTTCTTTCATTAGTTCTTTGGGTCTTTGGTTTTTTTTGCGTATCAGAAGCAGAAGCATATATTCTTATTTCCTCCTTGTTATACAAAAGTTCTATATGCTATATAGTATTATACATTTTGCTTTATCATTGAAACAATAAGCCTGAAGGATTTCAGCACAGCATTTCATAGGAAGAAAATCTTTTCATACCTGCACATAGAGAATTTCCTCCTTCATTTCTTTCACATATATGCGCATAATACTCTATTATCTGGATGTACCACAGTTTGCTCATCAGTCTTTTATAAGTGGATATTTGGTCTAATTCCAGTCTTTTGCTATTACAACCAATGCGGCAACTAACAAGTTTGTAATTCACCATTTTGCACATGTACAATTATATCTGCAAGATAAATTCCCAGAAGTAGGATTTTTGTATAAATTAAAAATTATCCATTTGTAATTTGTGTAAATATTCAGAAATATCCCTCTGTGGAGGATTCACTGCAATATCTACTACCATCAATAATGTATGAGGATGCCTATTATGCCAGGCCTTCCCCAAAGAATATATCCACAAACTTTTGGATTTTTGACAGCTTGATAGAATAAAAAATATTGTCTCAGTGAAAGTTTAATCTGCATTTTTCTAGTTATAAATGAGGTGAAGCTTCTTTTCAAATGTTGAAGTGGAATTTCCTTTTCTGTTCAATCTTTTCTCCATTTTCTCTATTATGTTGTTGGTCTTATCAATTAATATTAGTGAGAGTAGCCCTTTGTGATATAAATTGCAAATGTTCCTCATAGTTTTCTTTCAGTTGTCTTTTGACTTTACTTGCAGGATGTTTTTTTAACTTTGTTTTGTTTTTGCTAGATAAGAGGATTTTTTTTAATTGCAGCATTCATCGATTTCATACGGCTTCTGGATTTTATCCTAAATTTTTATGGTTTCTTTTTATTTTACATTAAAATTTTTCACCCATTGTTTAGTTTATCTCGGTGTGAGTGTTTAGTTTTATTTTTCCCTAGAAGGCTGCCTGGTTGTTCCAGCTCAATTTATGAAAACATTTATTTCCCCCCTCTGATTGTTCTTGCCATCTTCATCATATCCCATGTATACTTGGATCTCTTCATGCATAGATACTACACTGTTTTAATTATTGAGGCTTAAAAATAAGTTTTAATATCCAGTAGACCTAGTTCCTTTAAATAATTCAACCCAAAATCAATTCATTGGCTGTGAAAAGAAACAGAGCTGATTACCCGAAGC
>CM053511.1:43809845-43827096 GCA_028627145.1 Eidolon dupreanum
CTGAAAATGTTTTCACCGTCTGCGTTGATGTGGGAAATGGGTGTCATTAGTAGGACATGCACGAACTGAATAGATAAACCATAACTTCATGCTTGTGTCTGTGTGTCTGTATGCCACCTGCAGACCTACATACATGCAGTTATATGAATGAGCGGGTGCATTCTGCCAAGGCTCAGAAAGACACTCCGAGCTACTAAAGGGAAGGACTCAGAATGTCTAAAAGATAGCTCGTGGGCTTATCCTCTCATTTTTCATTTTTGCATTTGATTTTCAGAGGAAACTTCAAAAACGGGAAATTTGCAGTTATCTGTGAATTTGAAGAGTCCTATTCTAATATTCACTAAGGGCAGTAAAAAGTGATAAAGGAGGAGAATGAGAGAGGGCAGCCAGTGTGAGCAAAGCTTCTCCTGCTTCCCAAAGCAATGTGATTCTGAGGTCAGGCGCACTTTGAACCGTATTGTGAAGTATGTTAGCCCGCAGGCATTACAAATCTTAAAAAATAGAACTGGTAAATGCTTCATTATCTAGCAGGAAACTCTGCCAACTGCCACCAGTGACATCTGTATCTGATTGTCAAAAATAGAGAGAGAAAAGAGTTTTGTCCTATCATGTTGCTCCTAAATCCTGATTGAACACAAGGATGCTTGAATAGTGCCGGTGTGAAAATGAAGTGCAAAAGTAGTGCCCATTAAAAAATGAAGTATGTTTCTAAAACGGATTGTGAGAATCACTTACTGGTACCTAAGACTCCCAAAGAAAATAAAGAAGAGCCCTTAGAATGTTCTGTAATGTATCTTGCCCTTAAAATTTACCTTGGCATGTTTTTGTTTAACGTTCCATGCAAGGCAGAAAAGATCATCCTTAGAAATGCTTCAAAGAAACCTTAAAAAAATGCCTACTCCCATTTTGGAGAGTTTTGAAATAATTGCCATTATCATATTGTATAACTTTTATTTTAAGATAACTGTAGATTCACATGCAATTTAAAGGATAGTACCAAGAGATGCCGTATGGCCTTTACTAAGTTTCTATTATGGAAAACATCTTGCAAAATGATATAGCAATATCACAACCAGGATATTGAGCTTGATACAGTCAAGATACAGAACACTTTCATCACCACAAGGTTCACTTACATTATGATTTTATAGTGGCACCACTTCCTTCCACCCCCACCCACTCCTTAACCCCTGACAACCACTAATCTGTTGTTTCTATCATTTTGTCATCTTAAGAATGTTATTTAGTGAATGGAGTCATACACGTAACATTTTAGGATTAACCTTTTTATCACTTAGCAAAATTCTCCAGAGATTTATCCAAATGGTTGTGTATATCAGTAATTGTTCCTTTTAATTGTTGAGTAGTATTCCATGGTATAAATATACCAGTTTGTCTATGGCCATGCTACTCTGAACAAGCCCAATCCCATCTGAACTCAGAAGCTAAGCAGGGTTGGGCCTGGTTAGTACTTGGATGGGAGACCATCCAGGAAGACCAGGTGCTGTAGGTGTAAAAACTAAAAAAATAAGGGACTGTAAGCTGACAAGATCCTTGCAATCTGTGAGGTCAACCAAAGGTTGCCTCACCTAAAAAATAAAAAAAATAAAATAAAATAGATAAAAATAAAATATATCAATTCATTTAACTATTCACTCATTGAAAGATACCTAGATTATTCTCAGTCTGGAAATATAACAAATATGCTATATTTTCTGTAGTTTCTCCTTTCAACTGCTTCACATGAACTTTCGTAAAGTAAAAATCTTCAATTTTAACAACACCCAATTTATTATTATTGTTTTTTTTCATTTTATGGATTATGCTTTTGGAGTCAAGTCTAAAAATCTGCCTAGTCTGAGATTCTTAAAGTAGTCTCCTATATCTTTTTCTAAAATTTTTATAGTTTTATGTTTTATATTTATACTCATGATCCATTTTGAGTTAATTTTGTGTGGGGTGTGTGGTTAGGTCAGGTTCTTTTTTGATTTTGCCTGTGGAAGTCCAATTGTTCCATTATTTGTTGAAAAGCTTTCTTTCCTCCACTGAAATGCTTTGCACCAAGACCATTGATGTGTCTCGGCGTCTTGTTTATCTGAGTTTACACTGTTTGGTGTTTACTTAGCTGCTTCGATCTGTAGGGTTAAGCCTCTTGTTAAATCTGGGAGTTTTCAGTCATTATTTCTTTGAGAATTTTCCAGTTCTGCCCTCTTTCTCCTCTCTTTCCAAGACTCTGATGTCACAAAGGTTAGGCCTTTTGTTGTAAACTCAATGGGTCCCTAAGACTCTGCTCATTGTTTTAAGGCCCACTAATCTCTCTATTGTTCACATTGGGTAATTTCTATTCTATCTTTCAGTTTATTGATTCTCTGTCTCTCTCATTCTGCAGTTGAGAGCATCTACTGAGCTGCTGCTTATCTCTCTCTCTCTTTTTTTTTTGTTATTCTATTTTTCAGTTCAAAATTTCATTGGGTTTTTCTTAATATTTTATATTTCTTTATTAAGAGTTTTCATTCTTTTCTAAGATTTTCTATTTTTTTTTATTTATGTCAAGTGTGTTCATTATTGTTTGTTGAAGCATTATTTATGATGGTAAATTTAAAATCTTTGTTAAGTAATTCTAACATCTCTGTCATTTGGTGTAGGACTCTATTAATTGTCATTTTTTATTTAGTTTGAGGTCTTTAGGGTTGTTGGTATGAAGAGTGATTTTTAAATTTATTTGGACATTTTGTATGAGTGAGAAATAAATATTTATAGTTTTAAGTGATGAAAAACAGAGGTTGTATGTTATATAACATAACATAGCCTTTTTTGAATGAGAGAAAATAATAAGAGTATGTCTTTAGCAGTGGGAATATAGGTATTTTTTCTTTCTTCTTTTTTGTCTGTTTTTTAATTTTTCAAATAATTTTTAATATATTTTTCACTTTTTTAGAATAGTATTTTTGTAGTGAGGAAATAAAATTAATTAAAAATAAACTGGAGGAAAGATAAATTTTATGATTAGAATATATTTATAATTCGAACTGATGTTATATTTTTACTGATACATGCATAAAATGTGCAAGTATTACTATCATGTTCTTGAACCTAGGGTATGTTTTTGATAAACCATACTCTTTAATTGCAGAGAACTCTGAAAAAGAAGTGTTACATCGTCACTCAATCAAAGCTTACCTCCCTGAGTTACTTTTGCTCCAGCCCCTAAGAAATGCACCTCTTTGAAGGCGGTAGATTCCCTTGGGGTCCTGGGAGAGATTTGGGTGACAGACAACTTCCCCTTTACCGCAGTTTGCTAATGAGATCAGGCAACACCATAGCGATGATGAGCATTGCTCTTAAGAGGGTCGCATTTGTTAATTTTGCCTCCTTCACCTTTCCCTTTGCGTAACACACACACACACACACACACACACACACAATGTCATTATTAATAACTAAGTCAGACCATTTGCACATTGCCTTTGTCACGCAGGAAGGCCTTTCATTTGAATTTTATAGAAGATATTTGAGGAAAAGTTATCCTGTTTCTACTCTGGCCCAAACTGAGAACTCTAAGAGGCACAGGATTTTATGTGCATTATTTATGTGCATTTATTCACACACGGGCACTGGCTGACCTGAAGGAGATCAATAAAAGCTCTTTGGGACTTTGAGCTGGCAGACTCAAATCCAGGCCAACCTAGAGAGAACCGACAGAGTCTCAGCCCTATATTTTGTCTTTCAACTTCCTCTGAAACTAATAGAAAACAATTTTGATGCCTTCAATAGTTGAGGTTCAATAGACTCAGAGTCTCTAGATATTTTTAAAAGGTTACTATTTTCTTTCAGAGTCTGCCTATTGCCTATAGAGAATTATTTACAGAGTTTCTTCGCCTTTACTAACCTACAAATGATTAATATGATCGACTCTCAATAGAAATAAAACCCTCTTATTGGTCCTATTAAAACAGGTAGGAAAGCTCTGTTTTACAGATAAACCCTTTCCTCTTGCCCTTCTTCTATAACCCCTCAGAACCCATGTTTAACGTGTGGCATAATGAATTATATTTCTGAATAACAAGTTCTGAAAAGAGAGAGGCTAGTGCTTAGCACTTCCTGCAAAGGAAATACTTTGGGGGGGAGTGGTCTTTTTTTTTTTCTTTAATGAACCAAAGAATTTTTAGATACAAAATTGTACCTAAAAGTGAAAAAACTACTTTAGTAATAACTTTTTCATTTCTCAATTCATATTTGGAATAGTGAGAGATTATGACGAGTGTACAAATTAGTGTAAATGGTCTCTCCATCCTTACTTTGTGGTTTCATTGATTTTTTTTTAACACAAAATAAACAAAACAAAAATGCATACCCAGCCAAAGACCTTTTACTAAAAATGTCTAATTTAGCCTTGGAAAGATTTAATTCCTTTGTACTCTGTAAAATATCTAGATAGAGGCAAAGTTACTTTTAAGTTTGTTAAATGTCAACCCTTAAGCACAATTGCTTATTGGAAACTAAGTACTTATTGGAAACTAAGTCTCAGTGTGGAAGACATTGAGAGATCCAGTAGAGACAGAGGGTTCTGAAAAAAGTTAAAAATCCTCTTTCCAAGTAACCAATCCTGGCGCAGGCCAGGCCTTTCACACACCTGCAGGAAGCAGTGAGCTGCCTGAACTACTAGCTCAGACTGTGAGTCTCCTTCTGCTTTCATCTCATCCTGCTAACATTTTATGAAGATGTTTGTTGCAATGAAATAGATTACCAGCACACTTGGAAATTCAAATTGCATTAGATGGTCCTTTTTAAATTCCATTAACCAGGGCGAACGCAATGCAGGCTGGGAAAGCCCTTCATCTGGATGGATCTCAGGACCTGGTGCTGTGGGACTAGCTCAGACTTTAGGATCCAGGTCTCTTATTCTGTGAATCTAATTAGCACCGAGAGCAGCTGTCTCAGCTTCTAAAACACAAGCTTATGCCCTGATCTAAATTCTAAAATTGGAACCATTTAAAAAATGATCTTACTTTCTGATATTTTCTTTTCAAAATGTGTCGATCTGCAGAAAAGGCAGACTCCAATTAGGAGAATCAACTTGTCCATCAATCAGCAAGTGTCCTTTCCTTGAGACCTATTGTGTATGGGTCCCGGGATAAAGTCAGCACCTAGTTCTGTAATCTGTCGGAAAGTTGCAGGTAAACGTTGTCGGTGGATCCCAGAGAACCCCTTCTCTTAAAATCCTTTGAAATTCTTTCCCAACCTCTTCTCACAGAGCCCTCACTCGCCCAGACAAGTACAGCCATTGTCGTGATAATCCGTGGGGAGGGCTGGAGCGGAGGGCAGAGTGTGATTTAAGAGGGCAAGCTTGTGCTTAGGGCTAGTGAGAACTGCAGCCGAGGTTTCCTAACACCAGGAAGAATCCCTACTCCCTCGCTGTCCCGGCTGCTCACGCTCCTGTGCCACGTGGGGGTCACATAAAGACGGGCCTGGCACCTATGCACGGTCATCTTTAAGTTGTGGAGTCAAAGAGGAGGGGAGAAGCGAGGGGAGTAGAGGAAACCTCAACAGCTAGGAAGCCAGTGTGTTTTCTGTCCTTCCCGCCATGAGCTGGTGCTTCAGAGCGAAGGAACAGGTCCTTCGGGACCCGCGGCGCCGCGGCCCGCGCCGACCTGGAGAGGTGCTCATCCGCGTGTGTTTCTCTTCCCGCCCCAGGACAGCTTTCCGGCTCGCTTCGGAGGAGTCCACTTCGTCAACCAGCCCTGGTACATTCATGCCCTGTACACGCTCATCAAGCCATTCCTCAAAGACAAGACCAGGAAGCGGGTAATGGAAAGAAACGGCCAGCGGGGGGAATGTGGGGTGGGCTGGGGCTGGGGGACCCTGATGGCGCCCCTCCTCTCCATCTCCCCGTCTCTCCCTCTCTCCTTATTTTTCTATGTTTTTTTCCCCCTGCTTTTCTGTAGTCCCTGAGCATTTGAGCCTCAGCTGGAGTTTGCAAATGGCCTGAATTTAATCAATAATTTAGTAGAACTGGGTTATTTTCAGTCCCAGTGACAAACCAAAGGAAACTTTGAAGGCATGCAAATACCAGATGCCCATGTTACCCAGCGTGCTTCTGGGAGATATGGGGTCAAGCAGCTTCCTGTTCATGGAATATTTTAATAGCTAGCATTTTGTCCTGCAAGTGTTTTACTGCGATGAAGAATATTTGTAATTTGTTTTTCCCCTGAGGCTTTTAGGTCATAGCTGCCAGCTCTATGGGGAAACATTCTTTGTTGGAAATAATAATGAAGAAGGCTTTTAAAATCTTAATTAATCAGCTGATGACATTTGGGTAGCCGGCATCCTCCATCAGAGCTGTCCTTTTTCATGGCATTCTGATTAGCTGAAAAAGTGAACATTCCCTAACCTCTCTGAATCTCATTTTCCTCATTTATAAAATGGGGAAACTAACACTCCCATCAAAGAGTTGTTGGGATAATTTAATGAGACAGCATATGAAAGCAGGCAGAAGAACGCCACTCATGCAGTAGAGAGACTCAGTGCCTTTTATTTCTTTTTACCATTTAGCTTCCATTTCTTTCAAGCTTTGTGATTTCAGCTACATCTGGGTGGGGAGCACTACCTCTCAAGGGAACTGGCCAGTGTCATTCTTACGGCTTCTTATATATAGTAGTCAGGGGAGAAGGATGATGTGAGGGACCCCCCCCCCACCATACACACACATACACACTCTGCAGGCTTCCTAACTCCTAGACTCAGATGCTTCTTCGTCCTTAAGAAAGATGGCAATATAGCGCAGGAGCATAATTCCCCATCCCTAAACAAATGTGAAACTAGGAGGCAGAGGCATTCTGGGACATTCTGCAATCTGTCTGGGACGCAGGACAGTGCTACGGACAGAGCTGTACCCAGGACTGTTCCCAATATAGCATCAGTCTTTCCACCGCCTTCATCTTCTACCCAGGAAGGAGCCAGTGGGAATTCCTCTCACCAAGCAACCGGCGCTTGGTGCTGTGCCATAGGAGTTCCTGGAGCTCTGGGCGCAGAACAGAGTGTGGCAGGTGGAGAGTCCCGCCTCCTACCTGCGGACTTCCTCCACCCCACAGAACCCCCTGGAGAGGGCCAGTCCCAAAGCGTTCCTGTCCCTTAAGCATGTTGGGTACAAGGATACAAATGTTTGCTCTTAACTCTGGGCCTGTATTTAGCTCTAGCTTTTCTACTTTTCAAATACTACGGTTCCTCCTCTGAGGCATTTTGCAAAAGCCAGAATATGTGAATGTCTTCAAGAAAAGTAATTTTTATTAAAATATGGTCATACCCAGTTCAATGTCAGAAAATGTACATTGTGTCCTAAAGTGCTTTGGTATTCTTTTGAAGACTTTTAAAACTTAGCTTCTTGTCTTTACATGAAGATGTAATGATGCCATGACATCAAAAGTTAAAATCAATACAATAGACCAAGGTAGAGTGTTTATTAAATACCTATATGGTATATTATAACATGGTATATAGCATAATATAATACTTATATAACATATTATTATACTCTTTCTGTATTTTAAAAGTCACATGTGCATTTCATCATGGTTAACTGGGGGGTGGAGGTGTACATGTGCGTGTAATCGATGGTTCCATACTTGGGTATAACTTATGTGTATTGAGCCTATAACATGAAGAAGTGTGGACACTTCTCTGATATCTTTATACAGATGCATTTTAAATAAGTGTCAAGGAGCCAATCCCTAAATTGCAGGCAATGGTAATTACCGACTTGTGGCTTATCCACTTTGTGCATTTGTTTGAAAATAATTGTAATTTGAAAATGTTTTCTACTTGCCCAGTTTTCATCACCTTCCATATGTGTTTAGAAGGTGCAAACTTGTTTGGCTTTAAGCCCTCAATCCAGACATGAATGGAAAATGTCTGCAAAAATATTCCACCATAAATTCCCAGGCCACAGTTCTCAATTTAATTGACTAATGATTAATGGAGCTTTTACTTTGTGCTCACATCACCCTGGGAGCTCGGAGCATATTAGAAGAGTAAGAAAACACCAGCCCTTTCTCTGTGTATCCTTCTCTTTCTGTTGTCTAGCAAAACATAAATGAACACATCAGGAAAAGAAGAGAAGTCAGCAGATAATAAAGAATTCATTGGGAGAAGAGGGGTGGAGAACCAGAGTGGACAGGTGTTACTGGGACAGATTTAGGAAGAAGCTGCCACTTGGTATAGGCCTGGGAGTAATGGGGGAGTGAAGGGGATACAGCGGGCGGAGAGTGCTCTGGGGGGAGAACAGAACAATGCAGAGGTGCGTGTGAAGCGTGACTGGGGGTTTGGGTGGTCTCCATCACTGCTCCTTCATCAGGAGGGATAATTAGGAGATGACTGTATGTGTAAATTTGGGCCATGGCCAAATAATACTCAATTTGTTCATAAATTTCATTTTTAAGGACTATTAATTCAGCCCCTTTTCTGAGCAATAAATTAACATTTCATAAAGACAAAACCACAGACACGAAATTGAATGCCTCCTTAAACACCATGATCACCAGCAGCGCATCCAATTTGTCACCACTAAATTGTGTATTAGATTAAATACTCGGTCATACGTTTTGGATCTTTTTATTGTTAATTATTTTTTTCTTTCTAGATCTTCCTGCATGGAAACAATCTAAACAGCCTTCACCAGCTCATACACCCTGAATTTCTGCCCTCTGAATTTGGAGGAACCCTTCCTCCTTATGACATGGGCACGTGGGCCCGGACGTTGCTCGGTCCTGACTACAGTGACGAAAATGACTATACTCATACTTCCTACAACGCAATGCACGTGAAACACACGTCCTCCAATCTGGAGAGGGAATGCTCGCCCAAGCCAATGAAGAGGTAAGGACTGGCTTATCAGAGACTTTCAGTCAGAGCTCGGGAACATTTTTGATTTGGGCCTATTGTGGGTTAAGTAATTGAAGACCTTTATGGGCAAAGAATTTGAAAAAAAAAATAAATTGCAATAAATTCTCAACTTATTTCACTAGAATTGAAAGCAACGGGGCCTGGATAGCCGAGAAGTATAGTTGTCCCTTTGTGTTGAAGAAATTGTTAAAAGCTAGGACCGCACTCATGGCGTGATTGCAGTCCTAGTCTCTAGGAAGTCCGTTAATACACACAGCGTGAGATGTTGGACCTTTGAGGTGTGCTGGATGGAAAAGCAACCTGGTAAAAAAAATCCTTGCCATCCTTGAACTTGGAACCATTTATTGAGCATTTACTTGGCTGTAGGCACTGATCCGTCTCTGCGAATACAGATATGAATAAGACATCAAAAGAACAGAGAAGTGGACCTGGGGAAAACTGGTTGAGGAAGACTTCCAGCAGCATATTTATGAGGCGGGTGACATTTGAGCTGGGCTCTGAAAGATGAAAATCAGCAGACCAGGCTTAAAGAAAGGGAAAAGGCATTCTAGGCAGAGGGGACACCAGAGGCATGGAGGTGTTAGAGAGATGGGACATTCCAGTGGGGCAGATGGGTGTGCAGAGGTTGGAGGATGACAGCAGACGTTTTATAAAGTCCCAAAGATTGTCGAGCCCAAGTGGTGAAGCACATTGCATACTGTATTCAATGAAGTGCCATGGAAGAGGGTTTTTGAAAAAATGAGTATGCAAATAATATATACAAGTGCTTCCTCACTGTAAAAAGTAAAACCTTATTTTAAAGGCTAAATTCCCCTTCAACCACTATGCTCAACTCCAATCCCTACTCAAAGATAACCACTGTTATCAGGCTGGGGTGGATGCTTCCACTCAGTCGTCTATACATTACATACATCTATACACACTCATAGAAAATGTCTAGTGTGGTGTATGAGTTTGCTAGGGCTGCTGTAACAAAGTACCACAGACTAGGTATCTTAAATAATGGGAATTTATTTTCTCACAGTTCTGGAGGCTAGAAGTCTAAGATCAACGTGTTAGCAGTGTTAGTGTCTTCTGAGACCTCTCTCCTCTCTCCAGTGTCTTCCGATGACCGTCTGTTCTCTGTGACCTCGCATGGACTTCCCTCTGTGCATGTCTATCTGTCTGTGTCCTTATCTCCTCTTCTTATAAGGACACCAATCATTTAAATTAGAGCCCATCTCATTTGACCTTAATTACTTATTTAAAGACTCTATATCCAATTATAGAGATAGTCTGAGGTCTGAGGAGTTACAACTTTAGCATACAAATTTTGGGCAGACACAATTCATCCCATAATATGTTGTTATGTAACATCTGTTCGTGTTAGTAAATCTAGACAGATCTCATGTTTTTAATGCTTCATAGTATTCCAGAACATGGATGTATCACAATTTCACCATTTCCTTTTGATGGACATTTAAAGTTTTTTATTTTTATTTTTTTGAATTTTCTTCTCTATTCTGAACAAAGCTCAACAAATGTCCTTGATATGCCTCCTCATTGTCATAAGAAATTTTCTTTGGGGTAACTTGGAGCCCGTAGTCGCTAGAGCAGAGGGTGTGTTCATTTTTAATTTTAGCCCACACTGCCTCGAGGCCCTCCAAAGCAACCATGGGAATTGATGCTCCCACCAGGAGTGTGTGAGACTCCACTTCGCCAAGCCCTTGAAAGTACTTGCCTTTAGCTGACTTTAATTTTAATCATAATCTGATTGGTGGTACAACTCTATATCACTTTTGTTTTCATTTGTATTTCCCTACCAGACATAGTTAAACAGAAAAATAACATACTAAGGTCTGGCTTTTATAAGGATCATGGAATCCAATTCAGTGTCTAACACACAGCAGATACACTGTGCATGCTTGCCATGTATAAATGAATGAATGAACTAACATTGAATGAAAGCTACTACCTCCCAAATCCATCCTTGGTGCGCTTTCTCTATTGCTTCAACCCAACTGTCAGCCCCCAGATGGAAAGAGTTCATTCTCCCTGGCTTTCCCAAAGCTCTCATGGATCCTGCCTTATGGGATCCTCGTCGGGGAGCTAAGACGGGCCCTTGAGAATGGGAGCGGTACTATAGAGCAGGTGGAAGAGGCTTCTCGGTGTTCTGAGGAAGCATTCTCCGATTTCGACCAGGAGGTCTCTTAGCGAGGCTGCACGGAGGAAGGCAGAGCGGACCTGGGTTTTGGAGAACAGTACGACATCAAAGTCTAAACCCAAGACTATGCCCGAGAAGCCAGCAATGGCACACGTATCTCATAACCCCACCAAGGCCACCAAGGTGTCCTACCCACTCCCGCTGCCTTTGGTGGCAGCATCCGCGAGCCCTTGCTTGGGGACTTCGGGCAGTGGAATGGGCAGTGAGGACACTGGTGCCGGCGGTGACGAGGGAAGCGTGACGAGGGAGGCGTGACAAGGGAGGCGTGACAAGGAAGGCGTGCCCTGCCGCCGGACCGTGCCTGTCGCCAGGGGCCTCACTGATGGCATCTGCAGCGTCTGAGAAAATTGCAGGGACAGAACAACCACAATTCACAGCGTCTTTTGACCCCTCAGAATCTGTAGAGACATGAGAAAATTGAAAACAGAATTGGAGGAGACCTTAGAGGTCACTCTTCCAGTTTCCCACCTGACGTTGTTGTCTGCCGTGCATCGCAGGCGACGGCCAGACTCAGCTTGCACCAGGCGGAGGGGCAGGCGGCTCACGGGGCAGACGCTCCCTGCCGCGTGGCTCCGGGAAGCACCCCCTTATTCGGAACCAGACGACCTGGGTCTGTCCTCTGGGACAGTGTTGTAACTTCCAGGGACTGGACATTACCTATGGTCCTAACTCGTCACGGTTCCCAGCAGTCTCCAGGTCCTGTTATTGCTCTCATTAATTTCCAAATAAACATAGACTCGGCCCTAAAAGAGCCCGATAACAGTAGAGCTATAGCACCTACTAGGAGCCTGGAAATCACCACAGAGAAGCACAGTTTTCTTCCCTCGTGCAGCACGTGGGCTGAATGGCATTCTGACTACACCCAGCCCATGACACAGCCCAGCCGCACCGGCCACTCAGGCCAAATGGAGTCACTCTGAGGAAGAGCAGAGCCAGAGCAGCTTTGCAGATACGTGGAGAGGTGTTCGCCACAGGGGCCCGGCAGAGAGCGATGATCATGCCCGTTCTGGCCTCATCCATTAAACAGATATCTAGTGAGCATCTCCTCCGTGCCGAGATCACAGGCCCCTGTCCTTCATGGAGTCAAAAGACCAGTGTCGGCAAAGCACCTCAGTGCAGAAAGTGACCGTGTCTGCCGCCCATGCGGAAGAGCACAAACGTAACATTCTGGTTATGAGTTCTGTACTGACTTTCTAAGTTGACATGACATAGCAGTGATTCTGGGGCTTTGGTATGTATTTACATTAAAAAGTTTGTTCTCAGGTTTTTGTTTGTTTGTTTTGTTTTGTTTTGTTTAAGCTGCGTGATAATACCATTCATGTAGTCAGCGTGGTCCATTTTTGTAATCTCCAGGAAGTAGTTTTTGCTGTAGTCTAATCATAGACAAAATTGGGCTGACTATATGCAATAATTCCTGTTTTTGTTTATTTATTAAACTTATAGCAGTTACCAGGGATCCAGAGAATTATGTACACAGGAGGAGGCCTAAAAGACTCGAGCGGCATCTCCACTTGCTCCAATGGAGAACGGCCCCAACTGTCACGTCAGACCCACCCTGGTCTGTACTATATGTTGGGTGATTCGAGGGGCCGATACTTTGGGGTCTTGACAGCTATACTGTAGTAGGACTTCTTTCGACAAGGAGCCTTTTGACAAATGCCTTCATCCTTATATTCCTTAAATACCTCTCCTGGATCCCACACAGAAGAAATGAGATTTCATAAAGACATTGTGACTCATCTGATTTTTTTTTTGGGGGGGGGGGGCGGGGAGAGAAAAGGGGGAAATGCCTGAATGAGTTCAGATTTCTGATCCAAAAGGAAATTTTAATTCATTTTTTTCCCTTTTGGCCCCTGCCTGGGTGGTAAAAGTCAGTTTAACTGTTTTCAGCTGTCAGTAGAATTGGCCATGACCTTGGTGATCTTTCTGCTTATAGCCCTCTTTTGCATAGGATGAATGTAAGCATTTGTTGGATGACTACTCATTTCCGGCAGAAGTAATACATCATCATGAAATACAATCCATACAAAAAGGATGAGGGGTGGCAGTGTAGGAACAGGAGGACCCTTGTCTTCTAAGCAGTCAGGGCAATAAGGGTCCGTTTCATTATGTAGCCCAGGAACAGATGTTCCACGTGGATGTTACGTTCAATAAAATTACATGATGCATCATTTCTTAACAAATGACCCACAGTCTCTGCTGCCCTTAAATTGTCTCACAGCTGCTTTCTAACTCAAACAGAAGTGAACTTCTCAGTTTTGGGACGTCATTTCTACTCAGGCAGGTAATGCTTGAGATGTTATTGCTTCTAGAAGCAAAGACCTCTTGGGTAAATCATAAATGCCCAATGTTTTATGTAGGTTATTGGATACTGGTGTATTTCATGGATGCTGACAGAAATTTGTTAACTTTTCTTAAAGAACGAAGACAAATAGCTGCTTAGCTTCACCATTACTTGTGTGTCTGGCTGAGACAGATATCCTGCTTTTATGTGTTTTTTTTCTTCTGTGGCAGAAATGAAGGGGCTATCTTTTTACAAGCACATCCTATATAGCCATACAGCTTTAGAGTGAAAGGAAAGCTATACAATAAACTTGGTCAGTAAGAAAATGAATGGCGCTAAAGAACGACATGACAAATTGTGAAATGAAGAGTTCTGAGTTCCTGGCAAAGCAGAAGGAGGGTTGAATTAGAGGGAAAGGAACAGATGTGGGCGAACTGACTGGGTGCAGTTTCCAACGCAGACTGATTACTCACAGTGTATGTTCCGAGACAGATTCCCGTTTGCCAAAGCACCATGGTCAGATGCAATGACTTGGAGAGGGCGCTGTGGTCAGGCAAGAAAAACAAAGGACATTTCTTTCTTGTGAACATATTGCTCTTGGTAAGCAAACATTTTGCTTGATTCCAATAAAGCTGTGTGTCCGACAGCTAGCCAGCCAGCAATGACTCTCTCTTCTAAGTTTTAGTGATCATAAAGACGAAAACAAATATTTGACGTAACGTGATTAAAAAAATCTCTTTGCAGTGTCATTCTTAAAAATGGTGTGCATACAGAATTACGATTCCTCTAAAAGGTTTAGGCAAGCCTTGTTGTAGGTATCATTTGGGCTTAATGTGTCCAAACTGTGCTGTTTGAGTTTTTTGTCAAGGCCATAAATGAGCATCGCTGAGCTTCCAGTGTCTCTCTTTATAGTCCCACTTGGGATGTGCCGCCTGTGTTCCTGTTACGAGGGTGATCAACCCAGTAAGCTCAGCTCCGCTTCGCTCCGCTGCTCTTCAGAATGGGCCCCTGGGGTGCCGTGTGCCCGTCACCACATCCTAATGCTTGCTTGCTTCCACTGCGTGACTTGGAGTGGTGGCTACACTTTCTTTTTCTCTCTATTTGTCTTTACTTCCTAATCTTACCAGATTTGGGTTCTGGTCACTTTCTTCTACTGATTTATTTTTTTTAGTTATGTGACCTTGGGCAAGCTATTTAACCTCTTGGAGTCTTGGCTTCCTCGAATATAAAGTAGATGCCACCCCAGGGGATCACTGTCAGTCAAATGACAGCAGTGCCAGAAAGTACACCGCAAAGCACTAAAGAATGATAAATCTTGTGCATAAGAATTTCCATTTTGTTAGAGTTTTGATTTCTTTCCCAATGGAAGTTTCTCCTGAATGATGAAAATCCCCTGACAGAGAAGCAAGCAGTGCTTAGGCTTGGCGGCTCGAAGGGAAACGCCTTGACTTTCTGGTTAGTAGTCAGGCTTCCATCGGCTGGTTCTCTTTTCTTCGCCTTAATTTATGCACAGGGCCAGTATCGGGTCTTTCATATCTTTGGAGCCCTCCACCCAGCAGGTAGCCAGGCACAGTGGGTGCAGGGCATAGAAGGCAAAACCAAAGCAAAGGAAGAATTGGCAATGCAGCCCCCCTTGCCTCATACGAATATATGAATTTATTAAAAAGCTTACTCTGTCTCTTAACGAGAAGAATGAGTTGGAGTAGGGGAGAGTAAGAGCAGGGAGACCATCTGGAGATGCTGCAGTAGTGCAAGCAAGAGATTGTGGTAGCGGGGCTGGGTGGTGAGAGTGGAGGGAGAGAGAAGAGAGACTCAGAAATATTCAGTGAGTAGAATCAATAAGACCTGGTGATCAAGTGGTTGTGGGGAATAGAGACAAGAGGTTTCAGGAACGGCTGGAGGTCACTGGCATGTGTCACTGGATGAAGAGCAATCCCGTTTCCCAAGGCAGGGAACTTGGAGGAGGTGCTCGCTGGGGAAAAGGTCGAGAGTGCTGACTACTCCACCTCTTTCCTGAGACTCTCACTCTAGCCCCTTGGCTTCAGGTCACCACATCTGGCGCACCGCCTACCACTTTGCAGACTCACTCTGGAGCTGCCCTCCATTCCAATGGCTCACATTTCTTTTTCACGCCTGGGGGCTCCTAATTCATGACCATTCCAGAAATCTCATCTGAGCTGTAGAACCATATGAGCAACTGCCTGTGTTAGCTCTCATGCTAACCATGTCCAAACTGAACTTATACTATTCTCCCCAATCTTGTTGATTCTACCTACTAAATACAAATCTGAATGCGTTATTATAAAATGTGACTTTTGTGTTATTTTGAAAACCAACCAGTACTTTTAATCGGAACCCAAGTGAAATAGTGGTCCAAATTGAATCACAGTAATCTTTCATCTCAGTGGAGATGTGCCTCAGTGAAACAGCATGATCCCCTTCTCCAAGGCCCCCCACTACCACACTGCACTGATTTATTTGCTTCCTAATATTTCCCACTGTCCAGAACTCTCCATTTGCTTCTGTGTTCATTGTCACTGTCAGCCCCTACGAGCTCCGCAACCAATGGCTCATCTGATCGGTTCAGCCCTGTGGCCCAGCACCTAGACTAATGCCCAGCTTTTCTCAGACACAATTCTAATGGCGCAGGGGTATTTCCTACCCTTACCTGTGTGTGAGCTCTGGACTTGACTTCTGAGTCTTTGGTGTACTGCACTCCGGAACGAGTGTATAAACAGCTGCCAGATGTGACGGACAGGTGTTTTTATACTAGTTTCTGTCTCTTTTATATGAATGAATAGCTTGCGGGCAGAGTTTCTTCCTTCCCCATTTAGTGTATAGTATGTGCTCAAAATGTTGGAAAGAATTTATTGTGCGACATGAACACTGACTAATTGTGAAGGGGAAATGCAGGATAACCTTTATTTCCCAATTGTGAATTTCCAAAATATTTTCCTATCCCTGGATTATTTTCTGGATACAAAGACAGGTTTTCCTAAATGGAGGGCTATTCTCTAGTAATAAATTAGGCATTCCATAAATCTTTTTAACTCTTTAAGATAGTGACTAAGCCAGTGAACAGAATCGGGCATTTGTTTTGAATGAGCCACACCTGACAAATCCTTACAGCTCTTCCTTTCTGGCAAACCTAGAAACCTAGAAGGTTCTCACTGACCCACCGCTATGTCAACAGGCAGGTTAGCTCCACAGCAATGCTCTGGAAATTTTAATGTGTGTTTAAAGTGCTGGGATATTGTTAAAATGCAGACTCTGATTCAGTAGGTCTGGGCCCGAGAATCTGCATTTATAACCAGCTCCGAGGCAGTGCATGCTGCTAGTCTGGGGACCATACTTCAAGGAGCAGGGCCCTAGACAATAGTGTTTTCCCACATGCCAGACTAGATACAGAAGCTCCCTCGACTTGTTCTGAGGGGTTTTTGAAAGCGGAGCCTTTTTAGAATTTAAAAAAGATTAGTATTTAAAAATAGGTAAAAATTTAATAATAGATTTAAAATAGATAAAAGTAGACAGATTGTTATCCTCAAGTTACAGAGTTGCTGAGTCATACAGAGGTTAAATGACTGACCTCAGATCACACAACTAGAAGACAGAATATTGTAAATTCACTTCTCTTCATTCCAAGTCAAACGTTCTTTCTCTTATAGCGCATCTGTTCTCATGCTATCTGTGTCTCCCTCCCTCCCTCCCTCCCTCCCTCCCTCCTTCTCTTCCCTCCTTCCACCAAGTTTTATAGAGCATCTTCTTGAGCATTTACCTTTGCTCGGCTGACTCGGATGAAGTCTGTTTCCATTCCTGCCTACTCCAGTCCTACCATGTCTTTAAGACTCGGTTGAAATGAACCTTCT
>CM053511.1:43827596-43845585 GCA_028627145.1 Eidolon dupreanum
AAAACTCTGCAAACCTGCACACACAGAGAATATGGAATGATTGCCCGGAGAGTTGACTGGTTCAGACAGAGACTGGACCTAGGACATACTGACCCCTCTCTGACACCCTGGGTTCCTATGAAGGATCTGGTCATAACGCGTACTAGATATGATCTTGAGTTCTCTCACACTCTGCTTAAAGGAATTCTTTGGCAAATTGTTCAGTAAAATCAAGAATACTTGTGTAATGCCAATAATCTATTGCTTCCTATCTATTTATTTTCTAAGTTTGCAATCTTTTCTTTGGTTTCCTCTAAGAGGGCAGACACTAATCTTTGTTAAGCGTGGGCCGTTCATGCTCATAAGGTCATACTCAGGGGAGCGTTAGCAAAATGCTAAACACGTCCAATTTAAATCATTTTTCCTTCGAAGAGCTAGAAGTACTTTATTATATCTTATATCTCTTATAGCCCTGTGAGGAATAGGATAACATTCTATTCTTTTACAGATGCAAAACTGTGAATTAGCCTAACAAGAATGCATAGTTTCATAAAGAGCAATAAACTTTTTTGTAAATAAATTAAGTAAAATGTCCAATTGCAACTGCCGGGTTTCCACGCTGGCCTTCTTTGGCTCCCTGTCCGAACTCCTTTCCCTCAATTCCAAGTTCCCGAACTGGTCTGTCTTCTGGCAGCTGAACTCCAGCCTCTGTTAAACCTAACCTCCTCCTTTTCTCTGCAGTAAGTAATTTCCATATTGACTGATTGCAGTTCCGTGAAGGAGTTCCCAGGTATTTGGGTGACTTTTGTACATTTAAAAGAAAGAATTTTGAAGCCTTATTAAATACCGTTAGTGGTCATTATAGATGAAGATATGAATGTATAATCTATAATTCTTAGAACATTTTTTTTACTGAGTGAAGTTTTGCTACTTTCTGATTTCATTCACTATGCCTAAATAAAGGTTTAATAAATAATAGATGATTATGTTAACTATTAGGTTCATCAATACTAATTGAAGTGTTTCTCTGAGAACTTGAATATCAACAGTTCCTTGAATATCAACATATATATAATTATGTCCTTTGGTTTCTTACCAAGTTGTATTTTATTTGTAATACAGTATAGTATAGTGTTTAAGAATGTGGATTATATTCTCAGGGTAAAAATGAAAAGAGACTCATTTCCTGCCCTCAGGGAACTCACAGTTTAGTGAAGGAACCTTATGCCTAGGTCTAGAAATACTTTCAAAGCCAGTCTTATCTCTAAAAGACACACACCCACACAAACACGCGCATGCGCGCACACGCGTGCACACACACACAGAATGTGGATTGTAGAGTCATATTTGGGCTCAGATTCTAGTTTCACAACTAGCAATGGAATCTTGTGCAAAAACTAACTTCTCTATGACTCAGTTTCTTGATCTGCAAAATGGAATTAATAATACCCCCTCAGAAGTTTATTGTGAGGATTAAACAAAGATAATGCAGGCAAAATATTTAGTGCAGAACTTGGCTTGTAGTAAGTGTAGTAAGTGTAGCAAATGATGGTTATTGTCAGTGATGGTGATGATGATGATGACAATGACAATAATTATAATAACCAGCCATTGTGATGGGAAACTCTCTTGTAAGTGACAATTCTAAAAATATTCAAATAAAGTTGAAATCTTCTTTTCCCAAACATTCTCAAACTGGTTTCAGATGTGACAAGACTTACTGAGTGCTGACTGGAACTTCTGTGCATACTGGAACACCCTGGTGGCTGCACATCAGAGAGGAGCTACTACTCTACGCAGCAGGAAACCGTGACCTGAGAAGGGGTCACTTCTAGCAATAAAATACTTTAAATAAACTGAAACACTTTAACGATGACACGGGAGAGTAGCTATGAAGTTAGACTTGGCAGCTTTGAATTCAACATTTAGAAACTTGTGGAAGGGAAACTTTTCGATTAGTGAAACTAAATGTACTGGGCGCAGACTAACCTCAGGAGGAGCTTGCCATGTCTGGCCCACTTTTGTCATTTTTAGAATTTTTAGACTTTTCTAGAATGAGTAAAACTGAATGCTGAGGTATAGAGATAGATACTTAGACTATTTGAGCAAATTAAAGTCTGAATCGTACAACTTTGAAAAGTGAAGTCTGTTTTCCGGAACAAATGGTGAGTGTAACCTAGTTTGGCAGAGTTCAGGAAACCTTGAGGCTAAAATTGTCACCTCATCGCAGATCAGCCTTTTACAGTTGAAGAATGTGGGATCAGAGAAGCTGAGTGAGGTGCTCCACAGAGTCTCACAGCAAGTTAGTGACACGAATGACTAGGAGAGGCACTTAACCCTTGGCCTAGTACACTTCCCTTAGTTCACGTCTCAGAGGCCATTATAATGAACAGCCAAAAACATTTGTAGTCATGACATAAGTTAACGTTAAATTTGTTCTATGTTTAGAAAGAACATTTCTTTTTCTCCAAGTTGTTTAAACTTCTTCCTAAAGCGTTCTCATATTATTTATTCATTTAGAGATTTTAAAAAAGCAAGTGTTCACCTTTATCTAAATGATAACAAATGAGTGGAGTCTAAACTAATGAAGTTTCCTTCTAGTTAGAATTCAAGCAACAACAGTGACACTCAGAAAACAAGTCTCATGTCCCATGGGGTTTGTGTGTGTCAGTGTGAGGATTAAATAGGTTAATGTGTAGGAAGAGCTTAGAACAGTGACTATTGGCAGTGACAGATAATGATGTTGTTGAGGCGCTTTAAGGTGACTGGATTTCTAAGTGAGGGTTAGTGTATTGCTCTGAGCTCAGCCATCAGCACGATGGAGTAGGTGGGGCTCGATACCAATACAGTCCAACAGAAATACAGGGTGAGCCGCATATGCGACTTCAAGTTGTCTTGTAGCCACGTTACAGAAGTAAAAAAAAAAAAAAGGTGAAATTAATTTTAATGTTTTATTTAATGCAATGTATTAAAAATTATAGTTTTGATACATAATTTCAAAGTGTATTAATGAAATAGTTTACATTTTTTTTTCTTTTTTAAATCTGGTTTATGTGCTTACAGCCCATCTCAGTTCAGACTGGCCCAGTGTTAAGTCCTCAGCAGTCACGTGTGGTTAGGGCTCCGTGCTGGACAGTGCTGCTCTTGTTCTATTCACTTGTGAGCCCAGTTTCACAAAAGCCACCTGCTTCCACCCTTCTGGAGGTGCATGTGCTTCTCTTGTCTTTTCTTCTTGTTATAAGATTGAGCCGTCCATGCCCAAGCTCATCAGTTAAATATAACTACATTATACACTTAAATTTGAGTTATAGTACACATAAGCAAGAGCTGAGTATTTGGCTCACTCTAAAAATAGTTCACTTCGGAAGTAATAGAATACTTTTCTTTGTTTTCTTTATATTTCCAGTTCAATAAATAGTGATCTCTAGAGAACGAATGGGTAGGGTCTGATTCAAAAGAGGGTTCCGCTGAATCACTTTGAAGCTTACAGCTCTGGCTTTCCTCCTGTGACTCTTGGGGATTGCCTGGGGTTGAAGGCAGAGTGCTTGTGCCCTGAGCTGGGGTCTGCATAGCTCAAGACAGGCAATGGCAGGTTATCAGTAAGAAGAATATGTGGTGACAACTGTTGAGATAAGGTAGCTAAATCAAGTTTTGGAAATAAGTCTCTGACTGAGAACAGAACTCTCAAGCCAGTTGTAGGTCTAAGCAGAATGCACTAGCTCATGGTGAATGTTCTCTGTTTTCTTCTTGTTTTCCCTGGAATTTACTTGCCTTTGGAATCAGTAAAAATTAAACCATGATAATATGAAGTGGGGAAAAGTTTCAAATTTTGGAGAGGAAAAGGGGAAGGGAGAAGGTAGAAAGGGAGAGAGAATGGCAGAGAAGGAGGGAGGGAGAGGAAAAGTGGGGAGAAAGGGAAGGAGAGATAGAGCTAAAGAGAACAAAATGTGGCTATCTTGGCTGGAGTGAAGGCTTCGTTAGGGTGGTCTGCCACACCACTGAGATAATTATGGTTGGAAGAGCTCAAATGACTCCCCTGCCTGCCCTTGGGATTAAGCTGGCTTTCAGTGTGGGAAAGAGGACCCAAGAGAAAAGTCTGAAATGTTTATTTTAGCAGAAGTGTTAAGCTTCTTGTGAGAAGGCAAAGCCCCCGAATGGGGGAGATTATCACCAAGAGTTATCCGGGCAACAGTCTCAAGGCAAGTGGCTCCTCAGTGGTTAACACACAAAATACACAATTCCTGAGCTCTCTGTTTACAAGTGGTGGAGACATTTTTATCAGTGAGCAGCCGAACAGTCTTCCCAGAGGTTGCTTTGACTTAGCTAAATAGACTGAGGTCAAGATTTAAGGAGGGCGTTTCTCTTGGCTTCATTTATTTGTACTAGATTTTTATAAAAGTGACACTTGCTTTATGCTTTTCCAGTATAGTTCAAATACTTCACAATATAGTGTTACTTACATATAATGTTCATTGTGTGACCAGGTAAATGAAGTTATGTCTTGCTGAAAGTAGGGAGGGTATGGTCATCCTCTCCAGGGAAAATACAGACAATGAAAATTGTTTGGTTCGGCATGCTCAGTCAGTCCCTCAGACTTGTTCAGCTGTTACCTGCCACTCACCCGAGATAGTTTACCGGCTGAGATAAGACGACCTGAGTTCTGCGCCTCTGCTGTCACTACAGTCTCTGAAAGAAATCACTAGATCTAAATTGACCCCAAGTGGAGGTGTCACCTTGATGCAGAGCAGGGCAGATCTCCCTGAGGGCCCTGCACTGAGAGAGAAAGGATTTTTGACTGAAGGCAGGAAAGAATTTAAGTGCAAGGTAGTCAGAGTCAAAAGGAAAGTTTATTAGAGAAGGGGTAACACTCCATAGGCAGAGTGAGGTCCCCTTTCAGAGGCAGAGAGAGAGTCTGAGGAGACTCAGAGGGACAGAGAAAAAGACAGTGAGAGGGATCCCAAGTGTTAGGGGATGCAGTTTATATATCATTCTTAGTTTCTATGAATTACAGTTTTAAGATTTTGTTTATCCATTTCCTTTGATGGTATGGACATACACTGTGAAATGTAAGAATACGTAGCATGAAAGGCCTGCTGGCAATTCCTAGCCTTTGATCTATAGGTTCCTCGTGGTTTTAGCCATAGGGAAAGACTGGTTTTATTTTGTGGAGGGCAGCCACTTAAGGGCTCCTTTTCCCTTCACGGTGTGGGGAGATGGTTTGTTAGCAGTACCAGTAGAAATCTTCCTTCTTTCTACATGTTTCTTGTGGTCTGGCCATCAGCATACTATGTCTCTGAACACAGCTCAAATTAACATTTACTTTTCTTGTCTCCTCCCTACATTAACCTGAACGGGACTACGAATGATGTCACTGTGTGAATGGCAGCTTTCCCCTTCCTTTCTTTCCTTCTAGAGTTGAAGCCTCCCCTCCCCCAAACAGCTCCTCCTGGGTTCCTATCATAGTAACCTGTTTGTGGGTCTATGGCTGGGTAACTGAAGTAATATTTCCATAACAGAATGAAGGTTTCTAAACATTGGCATATAGCAAGAAATGCTCACAAATATTTCTGACCACGAGTGAGTATAAATAAACGACTTTGAAAATTAAGTAGTTGAGAATCTGTCGATTTTTTCCTAGTGGCTCCCAAAATAGGGTCAGGGTAGTTTAAAAACAAATCCTATACTCACTAAAACTACAATGATTTGAATGGTTAACAAATTTCAAGATCCAAAAGGATGGAGATAGGATGAAAATAAGAGGCAGATTGAAAAGGATGAAATTTAATGCTCAACCATGCACCTTTGAGATGGGAGAGCGAGCAATGGCTTCCTAGCAGCATGTGTAAATATAGCGGAAATTTCCCTCGGCTGTGTTATGTGTGTCGGAAAGGCAGATGCAATTTTAAGCGCATTTTCTGTGCTTCAACAGATGCACACACACACACAAAAAGGAAGCAATAATTTCATTCTAGTTGAGGTGATGCCCTGTGGGCAACCAGTTGAAGAGATGCAGGAGAAGGCCAGAGTGCTCAGTTTTAGGAACCTTGGCCCAGTGGAGTCTGATGAGCCCTGGTGAGGGCAGGGAGAAGGCTGGAGTGCACTAGCTAAACACTGAAGGGCTGTTTTGTGGACCAGGTGGATTATACGTACTCTAGTGGCTCCAGAAAACAGAAATGGTATGTAGATGTTACAAAAAGACAGGTTTTAGTTTAATGTAAGGAAAAACTTTCTAGCAGACTTGCCCCTCTAGGGATGTGGAGGAGTGGGTTTCTCGAGTTGAATATATACAGGAAGAGGTCGCATGGCCCCTACTGAATAGTTCTTACTGGGTTAATCAGATAAAGATCCCTTTCGACTCTGTCACTGTGACCCACTCGATGTGTTGTGAAATAAAGCCAAGTTACACGAAAGCAGAGAAACGCAGTGTAAGGTCTATACGGTAGAGTGGCCATCACCGTCCTCCATTTTCACCAGGGCCTGTGGGCAAAGCAGTTAGGCAGCTGTCCGAGGTGCTGGAGGCAGTTCTTTACGTGGGCAGTTGTGTTCCTCTGGCTTTCATCATATTTGTTGGTTTGTTTTGTCTTCTGGGTTTTCAGCTTTCTTGTTCCTTATACAAATATATTAACACTCTCCCAACAAGAAGTCCTTAATTTGAGAGAAATGCATAGAAAATGTGTAAAAGAGCTGAGCTAAGTTACTACCTGGGGCTTCCTTTGCCCTGAGAAGTAAATGAATCCATGTCACTTTCACCGTTAGGCGTGGCACCTAAAGTTGGACAATTTGACTGGATTGATACTTAGAGTAGAAACCCATTGTTCTGAGATAACTGCATGGATTTGCCTCTTTGCCTCTTTGTTTTCTACATACATGTATACCCTGTAGATAAGAATCTTAGGCCAAAAATTATTTTTACAGTGAGGTGGAAGGAACACTAAATATTTCAGCTAAACAGCTCTTCAGCTTCAGGTACATCCAGAAATGTGAGGGTGATAGACCTGTCCTGTTCTCCACTCTCTATTTGTGTCACGTTTCCTATGCTCCTTGATTTTTGGGGGGGGGTCCCTTAGTTTTCCCCCCATGTATAAAATGGAAATAGTAATAGCACCATTCCTTAGGGCTGTGAAAACAAGTTAATACATGTAAATAACTTATAATGCGTCACAAATATTAGTGTTATGTATTGTTTGGGGCCTTTGAGACCACTGTCAGGTTTGATAATTTGTGGAAGGACTTATAGGATACAGAAAAGTTGTTACACTCAGTTATGGTTTGTTACAGCAAAAGAATACAGATTAAATCAGTAAAGGAAAAGGGTGCATGAGGTGGACTCCTGGTGCACTAGGCCAGCTGCAAGTTGCCAGCTGTCCACACAGACAGAGCTTAATTCTCCCAGCAGTGATGTGTGACATGTGCAAAGTGTCACCAACCAGTGAAGCTCATCCCTGCCTTGGTGTCCGGGATTTTTATTCAGGGTGGGGGGTGTGGGGCAGAGGGGGTGAGCCACATAGGCATGAAAACTTACTCAGTCTCCAGCTCCTCTACTTACCCTTCCCCCAACAAGAGGTCAAACTAATATGAACTGATACAGCCCAAATCCCAGGCACACGAGAACACGCAGTCAGTATAAATCACATTGTTAGCATACTATATGGCAGGGCCCAAAGTCTCAGGTATACGTAGACACTTTTATCGGGCAGGATACCCCAAGTGTTTAGAGGAGCCAACAAGGGAGGATCCTGAGACCTTCAGAATCGAAAGGGCCTGGACAGCTTGGGTTGTACATTTTGTTTGCTTGTTTTAAAAATCTAGTTCAATTTTTAAAAAAAAAAAACGTTTTGAGTAATTTTTAATACATGAACATTTATTGAATGTCTTCTGTGTGCATAGCTCTAACAACTTTCTCTTTATAAACTGAAAAATAATTTCAGTTTCAATCCATGTTATAAACTTAGGAAAGAAATGATTATTATACCAATATGAAAGGACACAGCAGAAACTAGAGATTACTACTATTATCGCAGTAATGGTAACAGAGTGCTCCATAACTATTAAGTACAATTATGTGTCAAATACTTTATGTATGTTTTTAGTTGGAATCCTTATCAACAACTGTGGGAGGTAGGTAACAGCTTGGTTTTACAGGTAAGAGAATAAAAGTCCAGAGACTGAAAAGCTCATGGTAGTAACATGATTCATGATCATTTTCTATGACCTTGAGAAACAAAGGGTCTAAAAAGTATTTTGAAACATTAAAAATTCAACAAAATTTATTTGACTTTACACATCTCAAGGGCCACGGAATGTTCAGACACAGGGGCAGGGTAGTAGCTAAAACACGTGTTCATCGGTGGATGAGATTTCTGCCAAGGAGATTCAAGATGCCTCTCCCCATAAAAATAGGGTGTGAAGGACACTAAAGCAAGGAAAACAGGGCTGCAAAGGGGGAGAAATTATGTGGTTATTCTGCGTGTGTTGATTAATAAGAGGAACGTAAAATCTGAATGTCCTCCAAGGCTCCAAAGTCGCTGCCACCATGAATTGTTTGTAATTGTGTCTTTTTCCTTCTGTTCCCTATGATTAGATCTCAGTCAGTGGTAGAAGCTGGGACCCTGAAACACGAGGAGAAGGGCGAGAATGAGAACACTCAGCCACTCCTGGCTCTGGACTGAACCCTGAGTGACCCCACGCTCTTGCACATCGCCGCCTTCAGTGGCATCAGCCACCTGGGGAGCACGGGCGCACCGACTCACACAGACACGTGCATTCGGCTTGACACAAGACCCTTCACTCCTGCCACCCAGCAATGACTGTCACCAGCCACTGTCGGAGCAGCCAAAGTGGAACAAAGACTTGAAATGCTTTTTTTTTTTTCCTTCTTCAGCGAGGGGACTGGAGGATGAAGCAAGGCAGTTATGAAGCAAGGCAGGATTCTCTCTCCCCCATAATTATGGTATTCAATGAATTGAAGAGAAAAACTATATCTGATCCACACACTGCATTAGGACAAATATTCTTCTGAGGCATCACACAGAGACCCTCTCCAGTTTTTGCAGTTTAAGATTAAGTGCTTTTCCAAGTAGATACATCAGAAATAAACTGTGCAGCAGACACAACTGTCAAGTTTAATGTAGTGCAAAGCCCTGGGACAACAGTATCTCTAGTAATTTCCATTCTTACTGAATTATTTTCTTTGACCTCATCACCAGCATCAAATTGTTCAGCCTAAGAGCATGTTCTCGGAGGTCAGCTATTTGCAGAGTTTGCTTACTTTGACATCCTGCAAAAATGAGTTTAACGTCATATCTTTTGTCAGGTCAGCAGCTGATTATCATGAGCTGACTTTAAAAGAAAGGCACACAATTTGAAACAATTATTTCATCTTAGCAATGTGACTTCCCACAAGCTATCTGTGTCTGTAGATGGGGTGGGGGGTCCCACTGGAAACACAGGTCAGTGGCTGATGAATCCACTTTAGTGGCCTCACATGGGTCACTACAGCAGAGAAAAGTGCTACTAAAGCATTTAACCCCCCCACCCTCCTGCAGCCAGTTAAAGGTGTAGACAAAGGGCTTGGCTGTTGCTGAGTGGGTAGGTATTCAGTCATGGAGGAAGACACCTAAAAAATGGTTAAATATGTGAGTATGGAAAATAAGAGAAGACTGGGAACGCAGGATGAAATGCCAAAGACTGTTTTATTTCTTTGTCTATTCTCCTTAGAAATGGAGTCCCCACTATCCATTCAAAGGAAATTAGATAAAAATAAAGATATCATAGCATATGATATCCTTACTTGTGCCATGTTTCCCAAAACCAGTTGTATGTTTTCATGTATCTCTTATTCTCCCAGCCATGTGTATGACATGGGCATTCATTAGTATGACCAGCTGGTGCTCAATGTCAAATAAAAATATTTTAGTTGAAAATGGGTAGTAAAATACAATTTTACATTTTAAGGATTTGGAAGGGTTAATTTGTTAGCCAAAAAAATTTAAAGGAAAGATGTGATTCAACTGGCCATAAATCACCCCAGTGGATATTATTACTGATCTTAACCATTTATTACATCTCTTTCTCAATGGATCTAGTGTTTTAATTTTTTTTCTACTGGTAGAGAATAATAACAAGTAATTTTTGTATTCCAGCCTTGAAATAATATTGAAATGAATTTAAAATATTTGTAAACCAACTGCATCACAGTATTTAAAAAAATCAATGCATTTTGTGTAGACATTTCAAATAATGAAATAACACTGAAACAATTCTACCAATGCAGTGACTAAAACACTTTTCTTATATACCATGACACAGGGAAGAAAGATGAAGAATTAAAGTGAATTAGAAAGCCCATTTTATTACTTGGGTTTATAAGACAGTTGTGGAATCTGAGTATTTAAAATGCTATTGGAGGCCATTAATGCCAACCTTTTGCAACAGTAATGATTCTGGCTTTTCAATTGGCAATATTTAGAATCCTCCTGTAGTGACCTGATTTTAAATACCATATTATAATTACTAAGTTAAGAGCTAGTTTTTACTCTATTCCATAATTTCATTACATGAATGTAAGATGATGGTACAAAAGTGACAACTTAATACTTTCAATATCTTAACGTGTATGAACATACAAGAACCAAATTTGATAAGTGACATGAATGTTACTACATGAGCAATGGATTGTATTGTCCTTTGTCAGTCGTTTCCTTGTTCAATAAAAACTGAAGGACACAGATATCTTTTTTCTTTTTCAAGAGTTTGCTTTTTTTCCTGGACTTTGGTAATTAATTTTGGTATTTTTCCTCCCATACTTCATCAATTTTACTGAGACTTTTGAATATTGGCAAAACAGAAGGGAACACAAAAGGTATTTTTGCAAACTCTTCTCCTGGAAGCTAATGTGCTTAAGGACAAGCTAAAGAGGTCCCTTTCAATTTTAAAGAACTCTTTTTTTTTTTTTTTTTTTTTTTTTTTAGAATGAGATAAAGAAAGCATCCTCCTCTGACCTTAAATGGAAGAGAAAGCACAAGTGCTTTTACTACATGTGAATGAAATTTGGTAACGTATGTGTCAAGTTTTCATCATTTTTGTTCATACTGGCTTAAAATTCAGTGCACAAATAACATTACATTCTTACAACTAACATTTCTGATTAGCTTTAATTTAGAAAACAAAATTTAATGCGTTAATCATATTATAAATTAATGACCTGGCCATCTTTGGAAAGAGTAGGCAAGATCATTTTTCGACTGTTATTTCTATGCTGTGGATAATATTAAAGCTAAACTATGGATAATAATTGCAATATCTCAAAGTGATGTTTAAATGGCAGAGGTTTCTCAAGCCAAGGAGCTGGAAGTGTCTTGCAAACTCTTTCAAACGGGAAAGCAATCTCAGCATCCTACACTCAGGACAAAAATCCTGGCATTTTGGGTCTTCTACTCTGCCATCTTTCATATTTTTACAAAATTGTGATAAGAATCCTCTCAAAGGCTCCATTACTCACATGGATCCACAGCAGGCAAAGATACTCTGGATTCTGACCCTGTCAGCACAGGGACCAGGGGCCACGTCCCAGCAGCCGCCGACTTACCAGATCCCGAGAGGAAACTTTTACTTGCAGGAATTTTACTTTTTCTTCTCAAGACTTAATCTTTGGCTTTTAAAAATTTTTCATGTAGCATTTTTATAACTCAATATAAAATGATTCCGTGTCCTTTTTTCGTGTAAATCTTCCTCTTAGAAGAAACGGTTATTTTGACAGTATCTCCTCCATTCACATAGCAAGGACAGAAATTAAGACACTGGCTTTCAGTGAAGAAAGCGAATAGACTCAACGGGTAGGGAACAGTAGAGTTCATAGAGACTGGCATAATTATGTCTTTCTTCTTTGTGTAGGAAAATAAAATTGCTTTTTTTCATGAGTGCATTGGACTAAAAATAATCAAAAGAGGGAAGTCTGAGTTCATGAGGGAAGTTACCATTGAACAGCTAGAAGTAAAGCATTTACACAGCTTGCCATTAAAATTAACAACAAAAAAATAGTGGTATGTGATGGCAAAATCATCTAGCTACTCTAGAAAAATATAATTGCATAGAAAAATTACAAGCCAAAGCAATCTATTCACAGTTTCTACATATATTCTCACTGTATGTACATTGATTTAGCCTATTCTTACTGGAAAAAAATATCTTTGGCTGGCAAGGTAGAAGCTATCGTGTATTCACCTGAAATACAGGCACCAGATTGGTGCTGTCATGGGAGAAAATACAGCAGGGTATTTCCTAAGTGAATTGCAGTGAGGCAAATATTCCCTTTAGTGTCTTCTAACCCTAAGAGGAGGTTTAGAAATTTTCAGGCTGCGAATCAAGGGAATTAAGGGCCTTGGTGTTTGAATTCCTAGCCCCAGACCCAAGGAGACAGAACCAGAAAGGCGGCCTCTCTCCAGTGTGTCCTGAGCCCGTATGACACGCTAAATTGCAGGAAGGCTACGTCTCTGCTGGGGTGTCAGCTCTGGGTGCCACACATCCACGATGAATATCAGCCGGAAAGATGTGGCGTCCTGCCACACCTCATGCTCAAAGGAGTCGTCAAAGATGAGCACCTTGCCTTCTTCCCATGTCCTGGAAGAGAAGAACATGGATTCTTATGATTCTGATGCCTGAGGATTGACTCACGTCTGTGCGCAGAAAGGCACCATCAGGATAACCCGTGTGGTATGACCGGGTAACTGGACCGCCAAGCCAGGATTTCTTCTTCCCTTGGTGACTAAGAAAGGACTTCAGGATTCTTACCATGAACATCAATTTTCAGTGCTCAGCATGGAAGATGTACAAAGGGCAGGAGACTGGTGGTAATGGCATCCTTATTCTTGATAGGAACCTAGGCAAAGCTTGTTTAGTTGGGCAAGCATTCACAGGAGACATAGATAGACTCAAAGAAATGACAGAGTATGTATGCATTACCATGCAAAACCAATCTTGAAAAGAAAGGCAAAGCTAAGAAAAGAAAAGAAAATGACAAGAAAAAAGAAGTGAAATGATCCATGGCTCATACAGTGTGGTGGTCATTTTCTAGGTTTTAGCGTTGTCTGTGGGATCGCACGATGTTAATGGTGCCACTGACAAGCCTACAATATAGGCAGGAGGTGAGGGGGGAGTGTGCTCAGAGGGACAAGCAGTCCACACATGTCCACAGCAGCATGACTCACAGCAGCGAAAGGGGGAAGCAACCCAAGTGACCACAGATGGATGAACGAATAAGCAAAACATGATATACACTCACAGTGAAATACAATTCAGCCATAAAAAACAAGAGAATTGTCACACATGCTACAACATGGATGAACCTTTAGGACATTATGCTATGTGAAATAAACCAATCACAAAAGGACAAACATTGTATGATTCCACTTATATGCCATATTTAGAGAGGTCAAATTCTTATAGACGGAAAGAACGATGCTGAGCTGTTGTTCAGTGGGTATAGAGTTTCAGTTTTGCAAGATGAAAAGAGTTCTATGGATGGGTGGTGGTGACGGGAGCAGAACACGATTGGACATAATGTCCCAAACTGTACATTTAAAAATAATTAAGATAAAAAATTTTGTTATGTGTAGGTTACTATAATTAAGTAAGCAAAAAAAGGGAAAGGCATAGGAGAGTGTGTTGTAGACGAGAAAGGGGGAGAGAAGCCACATGGCATGGTGAAAACGCCATGGATTTCGACGGGCAGCAGATTTCACCCTCGTGGCCGCCATTTACGAGCATGTGACCCAGGGAGAGTTACTCAGCGTGTTTGAGCCTTTATGTCGTCACCGGCGTAGTTGATGGGAGGGTGTGCAGATGCTTGGCACATAGCAGATATCCAATTAATGGTAGAGAATATAAAACAGAAGAAGAAGAAACATTTTAAAAATAGGGAAAAGGTAAAAGATAGAAGTGATGATGTTGAGAAGTGGCATAATGTTATCAAAAATAACCTTGGCATCAGTCCCTATGATTTAGCCTTCATTTCAAAAAACTGAACTCTTCCATGGGGATGAGATATGGAAATACTTAAGAGAATCTCTGACATACACTTTGTGGTGTAATGACAAGTGATTCACAGTATTTTTTTTCAAGACAGAGAATGTGGAACCTACTTAAAATAACAGAAGCAATTACAATAACTAACTAGAAACTTCTAAGTTGCACAAAATAACATTTTTTCACTAGATTCTGATAGGTATAAGATAGCCAAATATTTAGAAATGCTTTATGGGATAAAAATCTCGAACATTCCATTTATTAATTTAAGTTCCTTGTACATTGGGACAAGCTTTCATTTCAGGAACACACTGGCTCACTTATGGAACACCAGGTCCTGTGAGGGTGGAACTTAAAGTACCACTGGTTTGTGGCTTTTCAGATATTTTAAGTCAAATATGAACTATTGTAAACCATGGATTAAACCTTTTTTTTTTTTTTTAATTAAAAATCTAAGAGGTATTCCAAAGGGTTGGACTCCTTTAGGGCCATAAAACTCATGGGGAAGTTTCCTATTAGACTTCCATTTGCCCTTCCATTTTCTTCCATACATTTCTCCAGAAAACAGCATAGATACTCAATTACTGACTATAGATTCTTAGATGTAGAATACTTGCAAATACTTAAAAAATGGTGTTTTTCAATCTCCTATCAGAGCTCAGTGACTAAGAGTGCAACTTTAACTAACTTAAGGGGGGAACATAAGGGGGCAGCAGAACCCACCCAAGTGATGCACAGACAGAAACGAGTTGGGGTTCATGGGAGATGTACCATCTGCCTGGGAGAAGATGAGGGTTTCCACAACAGAAAGAGACAGGGCACAAGGATGTCAAAGGTCCTTGGCTCTCTTCTGAATAAGAAACAAGACTCCCACTGCAATGCAAAGACCGTTTTCAGGCCACTCTCTTTGTGAGCAAAGCTCCCCCAAATACGATTACATTATACTCAAGCGAAGACATGGGAAGAGCTTTCGGAGAAAAGACCTCCAGAGAAGCCTTTGAAGGAAGTCTTCCCGAAGGTGCTCACACAGCCTTTCTCAAGGGTTCAGAAGAGCAGGGCTGGAGGTGGGGAGCTGCACCCCGTCCCTGGACAGTCACCTCGGCTCACTTCTAGAGTTTCTCACCATTATGAGAAGAATGCCTCCTCTCCCTGGTTTGCAAAAAGATACAACAATATCTGGCCACAAGACACAGCAATATATATAATTCCTCTATTTCTCTATTAACGATAGTGATAGACTGTTGTCGGCACATAGCTAATAACTATACTTTTGTCATAGAATTACCATAAATATTAATAATGCTGAGTAATGATACTAGGTGCTTACAGAGTCTCCCACCTAAAAACTTCATAGATCTTATCCCAGTGATCTTTGCTAAAATGTTCTCAGGTAGGCAAACGACATGGTTCTAATTTTGCAGAACAGGAATCACATGGAAACAAGTTCAGGTGTCTGCAGTGGTACTGTGATTCTGTGGAAGAAGCAGAAAGCCACTAGATTTGCTTTGTTATAGCCCAAACTTTTAGATCATGGTACCAGGGGATGTTCTTAGTGCCTGCAGATGCTGTGCGGAGGTGGCCTGTACGGTATTTAAACTGGCTGAGTGGATACAGGAAAGGGTCACAGAGTTCAGCAACAGGATACTTAATACAGCTCTTATTAATTCCGATCTATTAAAATTCCTCTGTCTGATGCCACTGGAAATTGTAGCACACAGTGGAACTGAAATGTACAACAGCATTATCACCACTTCCCTTCTCTCTTCTCTTAATATATATAGACCGAAATACACACACACGCCACTTTCTATTATCTATCTATCTATCTATCTATCTATCTATCTATCTTTCTATCATCTATCTATCTATCTAATCTCTCCATCTGGACAAAGCATTTTTCTGGAAGCTAGGACACTTGTGTCCTTGTTCTGACAGCTGCTAACTAGCCACATGACCGTGACAAAGCACTTCACCTGGGAGCCTCAGTTTCTCTGTTTGTGCAATGATAGAGGTGGAAAAGAAGGTCTCTAAGTCTCCTTTCAGCACCAAAATCCTCTTAATTCTCTGAGCCAAGCTGTTGGTTGGGGTTTCAGTCTTCATATTATGTTTCACAGGATATATTTAACAAGCTTCCATCTGAGAAATGGGTACAGCATTTGCTATTTTGTCCAATGTCAAAGTATTAATTTCAGTAAAAGGTGGCTAACTTCACAGAGCATCTCCTTGAACCTGCTCCATACGTAGGCGCCCCAATTCCTCTCGCCACCCTCCGTGGGGACAGCCATTCCACCGGCTGCCGCAGGGCATCTCTCCTCTCCAAGCTGGTCTGGGATCCAGACTTGGCCCTGCCGTCCACCCCCATGCTGCCTCTTTCTGGAGCTTCTGACTTTCTCCTCTTTGTTACCCTGGAGCAGAGAACTCTGCAACACAGCTAAGAAAGACAAAAAAGGAGGACGAGGAAAGGGAGGAGGGAGAGGAAAACTGCCCCCTCCCCCCCCTCCACATCTCTAGTTCCAGGGTGGGGCATGGGGAGGAAAAGCAGAAATGGGGGGTGGGTTGCTATCAGCCTTTCTCCTGAGCCCTCCCTGCCCCATGGTCTGTATAGGTGCCATTCCTCCACCAGCCCCGGCCCCACCCATGCTTGCTTCCAACTGCCCTCCTTTTTCTAACTCCTTAAAGCTCCCCACACCTCGCTCAGCCCTGTCAGAGAGTGCACTCCAGAGTACAGGAAACACCTCCAATGTGGCAGAAGGGCTTGCTCTTACTCTTTGGTCTGCAGTCATCAGACAAGAGGACAATAAAAGCTCGAATATACTGAGCACTGCACAGTACCGTGCAAATACAGTTCTGAGTGCATTTAGATGGATTACTTCGATCCTCAAAATCACATACAGACACACTCTTATTCTTCTCATTTTACAGATGAGAAAATCGAGGCTTAGAGAGGTTATGCAAGTTGTCAAGAGTTACACTTAATATGAGAGAAAGCCAGGATTTGAGCCCAGGTCATGTGACTTCAGTGCTCTTAATTTGCTTTTATGAAGATGCATAATGTTAAAATCTTAAGTAAAAACTCAAGATATATTTCCATAGAAACATTATTATAGTCCCTGGTTTCAGAGCCCAATTAATAAATATCATGAGTTAAAAGCTTCTGGGGGCTGGCCATCATTTAATATTTCCATGGGAAAATGGATTCCAATTTGCCAACTCCTCAACAATCAGTTTAATGAACAAATGTTTGCACACAATTCATTTGCAATGTAAAAACTGCCATTCCCTGTGGAGGCACAGGTATGTATCTATCCTTATAAATAGCCCTAAACACACCTTGCTAATCAGAACAGGGGGTAAAACTTTACTGATGTTTTTAATTCACCAAATTTCTCAAGGGAAAGAAAAGAAAGGACAAAATGTTACTATGCAATAACAAACCTTCAGGAAATATATCCAGCTAAAAATGCCATTTTTGTCCTACAATCCCAGATGGGCAGAATAGTAACTTGTAAATAGGGTCACATTACAATCTGGATGGAAGATGCATATATTTTGTGATTTATGATTTCAGGGAAACTAGCCAAAAAAAAAAAAAAAAAAAAAAAAAAAGGGGAAAAAGGTGGGGTGGAAGAAGGAGCAAAAATATTTGATTCTAAATGATTTGATTCATTCACAGTGATTAGAAAAATTTTAAGGCTTGACTTTATCTTCTTGGACACTTTATGAAAACAAAACAAATATCTACAAGCATTATGAGTAACAGTGCACTAAAAGAATTAGGTCTCTCTTTTACTGTTAAATTTTAGCACGCTTTCCACGTAATCTTCCTAATCGGAAACTTAAGACATTAATGAAAAAAATATGTTCTAAAATACTTGAGCTACGTGAGAAGAGACCATTATCTCTAAAGCACAGTGGAGGGGAATTAAATGACTCATTGCTAATTCATTTCTTCAGTCTGTCACTGACAGTAACAACAACACATGCTTTC
>CM053511.1:43846085-43892721 GCA_028627145.1 Eidolon dupreanum
AACGGGATTACTGAGAATATACACCACACACACTTAAGAAGAAGTCAGAAGAGAGATTGCTCTTGATGCAACTAAACTGGTTTACTTTGGATGGGTGAAAAGAGGGGCATTCTAGGTACAGGGAGTAATAAGATTAGACCAGGAAAAGGCATGGGGAGAAGCGGCCCTAACATCCGCCACATCTCTACTCACGCTAGGATACAGGCTACGTGTCCTGCAGGCGTTATTTCATTTGATCCGTACAATGATCCTACAAAACAGATCGTATCATTGCCAATTTTATGAGCAAGGAGGCTGAGGCTCCAGGAGATTGAGCAACTGGCTAAGGTGACCGAGCTCAAGACAGCCAACTTCCACAGTGCACCGTGTTGATACCTCTAGAGCAAAATATAAATATCACCAGGTGTTTTCTTCAGAAAGGGGACTCTTTGTTTTGCTAATAACTCAAGTGGTGTGGAGCTCAGTACAGGTTGGCTGTCTCTGAGTGCAAGTCTATCCATCTAGAAAGAAGCAAGAAGGCTCATCAACCAGATGCAAGCACCCTGGGGAAATCCGCACTACAGAAGGCAGCCCTGGACCTGGGGAGTAGCTCCAGACCAACAGAAAGGGCGAAGAAAAGGGACAGGGACTAAAGAGTCCAGATTAACATCACCTGCCCCAGTATGCTTTCGTTACAAAGAAAGAGAAAGAATCCAACGGAACAGAACTTTGCTGTGACAATGACAAACATCCATCCTCAGAGGTGATAGATAAGAAAGACGACGCGGGAGCAAACATACTTGGTCTCGTTGGCGCACCGGATCCTGCAACCTTCCTTGGGAATCACCAGGCCCAGGTGCATTCGGAGCCGGCAGTTCGTGGGCCCCGTGTGCGGCCACACGTGAGTTCCTGGGTGCATGACGGAATATTTGATCTGTGCAGAAAATATAACACACCGTTCTTCCACTTATCAAGGTGTGGGGGAACTGCTAAATTAAAGTGACAGTACAGAATTACTGTCAATTTGGATTAGAGCCTTTTGTAAGGCTCAGAATTAATATTCTCGTCTCATCTTTGAGAAGGAACTAAAAATAAGTACTCCCATATTCCACAAAGCTATACACTCTGAACACTTTCCACCCTCAATTCTGACATCAACCACTTAAATGTTTCATTAAAAGAGAGTGGAATGAGAGGCATTCGTTGGGGCAAAGGAAATAACTGTTTCTTTGTAAAAGGCAGCATTCCCTTATTGCTAATAGGTAATTGTATTCCCCCCAGAATGCAAATCACTCTTGGTACCTGTCCTCTTCTGCATCCTGTTGTCTCAGGGAACTTATCTAGTAAAGAACAGGTTTTAGGAGCTCCTTTACAGGCGTTTTCATTTTTTCTTCCTAGAACAATGGATGATAAAACCATTGTTAGAAACAAATCACAGGAAAGCTTTAACCCACCTCATTTTGTCCACAGGTGACCTATATCGTCATCCTCACTGTAGGAAAGAGAAGGCTGGGTACACACAGGATGACAGTGTGTCTTGCTCCAACAGCCAGCAACTGGCAGGACAAGGACTAAAATCCCCCACTCACCAGTGGCCTATTTGACTAATGGACAAGGCACAGGTTGAATATTTACTTTTCCCCTGCGGCAGGCAGAATCATGGTCCCCTCCCAAGGATGCTCACACTGCAAGCCCAGAAACTTATGAATATGCTATGCCACATGGTGAAGGGAAATAAGGGTTGCAGATGACACTGAGATTTCTAAACAGCAGACCTTAAAATAAGGAGATTATCCTGGCTTAACTGGATGGGTCCAGTGTAACCACAGGGTCCTTAAGAAGTGTGGCAGAGGGAGGCAGAAGAGTCAGTGTCAGAGTAATGTGGAGTGAGAAAGACCTGACTGGCCAGTGCTGGCTTTGAAGACAGAAAGGGACTATAAGCCAAGGAATGTGTGTGTGTGTGTGTGTGTGTGTGTGTGCACGTGTCGGGGGCGGGGACTCAAGGAGATGGAGTCTCCACGGGGATGCAGCCCTGATGACACTTTTCTAGCCCAGTGAGACCCACTGTAGACGTCTGACCTTCGGAACTGTGAAGAGAATAAATTTGTCTCACTACAAGCCACAAAGTTTGTGGTAATTTTTACAGTGGCCACAGTAAACTAATATACCTGCTATGGAAGGAAAAATAGCTTCTATTTCTAATCTAAAAATGCATTTCTAGGACTATATTAAAGAGTTACCTAAACATTATATTTAACTGGAATTTAATGTATCTTTCAAAGTACAGATCATCCTTTATATGTTGATAAGGAATAGGATTTAAATGAAGGGGAGGAGGTCTTTGGAGATGATGTTTTTCATGAGTGGCTGTGTCAGGAACACAGATTCGGGGACCTAGTCTTACGCATCTTCATCACCTACAAAACTGTTTGTTTCTTAGGGAAGATGGGCTCAGGAATGTACACAGCATCATTTGCTCTCATGGAGGAGGAAACAATGGATTTTTTAAAAGATAGAAACAGTTTCATTCCCTATTCAAGATTCCTACAAGAGACTGCTACATCTAGAGGCGAGTTTAATTTTCTTTAACAAACGTTAGTTGTGTCCTAAAATACTCATGTACTGAGAATGAGAGTTACCAGAAATGCAACTTAGAGGTATTCTCCGCAAATGGGCCTCAATACTTTGAAAATAGCTTCTATAATTACATTAGCTTTTTCTAAGTAAACATTTTGCCTCTTGAGTAAAATGTTAGTTGCTATTTTTAGTTATTAATGGAGTACCTACAATGAGTTGAGTGATAAATGTCAGTTTGAATAAGTACATTTCTATGTAAGTTTCATAAAGCATTTTTAAGCCCTAGCTTTCCATGCCTTCCCATATGTAAGATCTGGGGACAGCCTGGCAAGACTCCCCAAGTCTGGGTTCTGTGCTGTTCAGGCAGCAGTTATGTGAAGGCTGGTGGCTTAAGGAGCGTCCAGAGGTGGCTGCACTTCCCACAGGCACACTGGTGAGGGCTGAGCACATGCCCCTTGGAGAACAGGTGTATCTGTCTTACTTGCATGATAGGTAATGAATGGGTAACTTAAAGGATGTGTCACTAAAATTGTCACTGGATTAGCTGGCCATTTAGACACATAACTATCTTTCTACTCTGTAAACACAGATTCCCTGTAGAGGAAGAAGCTGTGAAGTAGAAGATGGATATTTCGTGAACTGCCATCGGTAGTTTTAACTATTCACATGTGATTGTGAGGGCAGGCTGCAACAACAGTGTCAAGGTGCTCAAGATGAAAAAGTTCTAGAGATTGGTTGCATGACTATGTGAATATACTTAACACTGCCGAATGTACTCTTAAAAATGGTTACACGGTGAATTAAGGTTATGTGTATTTTGCCACAATTAAAAGTTTTTTTTAAAAATAAGCAAAAAACTTAAAGTCAAAATGTTGCCTTCAACCAAAATGTTTCTATTACTTTCTTCCTTGCTTAATACTCTTATATGCTCTATAATTCTTTGCATATTTCAACTTTATCAAAGCACCTATTTTTAGCAGGGACTCTGGTTTCTGGAAATTACCTGGGTTGATAATAACTATTTGCATCCTATTCTAAAGCATTGTTCTAGGAAGCCCAATAACTTCTATGAAGCATAAGGACGTTAATGGAACTGAGGCATCAGATGAACTGGTCAATACTTAAGGCCAATACAATTGACTCGTTTTAGTGAAATGTCAATAGATAAAATGAGCATACGGTTCACATATTGACCTTATTGCCTATTTAAAAAAATCTTGCTGGCAAAAAGCTGAATCATTTGAAATCACATGATCTCTTCTCCTGATGCACATTTCCTCGAAAATATCACTATAGTGGTTCTTTCTCTTATGTGTAAACCATTCTGAAAGCACAACTGAGATAAACGACTGTTTATTTGTCCTTGAACATAAACCAACTCCTTATCACCCTCTCAATTTATTTTGTGTAGCTCAGGTTGTGCAACCTGTGCTGTTTAGTCCTCAGAATGGACTGACTTTCATACAGCTATTGTTAATCCAGGTTAGCCTGACTTATCAAGAAGAGAAGTGGAAAGAGCTTTAAAGATAAAATTCAATGCTCCTGATTTTAAGGATAGATTGATATATTGATTCATTGAACACGCACACATACCAGCGCTCTGTTTACGTGTCCGGGCCTGAGTTCCAGCTCAAAGAATATGCGGCTGACCATGAAGCAGTCCCTAGTCTCAAAGAGCTCAGGTACCAGCTATTATTGTCTTGTCACTCTGGAGTGTTATCATCTCTAACAACTCTTGCCCGTGGTGATATCATTTTGGCATGCAATGCTATCTCCATTTTATAGAAGCAATGAGCCTCAGGGAAGCTGCTTTTGAAGGCATTGATGAGCACACAGTAGACTCCGCAGGTATGCCTACACAGTAGGGATACTCTTTGTAACTTATCGTTTAATAGGAAAGACCAGGAAAATCAAAATATGAGCATATATATTCATCCAAACACACGTGAGTACACACACACACACACACACACACATTTACATGTACACATACATAAATGTTCATATGTCGTTTTAAAAAAAATGAACAAATTTTAATGATCGAGGTTTTTCTGAGCAGTTTCCTGTAAGTCGGGGAATCCCGGCTCTGGGAAGTGTCACCAGACTCATGTCTCACTTCCCATAAACCACTGGCTGCAGAGAACAATCTAGAAGTCAGGGGCTCACCTTGCTGCCACAGTGTAAACTGGCTCCAGTCGCCCTTCTCCCTAAGGTTTTCATCTTCAGGTAGGAAGAGGCCCTTGGTTTTATCCATCACTGAAAGGCCTTCGTCGCGGATCAACTTCCAATTTCTTTCTAAGGTCTAGAGAGAAGATTCTGGTTTTATTGCACTGAAAATAGACCTGGTAGAACCTCTTATAATGACCCCCAGCTTTTTGTTTGTCTGATTAAGAAAATAATGACACTTTTACTCTCATCCAACTTCTTATTTCAATTTCCTCTGAGACTTCTTGTCAAGGGTGTAACCCATCTCCATACCCCTCCCCACCCCCCAAAAAATTCAACAAATAGTCTTTTTCAGAACCAAATGTCTTTGCAGCATAAAAATTTCAATAATTCTTAAGAACCTCAGAGAATGATATCCTCCATAATTTGTTTTTAGGTTTGCTTAAAGGTTTTTTTTTTTGTGTGTGTGTGTTTCAAGAGTTAACGAGTCTTGATCTTGCTGAGCGTGCTGCATTGTGCACTACCACAGGTGCCACGTGATACTCTAGCATCCAAAC
The DNA here is from genome assembly GCA_028627145.1 of Eidolon dupreanum. Classification (NCBI taxonomy): domain Eukaryota; kingdom Metazoa; phylum Chordata; class Mammalia; order Chiroptera; family Pteropodidae; genus Eidolon; species Eidolon dupreanum. Next base: position 43,851,365 of record CM053511.1, read on the forward strand.
TGAAGTACAAATCATGTCCTTATTCACCTTTAATAGAGTGTCCTCATAAAGATGTCATTCAACATGGTAAATATTAAATTCCATAGACATCAGAAAGTATCCATTGGAGCATTTGATGGATTATAAAATGAAGAGCAAAACAAAGCAAATAAATGCCCTAGTTTAGATCCAGCCAAATAAGATTATTTCCTCGACTCCTCAATTATGGGTGCGTTAGGCCCTGATCGAAAATGGGCTGACACTCAGCAGAGCCTTGGAGTGGCCAGGCTGGTGCTGGGAGACCTGGCGGCAGGAGGAGCAGAGATGAGCTCACTCTCCCCAGGATTCCTCACTATCACGATGCGACATTCACTGGGCGAGGCCACAGATGGCAAAGGGACGGGGGCAGCATGGCACATGCAGGCCAGCGCGAGACTCCCCAGGGGCCGACCGAGAGGAATTACCATTAGGAGAAAAGCATGCAACCGCTTTCCTACTGTATGAAACAGACTAAGTTGTACAGATGAACCAAGATTTTGAAATGTTAATAATTTCAAACATCTATCTCTATGTTAGATGAGAAGTGGATGGAACAGTTGAGTATACGGGTACACGGATAGGGAGGAATGCAGAAGCTGATTTCAACAAGAATCAAGAACAGGGAACTAATAAGTTACAGAGAAAGATTTTGACACACACACAAATAAAACAATAATTTACATTCTCAGAAAATGGACAGAGGTGCCTTGCAAACACGGTTCTCTCTCTCTGAATTATTCAAGCAAAGACTGGCTGGCCAATTATTGGCTAGAGCAAAGCCCTTGATAATGTGTAAAGTGTTTTTACCAACTCATGCTTTATGAATCTGTGATTCAGTGTAGGAAAATCAATAAAGAACCATGATGACTGCATATGTACATGGCTCCATGAAAGACAGATACTCTCAGATTTGTATGAAAACACAGTGCCAACTTCAGCCAGTCCTAGAGGATACTTTTTATGTTGCATGAAAACACAAGGTTTATTACAATATTCCAGGGCAAGAGACAGATTTTAAGATTAGATATTGATTTTATACTTCTTTCTCCCCTCATTTCTTTCAGTTTATTGGTTTCTTTTTTTTTTTTTTAACCTCTTTCTCATTTAGAAAAAAAAGTGCAGCTCACTGCCAGCGTTAATTGTACATAAACACGCTCTTTGAGGCTGAAGCAAATCTGACTGGTTTGCAATGTGAAAATTACATGTAAATACTGTTCTTGGAGTGATTTCTAAACAGAACCTGTTTCTAGTCCTAATATAACAGAAATGTATACATAAATTGGATTCATCAAATGAATCTTTGGCTAACTGTTCAGGACGATGTTAATGTCACACGTTAGAATGTTATGTTTTCTAGGATTTGATATTTTCAGCGACTGAGAATTACAATAGTTTGTAAATGGAAATACCACTACTAAAAACAGAATGCTATAAATAGAATGATGTCGTTTGTTTTCAAAGACTATTGATATACTGGAGTGATGGAAAAATAATGAAAGTGAGATTTTCGTGGCAAACTTTGGGGGTAAGGACTGGAATCCGTGACATTGCGGAGTAAACGCTGCAGCTGCAAACGCCACCGTTGCGTATTCTCAGGGCAAATGGGAAACGGGTTCGATTTCAGATTTTTTGAGGTATAACTGACATATATGTAAAATATTTAAAGTGTATATCATGGTGATTTTATATACTATACACTGTGAAAGAATTCCTCCCATCTGGGTAACGCATTCATCACCTCATGTATTTACCTTTTGTGTGTGTGTGAGAACATTTAAATTCTACTTTTATACAAGTCACCATGTTTTACAATAGATTCTCAGAATTAGTTCATCTTATGGCTGAAAGTTCGTACCCTTTAACAACCTCTTCCTGTTTCCTCCCCCAGCGCCACCCTCAGCTCCTGGTGACCACTTTTCTACTCTGTTTCTACGAGTTTTACTCCTTACTCTGCTTAATGAGTTTCTTTTTCTTTTCTTTCTTTCTTTCTTTCTTTTTCTTTCTTTCTTTCTTTCTTTCTTTCTTTCTTTCTTTCTTTCTTTCTTTCTTTCTTTCTTTTTTTTTTTTTTTAATTCCACATATAAATGATATCATGCAGTATTTGTCTTTGCCCGGCTTATTTCACTTAGCATAATGCCCTCAAGGTCCATCTACATTACGGCAAATGGCAGGATTTTCTTCTTTCTCATGGCTGAATGTATCCACACACACAGACACATACACACACACACACAGATATCACGTTGCATCATCTTTAGCTATTCATCTGTTGATAAACACTTCTCAGGTTGTTTCCATATCTTGGTTATTGTGAATAATACTGCAATGAACAGAGGGGTACAGATATCTTTTCAAGATCCCATTTTCATTTCCTTTCAATAAATACCTAGACGTGGAATTGCTGGGTCATATGGTACATCTATTTTTAATTTTTTTGAGGAACCACCATACTGTTTTCCATAGTGGCCGCACCAATTTACTGATTTTTTTTACTTCTGTTTCTGTGAAAGCCTCCCATTGATCTGTGTCAAAATCTACAGCTGCTCCCATCATCACCTTGCTTTATGCCGGTGCTGGTCATCTACCTATAAATAATTTCAATATTACTTCATTTCAAGTAGGTAATTCATAAATGGCAAGTCAAGGATTTAATTTCAATCAAGAAATACTCAGAGGCCTTCACTTGGGCAAATTCCCAGGGTGAGAGAATATGATGGTTTTCTCTCAAGAAGTCCAAGATGACAGAGAGGAAAAAAACACACCTCAGACATTCACGTCTCCCCTAAAACCCCTAAACCGCAACACTCCCTGCGGCTATTGTAACTTGTTCAAGTTGCTAGATAAATCCGTTAGATTCTTGTTAAATTGTCACACAGACGAGGAGAGAATCACCTCTCTAACACATGAAATTACTTTCCAGATGAGGTTACTGGCGCCTTACAAGCAGGCTCTTCCCCTCTTCCCTCCTGTATTTTACAAGTTTCTTTCGCATCTTTTGAAAGCTGATTTTAGGAGCATCTTCGGAAGAAACTGATCTTTTGTTACTAAAATAGGACACAAAGCCCTAGGGAAGATGTTCAAGTAATTGTATCACTATGTAAAAAAATTTTTAATTTTACCTAAGAGCAGGCTGCTTTCATATGTGACATGGCATTCCTGGCCTCTCTCATCTCAGTGTCCCCAGGGAAGGGCTGCCGAGGTACTTTTCCATGAGCGGTAATGAGTTTTTAAAAACCGTTTTTGTAACCCCGTGTTATACAGCGGCTGGATAACGGACTCATGCTCAAAGGAGCAAATCGGAGAGGGGTACTCCTGGGCCCCAACTCGAAACAGCTGTGCTACAAGGCCATCAAGCCCCTCAGTACTGACCAAGCACTGCACAGATTTCTAGATTATTGTCATTATAAAATAGCCACCCATCTTTTTCTCTTTTGGGTTCAATACTTTGTCCTAGAATTTTACAACTGAAAGGATCCACACTGTTCATCTAGTAGCAGCTTTTTTACTTCAGGGATGAGAGAATGCCCTGGAGTGGTTAACGAGTCTAACATCTCACAGTGTAGCGGCTGGGGATGCTCTGCTTATTCCTAAGGCACCTGTGGGAACAGAGAAGGTCAGGCTGTGGTGGGCCCTGGAGGCCCCCATGGCTCCCACAGACTCCTGTGCAGTGACTTTCTGGCACCTGCCAGGCTTGGATACTGTGAAGTCCTTAGAGAACAATGTGCTGCCCACATCGAATTAGACTAAGTCCTCTTTATGAAGTCTTCTCCTAAAACTGATTCCTTGCATAAAATCTTTAGAGAAGCAAACTAAAGCCAAATTATGTCTTTTAAGCTATTTCCCCTCGATTAAAAAGTATGTATTTTTAATTAAGTTTTTGGGGTGACACTGGTTAATAAAATCATATAGGTTTCAAGCGTAGGATTCAGTAATACGTCATATGTATGTTGCATTGTGCGTTCACCACCCAAAGTTAAATTTCCTTCTATCACCATATATTTAACTTTACCACCCCTGTCCCCTCTTCCCTATGCTAACCACTAATAAATACACATTTTTTTAAAAGTCAAATATTACTATAGGTCTTATAATGAAAGCATTAGTCAACTCTTCCCCAATCCTGAGTTCCAGCCCAGCTAATTCCTTTAACTATTTCTTCTGATATTCAGCTGCTTATATCTAAATAATGTTTATATTGCTATTTTTTGATATATTAATTCCAGAAATAATTTATAAAGAGGGTAAAATGTTACTACTTCCTTCAAGAGTCACTAAGATGAAATGTGCTAAAAGTACTTGTGCCATATATGATTACAACTATGATGATAATGGTAAGGATTTTAAGATCTTTTTATTTCTGGTTTCTTGAAATTTCACAGCAATATGGCTCAGTGTAAATGCTCAGGACTCGGCAGTCCCTTCAATATGGAAATACACATTTTTTTTTTTTTCCAATTCTAGACTATCTAATGCTACTTCAAGAATAATTTCTTCTCCATTTTTTTCCCTGTTCTTTCTGGAATTTCTTTTGTTTGTACGTCGAACATGTTAAATTGAGCCTCTAATTTTCCTAACTGTTCTATTTTCCATCTTTGTCTTTTTGTTTTCCTTCTGGGAGAGTGCCTTGACTTTGCTTCCAATACTGTTCTCAATTCTAATTTTGAAATCACATTTTTTAACTTCTGAGATCCCTGCTTGGGTCTTTGCTATTTTTTACATAGTATCCTATTCTTTTTTCTTCGATACACCATCTTCTTTTATTGTTCTGGGCATCTCAGAGATATTATCTGCATTTTGATCACTACATATTGCTTCTCCCAAGCTACAACTTTCTTTTTGTTTGTTTTGTTCTTTATCTTCTTTCAGGTTGAACAGTGTCTCCAATGTTTCATGATCCTTGGCTGTTAGTCCCACAAAACTGAGACAGTGGTTAGGAGCTTCCTGTGGAAGGGCAGGCCAATGACTGACAGGCCTCACTGTTGAGTACAACTCAAGCTAGTTTTCCCACTGGGCGTCCTAACCCATCCATACAGTAAATCCTCACTTAACATTGCCAACAGGTTCTTGGGAACAGTGACCTTAAGCGAAACGACAATAAGAAAACTAATTTTACCATAGGCCAACTGATATAAACAGGAATTCCTAGGAAATATTTCTGGTCACAAAAACACCACCAAATTTCTAAATAAAGACCTAAAACACTTCTAATATTAAACACTGAAATAAATGTGTTAGACATATATTTAAGAAAGTTGAATAAAAATAAGAGAATGATTTTCCAACCTGATTATTCCAGTTCAAGGTCACAGTGGCCGGAGCCTCTCCCAGTGGCTTTGGGTTCCAGGTGGGACCCACATTAGACAGGATGTCCTCCCATCACAGGGCCACTCACACACACACATGCCCACCTCACTCAGACGGGATGCTGGAGACACGCCAGTCACCTCACGTGAGCATCTTTAGGATGTGGGAGGAAACTGGCAGACTCAGAGAAAAGCCACATGGAAGTGGGGAGAACTTGCAAACTCCACAGAGAGTGGCCTGCCGAGAACAGAGTTTTTTTTCCTCATCAGCGTTATAATGAAATGACGCTGAACGAAAGGATGTGATTTGAGGACCTGCTGTATAGACAGGGCTGTTCTCTGGGGCCATGCAAGGTCTTGAGATGCCTTTGTACCAGGTGCCTTAATTCCTTCTCTTTCGAAGCCGCTCGGCAGTCACCTACTTCGGTTTCAGCTTTCCTGGATCTGCCAAGTCACAGTCTTCTCTTCTCCACTTTCCAAAAACAAGCTGACATCATTCCTCTGTTATTGTCTCCTTCCTGTTTTTATTTTTAAATTTTATTCGTAGGTTTATACCATTTTTATTCTTTCACTGTCATTTAAGTGAGGTTTCACATGGGAAATGTTAAATGTATGTGTGCAGTTTTGCTTTGTCCTTCTTCACTCACATCTAACAGCTGATTATTTCTAACTGTTCACCTTCTTTTCTCTTAGACTCGAATGACCATATAATATGTAATTCAACCTTCTAGTGAAGTTTAGAAACAAAAACCCTATTAGCCTGCAAAGCCCTTTACTAGTCCTTCAAATATTTTCAAGTTTCACATGATGTAGACATTAGAGAAAAGAAAATAAATTCTCAGCACCATATTTATTTCACATTTTGAATCTAACTTTGCTACTCCATCTATTAATTCATCGTTTACCTAATCTCTTTTCACCTCTTGGCTTACACACTTTCCTTGCATGACTTGGTTGGCATACCCCCAATTCCATGATATGCTTGGATGATGACAAAATTGAGTATGGTGCTCGAAGCTTGACAAGAATCACTTTAATTTTGTCCTAATCAAAACAAAATTCATCTCACTGAGCTTTGAATATTTTCTCCTATGTAGGAAAATAGGACCGTTCAGAGAAACGTTTTTGCTGAGGCAGAGGGCAAATGCTGCAGATCGCTCAGTAAGGGGAGCTGCTGAGGAAAGTCGCCAGTGGTATTAGCTGGCAAGGGCTGCCATCACAAAACACCACAGACTGGGTGACCTCCACCACAGAAATGCATTGTCTCACAGTTCTGGAGGCTAGAAGTCCGAGATCAAGATGCCGGCAGGTTTGGTTTCTTTTGCGCCCTCTCTCCTTGACTTGCAGATGGCCATCTCACCGTGTCCTCACAGGGTCTTTCCTCGGTGTGCGCACCCTCTGTGTGTCCAAATTCCCCTTTCTTATAAGGACACTAGTCACACTGCATTGGGGTCCACCCTAACGGCCGCATTTTTAACTTAACTACCTCTTCGAAGGTTCTGTCTCCAAATACAGTCACATTCTGAGGTACTGGCGGGACTAGGGCATCAACGTATGAATCTGGGGGGATACGATCAACCCACAACACTAATGCAGATTCAGGGTAGAATTAGCTCTAGCTAAAGAAACCAAACAGCAGATGGAAGGGGCTAAGGAATAAATAAATTCACATCAACATGGGAATAAGTAACTTTACAGGGACAAAATAAAACATAGTCATGGAAAAAGGGAGGAAGAGCTGTGCTTTTGACACGTGGACAAAACATAGCACAAGAACTCTCAGAGCTTAGGCTGACATACACGAGATTAGGTAAACAGCTGTGTGTGATTAGCTGTTAAGAAAAAGGACGTTTAGAAAACACAGCCATTAGCACTTGAGGTCGCAGAGATGTGTGTGTACCGTGAAAGGTTCTGACTCTAAATTAAGAGAAGGCGTGTGGGCAAAGGCTACTCTAGGCAAAGTCTGTGCATTTAATTGGAGTTGGAACGAACTGATAACAATGGTGCTTTAGTACAATATTTTACTTAATTGCCTAAGAGAGTGCTTGTAATAGTTAATTATTTTAGGAATTATATATCTGATTTTTTAGAGATAAAATCAGCTTACTTAAATCTTAGCCCAAACATGCCTATACAGTCCACTCTGATGATAAGACACGGGTGGCAGTATACTGCTTTAGAAAGAATACCCAGGGGGTGGGGATAGCCCCGAGAGCTAAGCTGCAGTTAGAAAATCAGAGCAAATACCACAGTGAGTCTAATGCCTTCACAGCAAACTTTCTTTGCAATAATTTCAATAAAATCTCTGAGGAAATTAGTAGCATTAAAGGAGTAATCGCTTGCTGGTCCTAATGCATTTTAATCAGATCGGTTTTTCAAGTCGAATGTAAAGATGAAAGAAAACGTCTGACATTTCTCATTGAGAAAATAAATAAAGACCAATCAAATGAATGAGCAAAGGCTATTTATTCAGAGTTTGCTATAAGCAAGGGAGTCAGCCACATCACTTGTTTTGGCTAAAAAGTAGGAAAGCTTTATAATGAAAAAGGGAAGGCTTCAGAAGTGCCCTGATTTGGTGGCTACATGAAGGGAAAGCCGTAAGCGGGCATCGTATGTGAGTGTATTTGGCTTTCTCTGGTTGGTCCTAAGTTGGAAGCAGGGACAAAAATTAGGGAAGCTAACAGTGAGGTATCAAGTCCTGGATGCTTTGGGACAATTGCACAGAAGTTATTGTTTAGCTTCCCGGATTATCACCAGAGCACAATCTGGCTTCCTGCAAGTCTGATTCACAGCAAGCTGGCTTCCTGGGTTATTTATTACAGATAGAGTTTGGTTTTGCAGGCTCTTTGCTATTGGCTGTGGGGTCAAGGCTGTATTTTTTATGTATGGTCTGGCCATCGTCCGTTTGTGTATTCAGTCTCTCATTATCTGTACTGAAGGAAAAAGATAACGTAAGGCACCCAGCACTGGGGCAAGAGAAGAAGAGGCTTAGAGAACTGAATTCTGCTCTTTCTAGACCCTGGGAGAAACAGGGTTTCTAGGAGGAAGGACAAAAGATAGTCCAAGTTGGCAGGAGAAATATCCAGCCTGAGGGTTTCTAGGAGGGTGAAGGAGACCCACATTTCTCAGACCATAGCCCAGAACACCAGGGACACCAGTCAACACACTCATTCAGAAGAAGGTAAAAGGAGAGACAGGTGTCCCTTCCCTGCTCCACCTCCTGTGTAGGGTGCTGAGCTGTCCTGAGGGAGCTACGGCTTTGAGCAAAAACCCCAAAGTCTCTAATGAGGGCTGAAAGTCTGATGGGGAGACTTCCTGTGTATATATAAAATAAATCACTTGATGAACTAATAAGCAAATTATCTATAATATATATGTGCATGTGTACATTTAAGACATCAATCTGTGTGTATGTATTGTAAACCATAGATTGTGATCTTATTAAAAATTTGGAACTACGAATAAAGTACCAACCAACAGGTATAGTTTGCATTTATTCTAAAATGTCAAACCCTGTACTGTGAGTTCCCAAAGACAGTCACAGGTAAAGGCAATCTTTTGGCATTTTTTTTTTCCATGTTGATAAATACAGAAAACTCACTGATTTCACTTTGATAAAGGAAACAATCTTTTAGTCAGAAATAATTCAGAGAATAGCAAATATTTTATCCTTTTGCTCTGTTGCCATTATTGGCATCATATGCAGTCCTACACATTTGGCAGAGTATTGGCTCTTGTTAAGGGCTCATATTTTAAACACACATGGGAACATCCAGGATGGTGGGTTTTTTTGTGTCTTGTTTTGTTTTTGAGCCTTACCAAAAGCTTGTAGGAGAGGAGAAACTGAGGCAATTCTGAGAACAAAACTAATCTGCTTCTAACTGCAGAGCCCCTTTTAAGAAGTTCACCTTTAAATCATATAACCATCCGGAGTTCTCTGAACTCCCCTTGTCATTTTGTTGTCATTTTTATTGATGGTATCATTGGAATCCAAAAAGTTTAAAGTCTGATTTACAATGATAGAATTAAACTAACATGTTAATCTTAAGTAACCGCTCTCAGCACTTCCTTATACTATAATACTTTTCTACAAAATTGCTAATCCTCTTATTTTACAGCTTAATTCCACTATACGTCTGACATTTTTGCTTCTTTCTCAATCCATTTCATTTCAAAAGCAGCTCATTCAAATATTTAATCACACAGAAATGTCGAACCGCTAGTGTGATTACTGAGTAAGTCTTTTTTGTTCAGGTGACGTTATTCATACACAATGGATTTCTTAATTAATAAAAGGCAGAGTCTGAAGGAAAATGACAGAGAGAGTATCATTCTAATCAATCATTCTCAAGCGCTGTGTCACACCATTGGCAAAATATTACTGGGCTCTCCTCCAACTGTACTAAAACTGCAATATGAGGAAAGGAAAACTTATCTATGATGCTATTTGTTTATCTCAGAGCAGCTGCTCTGAAACACTCACACAAAAGATGCACGAGTTAGGTAGCAGGAAAAACGAGTACAAAATTGGTATTTTAAACTACAGTTTTCAGTGACTCTTGGCTGCTGTGTTTTCAGTGTTACTACGGTGGTTTATATTCAGGCATGTTTACATCTAAATTCACCTTGGTATATTGTGGCTCAAAAAGCTAATCTCGAAAAAGGAAAAGCAAGATTCTTAAGGCATGGTGGCTTTTCTCTCACTAGAAGAGATTTCTTTTCTCTTTTCTTTTTATATCCTAGCAAAGACTTTAATCCATTTTTGTTTCAATTTCTATGTTAAATACCCCCAAGGCACTTAGGGCTTTGATATTTGTGATTTGGCTAACAACCTACTCAATTTTAATGAGAATGTGCCTAAAAGAGAAAACTCTACAGAATATTTTTCTCTAAATTGTTTTCATGGAGTTGCAAAGCCTCTTAACAGTGTGCCCCCCTCCCCCTCACAGAGTTGCCAAATTGCAAACTGCACAATGAGGGGAAACAATGGCAATTCAATAAAAGGGAAAAAACACAGATGATGCAATATTGTCCCAGGCCTTCGAGAAAATTGCACTCTACATGTCCCTGAAACACACAATGAGGATAATTTAAATGAAAATGTGCCATCCACGTAGTTAATTGTCACCTAAGGGCCAGAATCTGGGTAATTATCCTAAAAGGATTTGGGCCAAACATGGCAGCCAGCAGGTCTAGAAGGCCTCCACTTTCTGATGCTACTGCTTGGGTGATGGGCCATGATTCGTAATACTCAAATCTGTGATTTGAAAATGGAAGAGAACTTTGATGCGTAAGTGTCTCTCAACTAAATGGTCCCCTGGCCCTGGGTTTCTCGCAGCAGGCAACCTCTCGTCAGTCATTCCTGGCAAGTGCTCACCTTGAAATTACTTTTTTTTTTTGAAAGTCAGAAACAGACATAATATTAACATTTCTGCAAATAAAGATAAGTTAGCAAAGTAAAACTAACTTTACAATCACAAAGCACTGAGTTCTAAACACAAAATGTCACACTCTGAGGCTCCACGCTACGGAGGACCCTGTGATTAAGGCCAAGGCCTTGCTCTTCTTCAATAAAGCAGAGCTTAAAACAGGCAGGGCTGGAATCGAGAAGCTCAAGGAAATAGACTTTTGAAATAAAGAACTTGACTGGCAAACAGGAGAAGGATATAGGACACAAAAGCAGAGATCAGTTACTTTGGGGGTGTAGTGGGGTACCACCCAGGGTCTGGATTAATTTTGAGGACAAGGAGACCTCAGTTCAAAATCCAGTCTTGTCACTATTAAATACAGGACCTTGGGCAAATTTCTTAATTTCGCTAATTCTTACTTTACTTGTGTGTTAGTGGAGGCAATAATACCTATCTTGCAGAGTTGTTGTAAAGATTAGAAGTATTATATACAAAAGTGCTCGGCACATTGATTTGCAAATAGGAGGCATTTAACACATGATAGCTATTTTAGTATTTCCATAATATTTAATATTCCAAAATTGGCTTTCCAAGTTATTTTTTAGAAACTAGAAAATATTTTCGTATGAAAACAAGGCCAATTCACAATAATTATGATAATTAATATTTATTGAGCACTTCCTGCTTACTTGTTAAACGAACAACATGGCATCAGATAGGAGGGCAGCTTCCTGCTGTCGAGTTCATCAGAAAGGTCAGCTGCTGGCGCCTGATAAGTTTCCAGAGAATATCCGACCTAAGGCATCACCCACGGGAATCATGGGGAGGCCTGCCAGCAACAAGGGACAGTCCCTATCAGTGCACATGCTCAGTAAGGCCCAAGAGTGTCCCTAAGGTGACCTTTCTTTAAATTAAATCACTTCCAGGGGTGATTTAAGATGCTCATGAAGCATGCTACCCATGAAGTAGCATGTAGTCGTCCTGCGCATGCGCCAAAAAGAAACCGCCTCTGCCTGCGTTGGGGAGGCCTCGGAGGCGGATGCGGGATGGCCCTGCCCTCCGAGTGCCCGCGAATAGGCTGCACCCGCAAACCTCTGGGCGCCACCCTCATTCTCTTTCGGAGTGCGCGCTCTCTCGGCGCACCAGGCTCTTGCTTTGATAAACTTTTCTCTCTGCAACTGTTTTGCCCCCTCTCTTGATTTCTACCCTGAGAGGGGCAAGGACCCCTGTGCTGGTAGCAGAACAAGTACTGTTTCCACAGGCAATTTTCCAGAGAACAAAATCAAAACCTGAAGAAGCGTCGTTCAACCTGACATAGCCGGTAAGAAATGGACCAAAAAAAGTCAAAGCCAGGCAATGTGGCTAGGAGCTTATTCTCTAATCTATTCCACTACGTTGCCTCACTGATGATTATAACTTCATCAACCTCCAGAAACCTGCTAATATACTTGAACTACAATTTATATATCACAGTTTCCCATTTCTTAACAGATTTATCGAGATATAACTTACAGACCATAAAATTCACTCAATTCTACAGTGGCGCTTTTTAGTGCACTCAGAGCTGCACGACCATCAACACCATCTAATTCTAGAACATTTTCATCACGCCAAAAGGTAACCCCTTATGCATTAGCAATTGCTCCCCCTCATCCCAACTTTTCAGTCTCTGGCAATCACCAATACACTTCTGTCTCTACGGATGTGCCTGATCTCGATAGTTCATATAGATAGAATCATGTAATATGTGGCCTTTTGGGTATGGCTTCTTTTCCTTAGCATAATTTTTCACGGTTCATCCATGTTGTACCACATATCAGCACTTCATTCCCTTTTTGTGTCATTGTGCAGATATACCACATTTTCTTCATTCATTCATTCATTCATTCATCATTTAGATGAGCACTTAAGATTCTTTCCACTTTTTTGCTATTATGAACACTGTTACCAGCAACTTTCACATACCCATTTTCGTGTGGACATACGTTTTCATTTCTCTTGGGTATATACCGAGGCGTAAGTAGAATTGCCGGGCCATGTGGTAACTCTATGTTTAACTTTTTGCGGAAATTCAAACTGTTCTTCAAAGTAGCTGCATCACTCTACATTACTACCAGCAACATCTGAGGGTTCCAATCGCTCCACATACTTGCCAAAACTTATTAATGTTCATCTTTGTTATAGCCATCCTGGTGGATGCTAAGTGGTATCGCATCGTAGTTTTGTTTTGCATTTCCCTAATGATGAATGATGTTGAGTATCTCTTCTTGTGCTTCTTAGTCATTCATACATCTTTTTTGAATAAATATCTATTCAAATCTTTTTCCCATTTTTAAACTGGGTTATTTGTCTCTGTATTCTTGAGTTATCAGAGTTCTTTATATATTCTGGATGCAAGTCCCTTGTCAGATATATGACTTGCAAATATTATGTTTAATTCTGTAGCTTTTATTTTCACTTTATCAGTCATGTCCTCTGAAGCACAAAAGTTTAAATTTTGATGAAACCTAATTTACCTATTTTGTCCCTATTATGCAACAGCAAGATCTAGAAAAGAATGTCCTTGTCCCTTGCTCTTAAAATAGCAAGGAGAAAAAATATTTTTCGTCTCTAGGCCTCCCACTCCCATGCAGTAACAGTAAGAAAGAATTTCTTCCACATTTAGGGAAGGCCAAGAAGGATGCCAATTGTGCCAACTGCTTACATGTAAAAAATGCTAAGTAATAAGATTTTTATATCCTTGGGATTTCTGACATACTTATGAAACAATTCGAGAAAAGAAAGGTTATAGAAATTCACACAACAGACCTCATTTGTGAGCATATGTCATGTATCAGATACTTCACTAGTCCTGGATAAGATGGACGTGGTCCCTGCCTTCTTAGAGCATATGATTTCATGGGGCTACAGAGAACTAAAGAAGCTATCAGAATACAGTATATTAAGTGTGTAAAAAGGATTTATAAGGTGCTTTTGGATACATGTAAAAAAGGACCCCTAACTTATTCTCCTAAAAGAAATGACAGCTTTTCTAACATTTGAAGGATAAACATGAGTTGGCTATGAAGGGGGTAGGAGAGAAGAAACAAGGGAAAAGGTAAAGAAAAAGAGACTATCACAGGGAAGGTCTGGTGGGAAGAGAAATTTTGTCTGAACTGAAGATAGTAAAGGGCAGTGGTAAGAGACAGGACAGAGTAATAAACCTAGTATTTGGGGTAAGTCTGAATCATTGATCCAAACTACAAAGTTGGAAAAGAATATAACCGTGGGATTACATGGTGAGCTAATTTTCACATTGAATGCTAATGTCTCTAGGCAGTTGGAGACAAAATAGAAAAAGTGAGAAGTCTATTTGGGGAGCATAGCTTTGGTAGAAATTTTAACAGCAGTTGAACCAGAGTGGAAACGGTTGCTTAGAAAACAAATGACGAGAAAGGGAGAACCCAGAGCAGAGAACAATGTTTGGATCTGAGGGCCCCTCCACAGTCAGCGAGGGCGCTGAACACCAGGTCGCCTTCCCAGCATCCACTGTGTCTCTTCCCCCTTCCTAACAGAGCCCTAATTTAGTTCGGGTCTTCACCCCCCACCAGACAACCCACTGAATTTAGAAGAATCTGACTCTCTCCTGGCTCCAGGGTTGATGTGTGGTTTAAAGAAAATCTCATAACACTTGCCAGAAATTCAGCACGAGTAAAAATGTGACAATTTGGCTTAGACTGAAGAGAAAGAGCTTTGTCCCCTGCCTGATGGAGAGCTACAGGTTTTTTTCCTGCTGGAACCTGGTCACCTCAGCCTGCTGCCAGCTGCTTGGCTTCTCAGACTCCCTTGTAACCGTGAGTGCCTCTGTGACATGGTTATGACCAGTAGGACAGGGCCTGCTAAGAAGTTTCTAGAAAGCCATTTAGGGTTGGTTCAACAATGTCTGAAGCCTCCAAACATGTGTCAGCCCTCTGTTCCAGCTGCTGCTGGCAGCAATCGTGTAGAAAGCGGACACGAGGACAAAGCTGACCAAGGAGGAAGCTCGGAGAGAGAAAACCTTCCCCCTGCTCTCACTGCCCCTGAGGTCTGCCCTAGGGCTGGGCTTCCTTCACAGGAGGCCGTGAATTCCTTATTGTTTAAGCCTGGTTTGAGTGGCATTTCTGTTATTCGAACTTGAAAGCATCCTAAAAGCTATAGTAGGAAAACCAACTTACAAAGAGACCAAGAGAAAAAGATTAGCTGGTGGAAAGAATCAGAAGAGCTCAGTGTGATACGATCTGAGACAAGATAGAATTTCACAAAGGAAATAAGTACGGACAGTGCCACATGCATTACACTTACCAAGGTAGGTATTTTCCCTGTACTACTTCTGCTTTGGATACAGAACCTCTTTACATGAATCTGCATTCACTGTCACCACACCATGGTTTTCTGATTTATAAAATATTCAAAGGCTAACTGACGGCAGCCTGCTTTATAACTGGATTATGATGATTATTATGGATTACAATTTGTGTACAGTGATTATACGATGTGTTTTTACAGTGAAATGCAGAATAAACATGGTCAAGGAAGGCTTATTTCATGTGAGTTCATTGAAACCACATTGAAACTTTTCTTTTCTCCAAGTAGACCAAATTAATCAGTACAGTCGTGTAAGTCTTATAGACACATTTCAGTCAAGATGTTCTTTAAAAAAAAAAAATTAAAAAATGTGAAACATATATCTAAAGATTGAGAGAACAGTTTAAGAAACCCCCAAACACCTATCACCAGGTTCCACAATGGTCATTGTTCTGTCAGTCTCGCTTTTCTCTCCCTGCTCTCCTAGATGAGCGAACGTAGCTACGTTGCCTGGTGGTTCTGCACCTCTGTCACCTGACCCTACCTGAGTGGCAGAGGACTGGGGCGGGCACTTGCTAGACTTGTACTGCTGCCTGCAGTCTAGACCAGCATAATGGCCAAACTTAACGTCCCTTCACAAGGTGGGAAAGTTTGAGTATAAATGAAGAGAAAGAGGAATGGCAGCTGAGGGTAAGGGAATGAATGAATGGCTTATGTAATGAGGGAAGTCCAATATTATATCAACATCTCTAAAGAGTTTCCGGGCAAGAGGTGATATCATCTCTTAGCTCAATTACACCTGATGTAATTGAGGTGAAGCCATGTGTGGCTAAGACCGCTCCTACTTTTAGAAACTGACAAGATCTATGGAGACCTGTCAACCCAAGTGGCCTTGCCCTAAGAGACATTTTCATATGATGATGGACTGATGACTGAATGGGAATCCAGAAATGTGCCAGTATCTATTAACTGTTACAATCCTTTTGTTAAAAGGGATCCATCCACTGGGGGGTGGCCAGTGGTATAAGAGGATATAGATTTGGATATAGATTTGTTCCAGGTTCCTGGCACAGGGCTCCTGAAACCCTTGGAATTTCCTGAATACTAGGAGTGTCTTTTGTCATTCATTAGAAATCTTTTTGAGCACACTTAACTTTTATGTTAAAGAAGTGACTTAGGATGGGACCCCTAGATAGTCTCAGGATGGGGGTGGGGGTGGTCACCAAAAAGACCAAATGATTAGAATGTTGGAACTTTCAGCCCCAGCCACCAATCACTGGGAAGGGAAACAGGTGCTGCAGGGTAAGGTCTATAAAAACTCTCGAACCACAAGGTTTGATGCGTTTCTGCATTGCCGAAAGCATCCACACACCAGGAGGATGGCATGCCCAGTCCCATGGGGACAGAAGCCCCTGCACTCGGGCCCTTCTAGATCTGCCCTGTGCACCTCTTCATTGGGCTGTTCATCTGTATCCTCTGCAACATCCCTTAAAAACCTAGTAAACCTAAATAAGTATTTCTGAGTTCTGTGAGCCACTCTAGCATACTAATCAAACCCAAGGATCTCCAATTTATAGCCAGTTTGTCAGAAACACAGGTGACAACCTCGACTTGCAACTGGCATCCAAAATAGGTGCAGTCTCGTGGGACTGAGCCTTGACTCGTGGGACTGATGCAATCTCCAGGTAGACAGTGTTGGAGGAATGCTGTTCATCTGTAGGACCCTCCATGTTCACTGAGAACTGGAGAACTGCTTGCTGGTATTGGAACACACCTACTGAAGACGTAAAGTCAGCTGCTTAAAAATCAGAATGCTTTTTCTTATATGAACAATGTACATATGCCGGTTAGAGCCTCAGGTTGAACCACTGAAGCCCATCTACCCCATAATGTAGATGATGTCTTTTATATTTTGAGTAGAAAACAATACTATTGAAACTATAATGTCTCTAAGAATAAGAAGAGCTCACCAAAGCAATAGTAAACTTCTACCAGCCTTTACCAAAATCACCAAGTAGACATCCTTACAGTCTGGATATAATCTACCGATAAAAAAGCTTTCAATTTTTGCTTCTTCTTTTTTGGCCATTAAGTTGTTAGAATCACTTAGTTTCTCTTTCCTACATGTCTGCCACCACATTTTCTAAAAAATATTTATGTCTATTTTTTTTTAATTGACTCAAGACTAGTGATTCTCAAAGTATGGTCCAGGGACACGTAGGGGTTCCTGAGACCCTTTGAGGGGGTCTGCAATATCAAAAGTATTTTCTTAATAATACAAGGATGTTATTTGCTCTATTCATGTTCATTCTTTTACAGGTACATAATAGAGCTTTCTAGAAGCTATATAAGGTATGGGTGTTATACCTGAAGTAGATGTGAGAATCCTCTTGTCTTCTATTAAGCCAGACATCCAAGAGATTTGTGAAAGTATAAAAACAATTCCAATCTTCTCACTACACTTACATTTATTGTTTTGAAGATACTTATTTTTAAAAAAGTTATTTATATTAATATGTACATTCTTATAGTTTGGATTTAATCTACCAATGGAGTTACTTTTAAAAAATTCATAAATAATTGTTATATTTTTTTTCAGTTTCAAATTCTGATAATTATATTGATAGACATAACCAGCACACATACAGACAAACTCTTCGGGGTGCTCAATAATTTTTAACAGTATGAAGGGGTCCTAAAGCCAAAATGTTTGAGAACTGCTCTTCAAGAAAAATTCGTTTCTTCACCATCTCAATTAACTAAACTTTTGGCTAATTGGATGACAAGATATTCTTTATACAATCTTTTTTGCAAATGTCACTGGATATAAAATCTATATACTCCTTTCCATGAGAAGCTTTCTCTGATTTTGAGAAGGAAAGAGATTACGATTAGGTGAGGCAGAAATCTAAGTTAACACTCACCTTCACTAATTCTGTGTAGCCCGTTTCCCTTGCTGTCCACCAAGGCTGGGCTTTCAGTCCATTCACGTTGTAGAGTGAACGCTGCCAAACAGATGCAAAATGTCCCCTCTTGTGCCCAAGCTCGTACCACTTATATGCCTGAAATGAGAAAAAAGTCGAACTACAAATGAAGCATTTTTAATTTAAAAATTAAAGTCATTAAAAGTAAGTCTTACTTTGTGACATTTAAATAAAGTGCTTGCTAATCAGATGCCCAAGTCTGTTACACTGGTGAAAATATTGTTATTTGATTGGGTTTCCAGTTATGGACCATTATTGTAAATGAATGTGCGCATTTTATTTTCACTCTTAGGTGCTAAGGTCTTTCAACACAGGAGTCATGATGCACGAACCAGTTCTCACTCAGAGCATCCAGCACAGGGTCTAGGATGAATTTGTTGAGTAATAAATAATTTAAGACACTAAAGTAGACTGCATGTTTCAGCTTTCACTTATTAAATTATATTTTTGTTTCCTTTAAAAGGAAAGAATTATGATTTTAATAATTTCTTCTAAGATATTTGCATTTACTGAATCGGAATGCTAAAGTCGAGAGTGTCTTCTTTTCGCGTACATGTTCTTTCCATGTCTGCATTTAAGAAGGCTACCCCAAGGTAGCAGAGTGCAAATACTCTATTAAATTAAGTAGACAAAAGGAAATAGTATTCTGAGTTGGCATTACTACCAAGATAGCCCATATTAGATTTTTTTAAGAGGCGGTTTTTGTTCCTTTTGTTGTTGTTCTGCCTTCAGGGATAACATTTGTGGCTGTAGGCTGGCTGTAATGTGATACGACTTGCCTCCAAGACTAGGCTTCTCTGGGGCAGCTGGCTGCAGAGTATGCCGCTCCATATGTCTCCTTCAGATGACGCCCCAACCATATGGTCTCCTGGTGGCCCTCCCCACGTGTTTCTGCAGTGGGCACGCTCCATTGTCCTGACAATGGACGACAATCCTAGGGGGACACTCAATAGCATCCCCTCCATTATTGTAAGCCTGATCTAATGGTTACTTTTGAAGAGTGATTTCAAATATACATTTTGATCAATTAAACATAGGCATTTAATATCAAGCAGATTAAGATATCATATGTATATTATAAGACTCCAGATATACTTTAAAAGTAAACTATATTAACTTTTAAAAGCCTTTTAAAATTCATATTTCAAAATTTCCTTCACTAGGAAAATCAAGCATGATAGCAATACTACTTCATATTTTCAGAAACAG
Source organism: Eidolon dupreanum (assembly GCA_028627145.1). Taxonomy (NCBI): domain Eukaryota; kingdom Metazoa; phylum Chordata; class Mammalia; order Chiroptera; family Pteropodidae; genus Eidolon; species Eidolon dupreanum. The sequence continues at coordinate 43,870,610 of CM053511.1, forward strand.
TTTTCAGTTTACTACGTGCTTTTATGTGTGTATTATATTTGATCTTTCCAATAACTGCAAATATCTTCAATTTACAAATGTTGAAACTGAGGTTTAAAAAGGCTAAATATCTTGAACTATAACCTAGGGTTCCTGGCAACTTGTCCCACAAATCCTTCTATCTTTGCATCATTAAAAACAAACAAACATAAAAAGTGACCTTCTTATTTAATTACCTTTCTCAATAATGTCTCAAATTAAGAATGTATATACTGACTCCTCTCATATGTTTCCCTTGAAAATCATGTAAGTTGAGGCCATAAAATAGATTTCTTAAAAACCATAAACTTAAAACAGCTAATTGTCTGATTTTTAAAAAAATAACACTTTACCTTTAAAATTAATTTGACTATTTTTGTTATTTTTGTCCAATTTAAATTTAGGATTATATTTTCTATATATTTTAATGTTAAAATGAACAATATTAATTACAACAGATAATTTTTTAAAGCTCTTAAAATCTATTATTTTTGAATCATCAGCGATTTACTTTATGGACGAGGCACACTGTTAGAATAGTGAGAAAGAATTATGATAAGAAACCAGAATAGCAAACCTTATAATTCTAGTTATAAGTCAGAAGTCTTTTAGATTTTAGTCCTGGCTTTAATTCACCTTTTATTCACCTTGCTGGATGCTAGGCATGTCACTTAGCTTACAATGTCACATTTAAACTATCTGTAAGTTCTTTCCTGACACTCAAAGTTGTCCTACTGGACTTTACTTCTGTACCCTTCTGCCATTTAGCTTTTAGGGAAACAAACCACGATGATGATATATGAGGAATTTTAAAAAATCTTCGACAACATTTTCAATGAAAATAAAATCATCTTCAATTACATAGAAGACTCAATGAATTCAGCCAGATTGCCTTTTTAAAAACTATCTAAGCTACTTTACAGTAAGACCTGTTAAAAAAACAATGATCAAGAATCCTCTGAACATTTCCTTTCACACTACTAATTAAGAATACTAAAATAGACAGAAAGAACACATGGAGTCACCTTCATAAATGTGTTTACCATACTTCAAATCATTGCCAGGTATCTCTCTCTCACACACACACACACACACACACACACACGCACGCGCGCGCGCAATAGTATGTCGAATGATTCTAACTCAGAAAAGCCCAGGCCCCGTTTGGGGAGCTGGCCTGTCACATGCGGCCCCAGCCGGAGCCTGTTATGCTTGGAGCACAGCGTGCAGTGGGGCCCGGGAGACACACCTGTGGCAAGAACGGTTGGCGGCGACTGGCCTGTGGAGGATCGTGAATGTCACCGCTTGAAAACAGAACTCTATTTTTATTGTGCACCATGGGGTTTCTGAGCACAAGATGGCCTGGAAATAAGTTAAGGCTGAAGCAAGAAACAACGGCCATCACTGATGTGCAAGGTAGCAGCTGACCACAGTGGCCTGCAATGCTGGGATGACAACACTGACTGAGCAAGAGGGAAGATGAGATGGATGCCAAAGACCCCAGGAAGGTCACTTCCCAGAATGCATCCGTCACTAGGTTGGAGGGGGGAGGAGGCCTGCGGAAGGAGAGGGAGGAGCTAGAGCTGATTTAAGTCTTGAGCCCGGGAAGCTGGCAAGATCATCAATTGAGAGACAGAACTCAGGAAGAAAAATAATTTAGAGGAAGACAAATGAGATGTCCCTGTGACAGCGTGTGGTGACACTAAGCAGGCAGCAGACATGCAAATCTGGACTTTGAGTAGGAGATGAGAGCTAGCGTGTGGATTCGAGAGTTATGGAAATATTGTAAACAGCTGAGGCTGAATTGCTAAGACTATCATGGTTTGCTTTCCTCCCTCTTCCCGTCCATATGAAACACACCTGTTAGGAAATCGTCCTCAGAGGCAATTTTACTGTCAGCCTCTGCAGCACAGAGGCTGTGGGTCTGCTTCTCTTTCAATGCCTGGAGCAGAGCTCCACGTGCACGAGCATGGATGATGGCTGCTTCCCAACGTGCAAACTTGGAGCATGGCAGTCAATTCACAGATTTGATACCCAGTATTAAGCACATACTAACATGGAGTTTCTACAGGCTTATTTTTGTTCTCTGTATCCTTGTGAATGTTTTAAATTCAAGAACTGTGCTGTTCTGTGCATATTATTAATAATAATTAAGTTGATAGAAGAATCCCATAGGTTCAAATCACAAGCCCTTAACACGTGTTTAGTAGTGAATTTTTTGACCTTGAAATAAGGGCTGTTTTCATCTAAGATGTGAGGTTAAATCAAAGACTTCTTTTATCTGTCTTTGCCCTGGACTGTGAGATGTTCAAAGATAAATTAATTAGTGACAATTACATTTATAGCGATCAGAAATGAACACTTATCCAGTGTTAGATACTGCAGCAAAATCTCTCTTACCCCTCTCATTCAAAGGAGGTATCAGGCATTTATATCTAAAAGAATGAAGGAACACGAAAACGACTACCAATCAACAATTTCTTCTTCATTCTTTCTCTTCACCTCTTATATCTCATTCTATTGCAGCTGAATGACTGGTAGGTTAGTGGAGAAAGGTACAGATACGTAGAAATATATAAAGAAAAGTGTCAGTTTTCCCAATCTCTATTACCCCCAATTGGTTCATGTCGCTAGGTGGCAAATACTGTCACAAAACCCCTCGCTCCAATGAACCCTGAACTGTACAAATGGTTCCCTGTTCTTGATTAATTTTAGAAACACGAAGCTGATCCTTAGTCATCATTTTATCATATATGTGGAATGTAATGGTTATAAAGATTCTGTGTCTCACACCACCCTTTTATTTCTGCCTCTAAGGAGAGCCCAGCCTAGGAGCCTGTGATGGTGCAGGATAGAAATGCGGGCTCCAGCAACATGGTGTAAATCACGGTGGGTTGCGGGAGTTTGGGAATTTATAGTAAATAATGTCATGATTAATGATCTAATGTTATGTTTAAAAAAGCTAACATTGTACTCAGAAAAAAGTAACAATCGCAAAGAAAATATGTAACTTTTTATAGCTACTATATTTTCTGTGTCAGTAACTGTCATTACTACAGCTACAGGTGTTCATCTCAAATCTGTTATTAAACATTTCAGAAAGTAATTTATACAATTAACCTTTGGGTTCTGAGTGCTCAGGAATTTGCTGAATGAAGACTTCATTCTAAAATAGCTAATTTTAAAATTCCAAAATAAAATAAAAATAAATCTAACTAAACTGTTAATATCTCTTTATTTCATAATTTTACAAATACTTTTCAGGGCAATGTCTACCACCCTCTCTATACACACGCACAGATACACACACAGACACACATGTACAGATACAAGCACTAATTTAGAGGCTGCTCTTATGATTACGCACTCAGATACTCTCTGGAAAGAAACTATAAAAGTCAAATCCCAAAAATTCTTTATAGGTCTAAGTAGGGTCATTGGGTTGTTTCAAAAAGGTTTAAATCCCTATCTTTAAAAGTTTACGCTCAAAAATATTTTTTCTCAATCACAACTCTCTCTTAGAAATGATCCGCCCCGCCTTCACCACACTCCACGCTGTTAGAACAAAAAGTTCAGACACGCATTACCTCTTTGTTCCCAACCCTCTGCATGGCATCCCCCAGGTGGAAATAAAACCGTCCGTCATCAGTGCCAGGATCCCCTGACTCGATTCCCTCCTGTAGAAAGGATGGTGTTAACATTTATGAAGGAAATATCACATTTAATTCATTGATTTACTTAATCTTATTTCCATATGAAAATCTAAGAACCAGACAAATTCATCTCAATATTAAAGTTTGGCAATTAGGTTACTGGACAACATTTACAATGTGAAACCAAAAGGAGGCAATAAAAGTGAAAATTAGCAATATGTCATTAATTAACAATGGATGGACTGACCTATAACATTAGTATGATGCTTTGTAAATTATCTCTGTGGGAGAAATCATATTTCAATATCCCAAAGAATTTCTTTGTCTGGGTATCTATCATATTTATTTTGTTCTTCAAATCTAAGCAGTTGTCATCTAGAAGCTTTTTTATTCCTGAATCAAAATGTTTAGTTGCTCACAGATGTTTGAAGTGATAGACACCCAACTGTAAATAATACTTTTTCCCACTCAAAACAAATATCTCATTTTTTAATAAAATCCTTTAGAAAACATACAATAGGATTAAAGCTAATTGAAATCTTGGAAAATGTAATTATTACATAAGTCTTATTCTAAAATACTTAGGTGATTTCCACCCTCATCTCACACATAAGAATTGAAATTAAATTTATGTTAAAAAAAGGAAACAAAATATTAAAGCAAGAGAATAATTTTTTAAAAGTAGAAAGACAAAGGTAAAACATATTTAAATGTTAAGGAATTCTTTTAAAAAATCTGCATCTTTGAGGCTTCTTCACAAGAAGCCATTTTACTGTTAAGAAATTTTATTTGCATAATGTTGAAAAGAAGCTTCAAGAAAGAGAAGTGTGACTTAGGAGAGGAGAGTTATGATGGGGATTATGATCTTAACTGACTGATAGACACTCAAATAAATGTCCTCATTCATTACTGATCAATCCTTTCCTCATCTCTGAAGTAGGGAGTGCACTACTAGGCCCTTGTTATGTCAAAGGAAATCTAAGGCGAATACTTTCAATCAGGGAAGCGCGCATGCCCACAGGGTCCTGGCAGGGGATGGAGAGGTCTGCAGAGGCCCAGTGGCAGCCAAGACAGACTGGGGGGTACACGCCCACCTCAAGGGGTCACCACTGCTGGGCTCCTGTGCTGGGATGCGGGCCAGCTATGACCTTTGGGGAGAAACCAGGAATCTGCACAATTATATAAAATGTTCAGATTCTCAACAGAGACAAGCAATTACAATTATTTTTAATAGAATTATATTAGTCAAATGTAACATGCACGCTATCTGCGATCAGTGCGTTGTTATTCGGGATCTCTGATTTAAGTCATGTGAAAGAAAAAAATCGTAAAAGCATAATAGATGCTGCTACTTAAAAAAAAAGTTCACAGGCAATCATCTACCCGTCCAATATGGTACCCGTTGGCTAATGTTAATATTCAAATTAAAATTAATTCACATTAAAATTAAAAATTCATTTCCTCAGTCACACTAGCCACATTTCAGGTGCTCAATAGCCACCTGCGGCTACCATATTGCAGAGTACAAATAAAGAACATTTCTACTGTGGGCAGCCTTGAGCTAGATCTAATGTGATTCTGGTGAATTGACAAGGATTCAACTAGATATGAGAGAGAAAAAAAATAACAGTATACTTTAACTATACACTGAAATTAGTTTAAATGGGGGCCATGGCAACCTATACAAAGGGAGGTAAAAAATGCAGACTGAATAGGTCAAACCCCCAAAAGCCTGATAGCTCAAAATATTTAGATTAAATTATAAAAGGAACATTTAATATATTGCTTATATTTAAAGATATTATGTCAATAATTTTTGTCCACCCTAGACATTTCAGTGAAAACTAATAACAACTTCAGTTTGAAGAATTTCTTCATCAAGTCTTTGCTGAAGAGCCTCTACGCACATACTTGGTATTTCTACATTCGAAACTCTCAGTTACAGTCAAGGTCCACGGTCCCCTATGACCGTCATGGTCACAGGGCGTACATTTTCATGGTGAAGAGACTTAGCGGTGTGTGTCAATCAACCTAGAACGCATAATCAAGGGTGTCCAAAAGACTCAAAGGAATTGGAAGACGAAAAACCGAGCAAGGGCAGACAGTTACCTTTAAATAGGGAATGCTTTCTGCAATCTTGTTCTGCGCCTTCAGGATAAAGCCATAATGTACTTTGGCAAAGCCATCATTAGGTGTCACATTCAGAACCTAAACTCAAAGAAAACAAAAAGCTATTGTGATTGACTACAAATCCTACAAATAACTGTCAAAACAAATTTTAACTAGCTTTGCTGTACTTAGATTGAATTATAATGTTACGGCTTAAAACACTCTTGTGTTTTGTCACCTTGCAATATATTAGGCTTAAATGCCCCATTTCCCCTAAACCAAGTGTTTTCATATCTACGCATTAGTTCTTCAAGAACAAAGAAATGAATGAAAAGGCAAGACTGTTAAAGCACTGTTTTGACAATGTAAATCAGTAAAATATCTGTCAATTGTTACGACTTCAGTATTTTTTTAGCGGTCAGGAAAAATTGCTTTAAATTTGCTATCTCAAACTCAACTCTGAAGAGATATTATGAATTTCTTTACATACACATTTTATACAGTACTTTAATTAAGAGAAAGTTTAGATGCATTCATAATAGATCATGATCCATTTATTCAATAAATTTCCTGAAGTCTCAGCCCATTTTAAGGACTGAAGATAAAGTGGTGAGCAAATCTAATATCCTGTGATCAAACTCGGGTAAATATTTAATATCACCAAATCGCTATTAACATTATATGCATTTATTATGATTAAACATAAATTATGCAAAATGCCTCTATATTAACTGTTAGCAGTGAGAAATCAAAACAAAAACATTCAACTTATGAAGCTGTTTAGACAAACTAATTTATAGAACAAAAGTGAAAGACGAAGAAGGTTTGAGTTCAGTGAATATCCTGTAGCTTCTCTTTACCCTTGAGCCTGGGTAAGAAAGGGGAATGCAGCCTCCATGGGTTCCTCACACAGGACTAAGTGTGCCAGGAGAGGGGACCCCAAGCCCTTGGCGAGCCCTCAGTACGTACTGCCAATATTTCAGTGTTTTCCAGCTTCTATCCGCTCCTGCAGCTCATCCATCAGCAAATCTGGCCAACACTACCTTCCCAATATATTCCTAATCACACCCCTTGTCATCAGCTGTGCTGCTGCCCTCCGCTCCAAGCCCATCATCTCTTCCCTATCTTCTTCCTGCTGACCCTCTGGACCCCAGCCCCGCTCTCTTGTAGACCATTCTCTACATGACACCCTCAGTGGACTCACTAAATCCCACGTCAGGCTCTGTTCAAACCCACGCCAGGCTCCATTCACTCAGAGCAAGACCAAGTTCTAGGCACAGCCTCCAAGGCCTCCTTGAGCTGGGGCTCTCTACCTCTCTGGCCTCCTCTCCCATCTGCCTCCCACTCAGGCACCCTGGACTCTTTGCTGCTGCACAGCAAGCCAAAGGTCTTTGTGCTCCTTTGCCTCAAACACTCTTCTCCCAGAAATCCAGTGGCTTACTCCCTGCGCTTGATGAAGTGCTTGCTCGAAGGATACCACCTCAGTGAAGCCTATGCCCAACCATCCGAAATAAAACAGAATCCTACCCGCCCCCATTGCCATCACCAGTCATTTTCTAACTTCTTTATATCAACTCCTTTTTCTTCCTAGCACTCATCACCATCTGACTAATTATTACTTATTTTCCCCCATTAAGATATAAGCTCTACAGGGATTCTGTCTGTTGCACTCATTGCTGATCCTCAGTGCTTCGAACATGGCAAGTTGAGAAATCTGCACTAACTGAACGGATGCGCACGCGGGCTTTGCTTCCTGACGAGATCTCTGAAAGCACAGACTCTGCTTCTGCACCTTCCGCAGCACCTACTTCTGAGCTAGATGCTGAGCAAAAGCTCAATAAAGACATCTGGAATTGAACTGCACTGAGGCCGATCACGCTTCTGGTAGCATAACTCTGAAGAGATTATTACAATTATCGCAGCTGCATTGACGACATTCCTGCCTACTATAGACACAAAGTCATCATCTCAAGTAATCAGCAAATGTGCTCATTTACTAGATGCGTTAGGAGACACAGACCACTTCTAGGCTCTGGGCACATACACGTAAATGAGATGCACTCTCTCGTCTTAGGGAACTCTCATTCGGGGGGCATGGGGAGATCAACCCCTGAGCAGACAATAGCAATGCAAAGTATTAAGTGTAACCATAGCAACAGGCACATGGCATGCAGGGGCTGTAGTGGAGGGAAGCCTAGCTCGCTTTATGGTGGGTGTGGCGGGGCAAGGTCTGAAAGGTGTTCAGGGATGAGTAGGAGTTCACCAGGGAAAAGGAAGGTGGGGGACAGAGAGTGAGGAGGCACTTAAGCATAGGAAAAAGTGAATAAAAAGGAATAGTGGGCCAGGAACAGCAACAGGGAATGAGACTGAAGGAGGGCAGGAGGCAAATCACTAACGGTCCTGTTTAGCATCACAAGCAAGACAATCTGCTTCTCTTTGTATCCGTCTTTGAAATATAGTGTTTAGCATGAGGCGTGCTCCAAGGCTCTCTTCCATGCATGTGGTGGACAGTCACAAGTCTCATCCACACACACCGGGAGGGGAGGGTGGGCGATCAGGCACCCACCGTGCTGCCTTCTCTGCTTGATCCTTTATGATCACCTACTGTGCTGCTGGTGCAGTTCACATGTGGATGGCTGCACGATGGATGTGCAGGCTGTAGTACCAGTTGTTATCAACCCTCAGAAAATGACAAGTGGCTTTATAAGATTTCTAAGAAACTGAGATTGATATTTATACTAACAACAGAACACAGATTCTCTCTGTCTGCGCACGCGTGCACATACACACACACACACACACACACACACACACACACACGGCACAAACAACAAAAAAAATGGGACAGCTGATATTTCTAACACAGCACAAACTATTTGCATGACACTATTTGACAGACTAGAATTTAAAAAAAATCAAATAATTATAAATGGTATTGCACATTGATATTCCTAAAATATTAATTTTTCAGTGAGAGCAAAAAGATTTTTTGGCAGTTAAATGAAATTTTTAAAATATCTAAACTATTTCATTTTAAAACTTATTTAGAATGTTCACCTTTTATAATGTGTATCACATATCTGTACACATGTATATACACACATAACACATAAATATGTAAACATACATATCACAGGTATTTGCTTGAACATGTTTTACTGGAAGGTTACGCAATCGAGCATGTTTGCAGACAACCGCCATGGCCGTTGGGAACCGCTGAGGAGTTAAAGCTGAGGGTAAGACGGTCAGGTTTATGATCTGTGTGGATGCAGGGCGGAGAGACAGGCCTGGACAGTGTAAACTGTCCTAGTCCAGGCAAGAGATGATGAGTGCCTGGGTTAAAAGAGGAGGGGAACTAAAGAATATTCAGCGGGTAAAACTGAAAGAAATGAGTGATTTGGTTCCAGATTATAAACTCCACGAGGGCGCACTCTGTGTGTTTTCTTTTCCTCAATAACTGCTATTTCCCGAGCTACTGTGGTGGGTTTCAATAAATATGTGTTGACTAAGTGAATGGGTCCGTGTGAGGAGTAAGGAGAGGGAGAATCAGGAATGATGCTCTGCTTCCGCTGTGGGTGGCTTGGGTGACTGGCGGGGTCCGGACGGGCAGGGAGACACAGGAGCGCCTCCACGAGCTTGCGTGGGAGCGAGCCACGCCTGACCCTGTTACAGGCAGTCCGCTGAAACCAAACACAGCAAGAAAACCAGAAAGAGAACGATCAACTATTTCTATAAATTTACTCAGAGATAAAAACCAACATGAAAAAAATATAAAATTACACTATCGGTTTTCTGGAAAGGATCATTCACTGAGATATAACATATCAGGATAAACTGGTTAAGAAAAGAGAATCCATTAGATGTAGCTTACTAACTTAGAAGTGAGAGGGGAGAATAAAAGGCAAAACCCATACGTATTTTCAGTCTATTAAAGTTTCTTTTTTAAAAAAACCCACTCAATTGCATTATATAGCTATATTTCAGACCTTCTGCATCTTGTGCTTATTCAGATGAGACTATGATTTCAAATGTAAAAACAATAGCAGGGAAATTTTACTTTTCAAGATGAAGTAAAATGTTTCACATATCAGATTTAGTATTGGTTAAAAAGAGTGAATATATTCAAGGAAGGTTTTGAAAAGGGGAGGAGGAACAAATCCATAGTGAGTGAGAGAAACTAGCACATTTTCAGATCTTGCCCTAATCTCGCTTGTGCTTAGAACTCAGGCAACACTTGATCATAATTTCTGGAAGAAAAGAAGGAAAGAAGGAAGGAAGAAAGGAAGGAAAGGAGGGAGGGAGGGAGGGAGGGAGGGAGAAAGGGAGAGAGGGAGGGAGGGAGGGAGGAAGGGAGGAAGGAAGGAAGGAAGGAAGGAATCCTACAATTCCACTTTTGTGGACTTTGAATAATGAGTATAGCTGATACAGTTTGACAATTCTTACATTCATATGATCCTAAGTCCCTGATATAACCAATCTTTCCCTTAACCAAACTGCAAGACAGGGCTCTTGGAGTTATGTTTTGGCCATTAGCAAATACAATGCCCTACATGGACTTTTTTTGTGATCCAGAACAGGGACATTGGTGGATGCCACTTATTTTCAACACTATAAGATCAATCCACTTTGTATAGATATTAGAGATGGTATAAAAAGCAAAAGTCTTAATTATGCTTTCTCAGAAAATATAAAAATATGACAAGAATGAAAAGATAACTGCTCCAAAATTTAATGATTTTTCAATTAAGCACCAATAGCAATAAAAATGAGTGGACCAGTCCCTAGACTGAGTATGAAGTCACTACATTACTTGACAGCATTTTAAAAACAACAGGAATCATATTAGCTATGACTGAGAGGTAGCATTTTCATGTAAAGTGCACCAGCTGGAAAATCACTGACCAAAAGGCCTAAATTAAAGAATAATAAATAGATGTGTTCATCTTTCTTTTACAGAAGCATTAATTTTTTCCAGCTTCAAAGTTCATTTGGTATTCACGTTTATTCCATATCAAATGAATTCTCTCATTGCTTGAAGGAGTCACAGTTTTCCGGATTTTAGTGACTTGTGACATAGAGGTCATTTATTAAAACATCCATTATAAGGTAGAAATCCTTTGAAAGGCATCATTGCTGGAGGATCAAAGAGTCAATGCCATCTGAAAGGTGAGAAATTTACTCCGTATGCTGGAAAGACATGTTCTGTAGCCTCTCTCTAGACCAGACTTTTGGTGAAGAAAGGAAAAGGCTGTGTTTTTATGTTCACAAAAAACTTGAGTTCCTCTTCACATCTTAAAGAATGCTTTTAAAAAGGCTGTTGTTTGTGGGCTGATAAACATGACATTTTAAAAGTATCACAATTATAGGTTGAAGGTTTTGATGTTCCAAGTGCCAGCTAAAATTTAAAATCTTCTGATCAAGGGGAAAAAAGCGATGTGAAAACAATATTTAGAAGATGTCAACTATTGTAAGACTTACATTCCGTTGAACTTAATTTAAAATGAGGACAGTGCAAGATTGGGTGTATTAAATGCAATTTATGAATAACATTAGAACTTCATGTTCAGAATAATTTGATGTCATTAATAGAAGATTGCTGCTTGCTCACCTCTTCATAAACCTTCTTGGCATTATCATTATCTCCTATTAAGAGGTACCCCACTCCAAGGTCATTCTTTAAGGAAGTGTCATCAGGAAATAGTTGAACTAATTTCTGCAGGGTAACAAGGGAACCTCTCATGTGACCTGATTTGGTGGGAAGAAAGAAAAAAAAAAGCCGATAGAAAGAAAAACAGATTATGCACCCTTTTATATTGAAACTAAATCATGAGAGACTATTCAATGGAGCCTGAAAATCAGCTTAAATTTGACTCTGCAGATGGCCATTAGCATTCTGTCACATAGTTACAATGGGTTCAATAACTCCTATAAGCATATACTGAATACAACTCTTACTATAAACATTTTAAAGACATTTTCATTTTCTAAATTCATCAACATTTACCGTTTTAGGTCAAATTCTCTCTTACGTAAGTTTTAGTTACCAATTCCTTATTTTAAAAAAAGCTTTCCTGAGATTTTGTTGTTGTTGTTCATTATTATTAACTTTTAAATTATGAACAGAGAACAAATAAAAAGTCTAATAGCATTGTGGGGTCTAGCAGCCCCTGTGAAATGTGAAGAGGCACTGAGGTACACTGTTGACACTGCTTGCAACTAAGGGTGTCTTCCTCCTAAGCAGCGACCTATCCTGGAGCAAAGGAGACAGACAACATCTGGTATTATGGGGCCCCCCGGTGGACGATCGGATGCCATGCATACATGGGTCATGGAAACCCTAGCTCCAATTCATTTTCAAGGCGACTTGATGCAAATTTAAAATTTCTGGGGCCAGTTGTCATTACTCCTGGCCATAGTTGGGAAGACAAACTGAATATGGGAAATGTGCAAAATAAGATTAGTATACGCGACAAAACCAATTACCTAAAGGGCTCAGTTGTCCACAAACTGAATACTAGCCAAGAGCGTCGTAGGACCATTGGTAAGCTAATATCTCACTAGCAGATAAACTAATGGGCACAGAACATCACCAACTTGTCCCACGGCCCGCTCCCCATTACTGGCTGACCTGGGGTGGGTTTGCTCGGCTGTTCATTCTTTCAAAACAGATCTGACTCAATACCCTACTTTCTCCCTACGTGCCCAGATTAATTTCACACTTTTCTTCTGCTTCTGAACTTCCTTTATTAACCACTACAGTGCCTCCTCAGGTGAAGATCCATCCTGCGGCCATCTCCCTGCCCCTCCCACTGTGCATCCTGGAACCCTGTGAGCAAGCTTCACCGCCTCGTCACCTTCGTCACCTTCGCTGATATCTCCTGCCCGCAATTCCCTCCTCACAGCGACCATGGGGCCTTGCCTCATCCTCATTTGGAGGAAAAGACTAAACTAAGCACTGCTGTGGAGGAGGGGTAGATTTATCCATAGGCAGTCTTTCCCCCAGGGTTAGGACTACGGTGAGGCGAGTGAGGCACTCGGAGCAAAATTTAAGAGCGTGCCCAAAATTCAGTAATCAAGATGAGTGATTTTTATGTATCTTTTTAGAAATCAAAATTGATGTAAAAAGAAGTCCATGGTGAACAGAATGTTAAAATTTTAAAGACAGAATATTAACCCATGCTAAGCAGAGCCATATTGGAGCCTGAGGCCAGAAGACAACACAGTAATGCTGACTGCGCCCACAGCAAGTGCCCCCACTTGAGGCCCAGCCTTGCCTTTTCCATCCTATGTGTGTGCTGGACTTTTTTCTTCCCCTGGACTGACTCTTATTAACTTATTCTAGTTTTTAATTGTCACTTGGATCATCTACTCCTATCCCAGATTTTGGTCATCTACGGAAGTGACACAACTACCTTTAATTCCACCTTTTAGAAACTCATGACAGAGTCAGTTGACCTTGAATATTACTAACATGAGCCTCTCTTAGTGACATCCATAATTCATTCATGTATCTTACTCAGCCAGCCTAGCACCCACCTTAGCAGTTACACGTGGCTTAGATTCTCCCCTCCCAGTTTACTGATGACATGTGGGTGGGTAAGAATCTCAAGGCTGGCTATAATGAAGGTAGGTTACAGCTCATCTTACTGCCTTTGGCTCTGGGAAGCTGGGTCGGTCAGAGAGGACACCTTTATGCTGCTCTTTCAAAGTACATGCAAATTACTAAGTGATTAAAGTCTTCTCTTATCATTTTCCTTGGTATAGAGTCAAACCTTAGAGCTAAAAATTTTAGAGTCCCTGGAACTCCTAATATTCCCCTATAAAATTGTCCCATTGATCATTTCAGCCTGCATAAATCAATTTGTTAAAGTTAAGAGAGAAAAGAATGTGGCATGACAGGAGTAGTTTTTGATTCCAGACTTAGTAATTTATTTGCTATAATTCCTTGGGTAAATTATCCAGACTCTCAGCATCCCATTAGCCTCAGCTTTCAAATGGGTGGTGTGGGGCGAGAAGGTAAGGGTGGTAAAAATACCAGCTGCATCTCTGTAATTATTAAGGTTAGGCTTGCTATTTCAGTCTAAGAAGCAGTCAGGTAAGTCACCTCACATTAGTTATATGACTCAAGTTCCCTCTCACGTGACTAGACTCTTCTAAGAGCACACACAGACTCCGGTCTCTTCAAGACGAAAGCGTGGCATGTGCTGTTCAGTGAACTCTCCTTATTCCATCTTACCCAGAAATTGTTGTCTGTCTGACCGCCGCTTCAAACTCAGCTTCACCAGGTCTGCGGGGACATCTGGCAGGCCAGCCACTTCTTGGTAGGTCTCAATGGCTCTACGCAGCACCTCATTGCTTCTCCTCTTTTCAGCTAAATCATCTTCACACTAGAGGAAATCCCACACTGGATAAATGTCTCATAATAAGCTATATTTGTGATCACCCAAGTTATTCATGAAAAGTTAACTTTTGGACATGCTTTAAAAATAATTCAAGACAGGTGCATATTTTCTTTTTATCCAGGGATAAAGAAATAAACAAAGGAAAGCAATAGAACATGCTATTTTAATAATACAGCATAGAAAGTTATAAAGCACAATAATATAGCATAGAAAGTGAGCTAATAAGCTACGGATGGGAAAGAATATCAGAAAAACAAGACTAATATACGAGGGCTAATAAAGATTTAAAACATGTTATACATTAACATTATATAGACAGGACTCCAGTCCACAATTCCTGTTCTTTCACTAGTTTATTCTTGTGTTCATTCATTCATTCAACAGCTATTTTCAGGGAGCCAGGCACTGTTCTACACATATGGCAAACAAACTGAACAAACACTCAGAGCTCTTTTCTCATTTCACTTCTTTCTTGGAAGGACAGAAAGACAATATACAAATAAGAGTACCATGTCTCTGATGGCCATAAATGCTGTGGATAAAAATAAATCAGGCTTAGGAATGCTGGGAGTGGGGTAGTGGGAAAGATGCTAGTTTAACCAGGATGATCAGGAAGGGCTTGAAAGAAGAAAGAGAACAAGGCATGAGGATATCCGGGTAAGAACATTCTAGGCAGAGAGAAGAGCAAGGGCCATGAGGCAGAAGCGACAAATAGAGGAAAGGCTGGTGGAAGAGGGGAACAAGGAGGAGATGACAGGGGCAGTGTCAGGTAATGAAGAACCTCGTAAGCTATTGCCAATTCTGCTACACTAAGTCTATGAGAGATGGAAAGACACTGGGGTTTTTAACATGATCTGTGTGTTGAAAAGATCACGCTGGCAGTGATATGGAGAACAGACAGAGGTGGTTGGGGGAGAAGCAGACTGCCCAGCTGGATGTTCCAGCAGGACTCCAGATCATGGAGTGATGGTTTGGACTATGGTAGCAGATATGATGATGGTAAGAAGTGGTTGGATCATAGATATATTTCGAAGGTCAGAGCCAGCAGATTTGCATGCAGATGGCCTAAATGTACAGTATGAGAGAAAGGAAGAGACAGAAGTCAGGAATCAACCCAAGGTTTTGGGCTTGAGCAATTACCAGATGGAACTGTCATTCCCTGGGAAGGGGAAGATGGGGCAGAAGCAGGTTAGCAGGCTTGGAATCAGGAATTCAGGAGTGGACATATTAAACCCCAATGGTTATTAGGTACCCAAGTGGAGATACTGGGTAGGAAGGGACATAAATGAGTCTGGGGTTCCGGAGACAGGTCAGAGTGAGAGACACACATTGGGGAATGGTTAAGATAGAGATGGTATTTAAAGCTAAGAAGCTAGAAGCAGTCGTAAATGTAGATAGAGAAAAGAAGAGGTTCAAGACCAGAGCTCTAAGAAGTCACAATGTTTCAAGGTCACTGGAGGGCAAAAAGACAGTGGAGGACCAACACAAAGGACAGAGAAGAAAAGTGGAAAGAAGAAAGTAACAGCGTAAAAGTGGAGTTCTGGAGGCCAGGTAACAAAAGCACCAAGAGGGAGTGAGCGATCGTAGGAGAAGTGGCTGTCAGGTTGGGCAAGATGCTGAACTGGGCAGGGTGGAGCCTCCGCTGGTCCTGGCAAGAGTATATCCATGGGACCTTAGGGGATTCAATGGAAGAGAGTAGGTTCAAGAGAACACAGGAAGAATATAGGTGCAGACAATTCTTTCAAGGAGTCTTGCTGTAAAGGGAAGCAGAGAAATGGGCCAGTAAGTGGAGGGTACTGTAGAGACAAAGAAGAGATTTTTTTCTTAATAGAAACATTACAGAATGTTTCTAAGCTGATGTAAAAGACTCAGTGGAGAGAGAAAATCTGATGATGCAGAGAGGGACACAAAAATTAGAATGATGTCTTCAGCAGTTGAGTGGATGGGACAGGGGACCAGAACATTCCAACAGGAGGGAAGGCGGAGCACGTGGGAGCAGGTGTAGGCAGGCCGCTAGTGCAGTAGTGGGTTCATGTGGAAGTTCTCTGTGGATACCTCTACCTTCTTAGTGAAATAAGCAAGATTCTTAGCCAAAGGCTGAGAATGGGGAATGAAATACTAGAGACAGGAAGAGAGAGGAGAATGTGTAACATGGTCATCAAAATCTCATCAGACTTAGTAGGCTATAATTTGAAGGTTACCATTTAGATGCTAAAAGTAGCAGATGTAATTTTTTTCTCAGAATAGTCTATTTAATATGTTTACTTTGTTAAAGTGTGTGCTGTAGTTAATATATAGATGCCTGCAAAATAAAGCATAACTCCATGATTTGAGAACGTGGTAAGAAAATGATCCATCCCTTCCCCCACTCCAAAATGAAAAATTAGTAAGAATCAGCAAATTGACAAAATATCGGTAGGAAGCTTTACAGAAAACACATCAAAAAATAATTTGTTAATATGTACTGATTAGATAAGATTCCCAGGATGATGAGGGTAAGAACTGAAGCAGCAGACAGAGAAGCAGACAGGAAAATTGATGGGACAAAAATCTCTAGATTGGAAAAGGGCAATTCGCCTTTGCTTGATAGAAGAAAGCTTCAGACTCTAAAACAATCTGTTTAAACCCATATGTGGTTTCCAGAATAGACTTATCTACCAGGAGAGGAAGTCCAATGCCAATGACCCACACTGGTCATCCTGACCATATGGCTTTCCATACATTCACATGCTGGCTTTTCTGATTAGGCATCGGTTTGTTGTGAGTTTGGCTATGGTGAGTTAACTCCCTCAAAACATGCTAGTTTACAGATGACTTCACAGAATGCCCGAGTCCTAGAGCTGAGAGAGCCTTTTGAGACCGTCTAGTTCACTGTCTTCATCTGGTAGCCTCTTCAAGCTACCAAAGAGATCCTGGAACAGGAGGGTCTCGTCAAGGTAAGTGCAAGGGCAAATGCCTATTGAGATAATCCTTCTTTACAGAAAGAGGAATCTCTAACTAAACTTAATCTGAAAAGAGAGAAAACTGATACAATCTGTAGATGCCTTGTTCCCCTACCTTGAAGGTCCTTCAGTTTAATGAAGTATAAACATTTTACACTTGGGAAAATATCAGTATTAAAATGGTACACAATTCTTTAAAATCTCCTAAATGAAACGGATAGGCTTTGTTTTGAAAATCAAAATTATACAGATGGATTTTTATCATTTTAGCACTGTAGATAAAATGATTTGAGCTGAAACTGAATACTTGTTATGGGATGTTAACATTGCAAAGCCTTTTGTTGACTCAACCCATCCAACCTTCCTAGGAGATGGGTCATTTTCTGCCTCGGAGGTATTAATGGTTTGTATAAGATAACAAAGTGAATTGAGTGTATAATTCGAGAATTTGTGTCTGATGTTCAGAGAACTTGGTTAAAATTAACTTTCACAGTGATCCAAAGAATGAGACAATGCCAGTGCTACTTTAGAAACTATTGATGCTAGAATCTGTATTTAACTTAATGTTGCTGAATTTTAAAAATTTGTTGGGATATTAAAAGTAATCATTTAATCTGCTAACAAAGAATGAAAAAGTCATCATTTATTCCTCCCTATAAAATTCATCTTTTGTTGAATTTTTATTTTTAAAACTCCTATGCATTTTACACTTCCTTGAAATTACTCTATTAAAATTTAATTTACCATGCCTAAATTTTACTTTATGCCACATTAACGTAAATATTAATAACATCTTGTAGCATAATAGTTTAGAGATAAAAAAATATTGGCTGAAGTCTAATTCTCAAATTCCTACTGTTAAATATAGATATAAATACAGCAGTCTCCATGTGCAAAAAAATAGGGCATTTATTTAGATTTTGGTATCCATAATTAATATCACATATAAAGAAAAATTCTAAAGCATAAAACATTTCTGTCATAATTAAATTAGCATTTGTATCAATCATTAATCTCCCTAGTTAATATGCTTTCTTTAATCAAAAGACCGTCAATACTAGTGACAAAGCACATCACTTATTTCAATAGGCATGATCTCGTGGTAACATATTTTCTCTGGCTTAACAGCAATAGGATTTAGCAACTGTGGAGGATTACTGACCAAATTAATTTACAAAAACGATATGGTTGCTCTCTGCTAAACCTGGTCTGTACTGCAGATAAAAAGAACTTATCTGTATTAATTTTTCACAACCTTAAGTCATTAAAATTTAATTAATAAAAATTTAATATCTTTTAATGGGGAGGTAGGAAAATTGGAGCATCTGGATCTTGAGTGGATGCCACCTCTAGTTCAGAGCAAAACACACTTGTTTTATCTATAGATGTATTAGTTCCTATGTGAGTGTCAAACACCAGTCACTGCATCAACCCCCTACGATGGGGTGCTGTCAGCTTCTCCTTGGTCTGGAAAATTTCTGTGGCTCTGCATCTATTGTTTCCCACCAGGGCCAAGAATCTCAAGTCACCAGGTGGAAGCTTTACTCCCTGACACATCTGTATATCAGCCCTGGCTTTTACCCTGCGTTCCAGACTCTGTAAATCCATGTTCTACCTGACACGTCCACCTGAAAGTCTAATGGGCATCATGAACTTAACAGGACCCAAATCAAACTCTTGACTTGGCACCTCCCCAAAACCATTTCTCTACCAATCTTCCTGGTCCGTAACTTGCACTATCCTCTCCTCAGCTGGCCAAACCCAAAACCCAGGAGTCACCCTGGGGTCCTCTTTTTCTCTGACCTTACATCTAATCCATCGTCAAGTCCTTTTGGCTCTGCCCTCTGCCCACTTCCCCATCTCCAGGGCCCTGCCCACAGTCTAAGTCACTGCATCTCAAGTGCACCTACAACAATCTCCTATTCTTGCTTCTATTTTGGCGCCCATAATCCATCTTCTACCCAGCAATCAAAGCAAAGCAAATTTTATTAAAAAAAAAAAAAAAAAGATGGCCACGCCCACGCATAACCCCTCCGATGGCTTCCCACTGTGTACAGAACGCATCTACGAGGCCCTGGCCTAACCTGTCCTACTTCTCCGTCCCTCAGCGGCCCTTCTTTCTGTCCTCAAGCTTATTATACCAAGATTATTTCCCTACACCACAGCCTTTGCCCTTGCTGTTCTCCCTGCCTGGTCAGCATCTGCCATAACCTTGTCACATCTCAGCCACTTGTCACCTCCCTAGAGAGGCCTTTTCTGATCACCTTATCTGATGTGCTATCCCCCCTTTCATTCTCAATCATATTATCTACAGCTGAAAAATCTTAATAGGGATGCTCTTTATTCCAGTATCTTCTTTTCTTTATGCCATACATTATTATGTGAGATGATCTAACACATTTATAACACTTTATAATATTTTATATTTATTTATTTATTCATTCATTCATTCATTCATTTATTTAAAGGCTTTCAGGGCTTTGCTTGAATGTCACCTCTTCAGTAGACCTTTCCCTGCCACCCTATCCAATATTTTACCTCCCTCACGTGGCCTATGGCTGTACTCTTTCTGTTGGTTCTCCTTAACACCCACCACAAGCAAGTGTAGATATTTTACTTATTGGTCTCATGCATTATTTTCATCATTACAATGAAAACTCCACATGTTTTGTGGATGGCTGAATCTGCAGTGTCTAGAACAGGGCCTCACACATAGTGGGCTTGCACTAAAAAATTTTTGAGTAAATAATTTTTAAAATATATTCCACTGGAAAATAAGACACATGAGAATAGAGATCTCTAGAGTATTCATGATCATCACAGGGTGTAAAACAGCATGTGGCACACGGTGGGTTCATGCTGCTACACGTGAATGTGGAAAAGCTTCATGCAATGAGAGGCTGGAAGATGGAGAAAGTCAGATAAGAAAGGCGATGTTGGGAGCGGGAGGTGGGAGCAGGTAGCTGGTGGGAAATGAGTCAACTGAAAGAAACTATAAAGAATACAACAAGCACATTCCACTTATATTTTTAAAAAGACTTTCCTAAGCATACTTGCAATCTCTATTTATAAAACTAAGGTTCTTAAAGCTCTGAGAAGCCTAATGTGAAAACTATACGGTGGCTCTAAATGGGATGAGACGTAAAGGGAATGGAAAATCAATGACGAAAGCATTACCCTTTCTTTTCTTTTCAGAACCAGAGACAAACCAGATGGAGGGGGACAGGCATTACTAAATTCACCAGTACACGACAGCAATAATTAATTGTCTCATTTAAAACAGTATTTTCTGCTTGACTGTATGAATATGCAAGAGAAATTGATTCTGTATAAAAGTTAGAAGGGAAAAAGAGAATGTAGAGTGGGCAGTGAAAAATCCAATTATACAGAACACAAGGACATCAAAACAGTTATCTACAGAGAAGGGTTTTAGAATACCTGTGCCTTCCCGTATCTAGCCCGTGGACTCTGAGGGTATTTGCGAATGAGTTCTTCAAATGCAGTCACTGCTTCCTCAATTTTTCCCTAATAGAAAGAGATAACCATATGAGTATAATAAATTCAAATGCATAATGCTATTCAATATAGTCATCTAATATTTACCAAGTAATTTTGTCAAAATTTCATGGACTCCATTCTGAGCTTAAAGACAGTTTCATCTAAGATATGCAAATTAAAACAACAGTGAGATGTTACTACACATCTATTAGAATGGCCCAAATCCGGGGCACTGACAATGCTGAATGCTGGTGAGGACGTGGAGCAGCAGGAACTCTCATGCGTTGCTGGTGGGAATGCAAAATGGTGCAGCCACTTTGGAAGACAGTTTGGTGATTATTTACAAAACTAAACATACAGTCTTAAATACAATCTAGAAATCCTACTCTTTGGTATTTACCCAAAGGAGTTGAAAGCATGTTACAGAAAAATCAGCTTTATTCATAATTGCCAAAACTTGGAAGCAACCAAGATGTCCTTCAGCAGGTGAACATATAAATAAACTAGTACATCTAGACAACAGAATATTATTCAGTGCTCAAAAGAAATGAGCTATTGAGCCATGAAAAGACATGGAAGAACCTAAAGTGCAAATTATTAGGTGAAAGAAGCTAATCTGAAAAGTCTGCCTACTGTATGATTCCAACTGCATGACATTCTGGAAAAGGTGAAACTATGGAGACAGTAAAAGGATCAGTGGTTTTCGGGAATGAGTGGCAGGGCGGGGTGTGAGAGAAGGATGACTGAGCGAAGCACGAAAAAGTTTCAGGGCAGTGAAACTACTCTGTCTGATACTGTAATGGTGGATTCAGACAGTATACATTTGTCTAAACCCGGAGAATGTACACCACCAAGACTGAACCCCAAAGTAAACTGTGCATTTTGAGTGATTCTGGTGTGTCAGTGTAAGTTCATCAGTAACAAATGTACCACTCTGGTGGGGGTGGGGTTGATTATGGGGGAGGCTGTGTTTGTCTTGGGGTAGTGGGTGTTTGTAAAATCTCTATAAAAAACATTAATATTGTGAGGGACAGCATATTTTAAATAGCGGTACAGTTATTTCTGACAATGACTATAACTTAAGAGAATGTTTCTAGTTTGATTTATCTCTACATGCAAGTCCTCATTCACCTTGCATTAACCTGCCTGTCTTTCAGGCAAGAGACTTATCTGGGATGAGCCCCATTATTTTGTGCTGGCTCACACATGCCCCCCACACTACAGTAATAATAATACCGATTAATAATAACAATAATAATAAGTAACATGGTTCAATGTTTCCTATGCTCTCTGAGTGTCACAAGCACTTTCTGTATGTTATCAGATTTGACCTTTACAGCAACCCCACGGGGTAGTCAAGGACCCTCATTACCCCCATTTTACAGAAGAGGCACCTACGGCAGAGTCCCAAGCAACTTACCATAAGTCACACACCTCCTAAGAGGTGGAGCCCAGACTCGCCGGGGAGCCTGGCTCTGGAGCCTGCACTC
>CM053511.1:43893221-43931688 GCA_028627145.1 Eidolon dupreanum
CCTCCGGTATGACACACTAAGTGACACGGCCCTTCCTCATGTGCTCACACGTGCTCTGAGGGGACTGGGTGGATACGGGCAACCTGAAACTCCCAGGACACGGACCTAGTTTCGTGAATGAAAATGGTAGGTATGATTTCTAAACTCTTATGATAAACTTCTTGGCTAAAAAACCATCTAAAAGAGTTTTTGAAAGTATCTGCTGTGTTTCTGATCATATAACGATGAAACAGGATGCTCTGCAGTCTGGCACTCACGGCCCCTTCTCTGCAGCACGGACCTGTCACTTCTGCTACAGTCCGTACTTCAGCCAAAGTGGACCACCCCATGCTCCCCGAATAAGCTTTGTGCCATTTCTGATGCTACTTTCTCCAAATAAAATGGCCTATTCCTTATCCTTGTTAGTCGAAAATATGCTAATCCTTCAATAACTAGCTCAAAACCACTCCTCATAAAATTTCTCCACCTATCACTCATACTAGTAGTTTCTCTCCCTCTCCCCTGCTCCAGCTGAAGTCCACAGTATGCTTTCTTCTCCCACATTACTTTTCTTATAATCATTTTGCACATATCTTAGCTCCTTTCCATGTCTTCAATGCACAATGAATTTATTCCTGCTTACGTGGTGGCGTGAAGTGACAGCCAGCAGGTGAGGGAGCAGGTCTGCGGGGGCACACCCAGCAGCGCCTGTGGAGTGGACGGATATCAAGGGCTCCCTGGAAGCCCCGAGTAAATAATCCTGTCTGAGGGCTCAGGAGAATGACAAGGGTGGAACCATGAAGGGGAAGCCAGATGTTCCAGATGTTCCCCAGGCGGGGAATGGCGAGGAGTGGGAGGGATAAAGAGGAATGAGAATAGCCGGAAGAGCACCTCCTCAGTGCTGACATTAAACTTACAAATTCAATCGCTTCTGCCCTATTCTGTCACAAAGTGGAAGGGGGGCGCACCCCCACACGCACACCTGCCCACTGCCTTCTGCATCCCCTCTGATGATTCCTCCTGCCTTGGCATTCTTCTGAGCCCCCACTGTCATTTAGTAGAGCTGAAGTCTCTGCTGTCTTAAAGCCAACCAACCAACCGAGACAAAGCTCAGCCTGCCCTCTCCTAGCTGTCCTCTTTCCCCTCCCCTCACTCCTGGCTCCCTCTCAGCCCACAGAGCTCACCTGACACACGAGCAAGAGACAGCCTCCTGGAAGGGGAGCTCCAGAGTTAAGAGTTGGATGGCAGGGACCTGAGTCTCAGCTCCGTCACGTCTCAGCTCTCTGACCTAAGCCAAGCTCATACTAGGCTTCTGTGACTCTCACCTCCTTAATGTCTAAAACGGGGGGTAGAGGTTTTGAGGATTAAGTAGATATTGTACATGAGCCAATAGCACAGTGGCTGGCATACAGTAGGTGCTCCATGCCTGAGAGCTAATAATGCCTACAGCCTTCTCTGCAAGCCTGACTGTTCCCTTTTCTTCCTAGGCTGCCCGACCCCTCTGCAGCCTCTGTCTCCTCCTTCTTCTTCTCTGAAATGATCTCCCTCCTTGCCTTTAGTGCTGGCTGCTCTCCTGGTTTTCCTCCCTGGTCTCTGGCCTCTCCATTTCCGCCCCATCTCTTCAGTGGCTCCTACCCTCTGCTGATGCCTGCGATCTTATACTCTTCAGGGTCAGTCTTCAGCCCTCTAAAGGGCTTTAACTATTTAATTTCCAAACTGAGTTATAAATTAATTAGTTAATTTTCTCCTTCACTGCAAAAACCATAAATCCAAGTGCCTATGATTTCTGGCACAGATGCCTCAAGCTCAGTAGATCGGAAATGGAAATCACTATTCTTCTCAAGTCGATTCTTTCTTATATTTACCCATTTCAGAGGATGGTGCCATATTTCTCTGATTATCCAAATCAAAAACCCAGTTGGAGAATGCAAGGAAAACAAGCAAAGGAGAAACATGTGGAATTATCCAAATGAAGACTGAATGGAATCGCTACTCTCCTTTTTAGCATCCGCTCCGTGCCAGTTTGCCAGTCTCCATACCCGGTGCTTTTGTGTCTTTTATTCACTCAACTTCCCTGACACAGGAAATTTAACTTCACAGATGTGGCCGCTGAGGTCCCAAAAAGGTCAGTCCCTTGCCACCTCCCATCTCTTGTCCACACGGGAGAAAGGGCACACTTATTTCCTACTTGTTTGGTTTCAAAAAAAGAGAGACGTTTCTTAGAAACTCTGGGCCTCCTGCCCCTCCCCACGGGGGTGGTGCTGTGGCTTCTCTGATTACCGAGATGGGGGGAGGGACGAGCTCGTGTGGCCGAGGGCCACTCCATCTCTTCCTCCAGGAGCTTCACACACTGCTCTGAGCCTCCCACGCGGGAGGAGCAGGGCTGTTCCTGGAGCGGGCGGCTATGTCTAAATCTGGGGTTTGATATTAAGAAACCTATTATTCCTGCTCATCTCAACCCCATCCTTTAATTCGGCTCTCATCAGTAATAAAACTGACACTTTGATCACTTTTCCTTTATTTCATTCTTGTGCATTCAGCAATCTATTGCTGAGAAGTATAAATGTCGCAAGTAGAGGCTGAAAAAAGAGTGAATAGCGGGCATTTTCAACTGTGTGTCATTACACGTTAAATACATGCTGAGGATATGGAAAATGAATTGACGTTTGATGGAGAGGTGGATTTATAGCGGTGGGAGTTAGGATCTTGTCATCTCAGCACTGGCTTATGTCTCTCAATTGCTCATTTTGGTTTTGTAGAAGTGTCTGTCAGCAAAATGCCAGTGGGACCAGGGAAGCCTGGCGTGCATCTGAGTAGAAGGTTTTACTGCTAGCATCATCGGTTTTCCCAAATATGTCTCCCATGTTACACAGTTGAAGTTAACATGAGATTTATTTATAAGAAAAAAAAAAAAAACTGTTGGCAGTTTAGAACATCCAAAACAGTCAACATTAAAACAATACGCTTGTTAAACAGCCAGACTAAGTATTCTACTGTCAAAATAATCGCAAAAATAGACAAAATATTTAAAACTTCATAGCACCTGTTACCAACAAATTATTCTCATCTTTTCACATATCTTCCCATTTAATAGCTCCTAACTACTGCTCCTCTCTTTGAAATTCAAGTCTTGTCTTATCATTTTTATTTTTAAATGTATAAAAGCCTAAGGCAACTTTCGCCATTGGAAAAAAAAAAAACACAGATCAATTCTTCCTTGTTCGGAGGAGGCACGTGGTCCTGCCGCCTGCCAGCGGAGGTGACGATGGCACTGGGGAGAACTCTCCCTTCTCGTGTACAAATGACTGACTTGGGCTGCTTCTCTTAAGGTCTCTTTGAACTGGGAAATCCTGTGCTTCTAATTTTCAGTTGATTTAAATCACATTAATAATTTTTCAAAGTAGACCTAGAAGGTACTGAAATGGATTGTTAATTTTGTTGAATGTGGATTTTAAAAAATGGTTTTGGAGGACGCTGTCTCTACTATATTAAACTTTGTATTTTTTTAATCACTGCCATTACAGGTATTTTATCCTTTTCCAGAACCACAGAGAAGGAAAAAACGTGATGAGCTGCCATCCCCATGCCACGGTTGAAACATTAAGAGCACATAAAAAGGAAAAGAAAGATGATAAAAGAATAATTAAAGGCATGAAAAAGCACTAACGATGCATCCTTAGATTATATAAAAATTAATGGCGACTACCTTTCATTTCCACTTTTTCCATGGAAAAAGATGTTTTTATTTCATGGTGCGTGGAGAGAGGCTGACCACCAATAAACACAGAATCCTTATATGACTTTATGTCCTAGACCTGTCCCACTGAAGAGTGACAAAAACGGCAGTGCCTGCCACAAGGTAGAAAAGCAACGGTTCCCTAACCAGTCTCCCTGCCCCCTGTCTGTTCCCATGCTCTACACTGGCCCGAGGATCTCTCTGAAGCACAATCTGTCCCTGTCACCCAACTGCTTAAAATGTGCCCATGGACCCCGAAACATACCAAATAAAAACTAAATTCCTTAGAATGCCATCTGAGCAATCCTGCTTCTGGTTACCTACTGAAGAGAAATGAAAACATCCGCACACAGACTCGTGAATACATATTCGCTGTAGCACTGTCCCTAACAGCCCCAATGTCTGCCAGCTGGTGAAGGGCAGACACTCTGTGGCCCAGCAGAACGATGGAATATACTCAGCCACACACACAATACAGCACACACAACACGGCCGCAACAGGAATGCATTACGTTAAGCGAAAGAGGCCAAATTCAAAAGGCTACTGCCTAGATGATTCCCTTTATACAGCATTTTTGAAAAGGAAAAACTGTAGAGAAAGAAAACAGATAAGTGGTTTCAGAAGCTAGGGGTGGGGAAAGGGGTTGACTATAAAGGGTATAAGAGAATGTTCAGGTTACGAAGTTTAGTATTTTAATTTTAGTGGACAGACTGTATCTAGATGTTCATGCACATGTCAAAACTCATTATTGCACACTTGGACACATATAGTTTGGATTAACTTTACATAAATTATACCTCGGTACTGACTTAACAAAAGTGTTATAGGGTAGAGACAGGCCACGTGATTCACAATGTAGACTCTTATCATAGGTATAATAGTATGAAACTCATTTGGGCATAAAAACATACTTTTAAAAATAAAATTCAATCTGGTTTTTAGCACCCTTCCCCCGTGAACCTATCAGGAGGTAATTCAAACTCAACCATGCTTAAGAGGCTCCATCTTGTAAAAAAAAAAAAAGAAAAAAAAATGCTCTCCTAGACTTATCTAGGCTCTTGATGATATCTATGTTCTTTTCTTATTTAATATTCTAGATACCTTTTCTACTACTGACGACCCCTCCTCTTATTCTTTCACCCCTTCAAGCACCCTACCGTTTTTAAAAAAAGGTGTTGACTACTCCTGAGCTACATCAAAACATTGCCATTCTTCAACTAATTAATAAGATGCCACTGTGTTCCAAGGGATTGTGCTACAGTCCTATTGGGAAAAAGGCATAAATGGATAATTCACCTTTAGAGGAATGTGTATAGGGTGGGCCGAGAGTGGTATCATCTATTCAGGAGGAAGGAGGGAAGCTGAGACTTACATACACCCAGGGCCAGACAGAGGCAGCATTCCAGGCCTCCAGAGGAAAGAGGATTTACTTTGCAATTTGATCACAATTGGGAACTTGCACTTTCATTGCTAATTATTTTTCTTGTAAGTGAAAGACTGAAAATCTACTGCTGCTTGGAGGAGGGTACCATATAAGTGAATGTTCTCATTATGGGACTCCGGGCTTTCCAGAATTTTGGAAAGCTCAAGGTGGAGATATTGATGAGGGACCTCGGGCACTAATTTGCTTTCTCCCACATCTGAGGACATGTTCTTAGTGATGCTGAGCCTGCTTCAAGAATGAGGAGAGGTCCAGAGTGCATGTTTACAGGGTATAAGTTTTGTTGAGAGAAGATGTCCACCCCAACTATGAAATAGCAGTGGCATAGCAAGAATTGGGCTTTTGAAAACATACAAGACAAAGAGGGAACAGTTAGCTATAGCTCCACCTCTCCACCCAGACGAGGGATTCTAGATATTCACGCTAAGGGTTATGGCATCTGCTCCTGCCCTAGGTTGCCAGTTTGTGCTTGATACAATTTTATATGGATAATTAAAGACCTTAACTTAATGAGAGAGAGAGAGAGAGAGAGAGAGAGAGAGAGAGAGAGCGAGCACGCACAAGGGAGAGAGGGAGAGAGAGAGAGAGAGAATTTCTTCCACCAACTCAAAACCCACCTGAAACACTATATATTTATTCAAGGTAAATAACATATATCTCGAGCTCTTTTACAGTTGTGTTTCCTTGAACCAGCTTGACTTTCACAAATTGGGCTCTAGTTTCTGTTTTCATCTCCCGTCAGTTACCTGCAAAGCAGATTATACTTCCTTTATACAGCCTCTCAAACATGGCATGAAGTTTTGACACATCTGTGACTTTTCTCATGACATTTCTTTGCCTAGAAAACAGTTCCCTCTGTTTCTACCAAAGATTACTCTAAACTCTTGAGACCAAGTTTAAATGCCATTTCCATTTTCAAGTCATCTAAGACATCTTCGTGCAAAACAAACAAACAAACAAACAAACAAAAAACAAAAAAACAAAAAAAACTATAACTGTTTCTAGAAAGAGTAAACTTTCCATCAAAAAGTTTAAGTTGGTCGTATGTATAGCATGTTCTTGCTACCCTCCACACCTTGCAGGATTGTTAACTTTTGTGAGGAAAAAGCTGTATCTTACTTAGAATTTAGTTCCAGCATTTAGCAC
This sequence comes from Eidolon dupreanum, assembly GCA_028627145.1. NCBI lineage: Eukaryota > Metazoa > Chordata > Mammalia > Chiroptera > Pteropodidae > Eidolon > Eidolon dupreanum. The sequence continues at coordinate 43,899,525 of CM053511.1, forward strand.
ATGGATTGTCCAAGAGAAAGTCCTCAACAAATGTTTCTGAACATATGAATGAATATAAACATGAATGAACCAAGACAGTTTAGAAGAGGATAAGGTCGTGTTACTTTGTTACTTAGGCATATCAGCTGTTTAAAAAAAAAAATCAGAAAATTGTAAGCAACCAAGACAGAATAAACCAAGAGTAGCTTGCTTTATAAAGAAGGCCTAATCCAGAAAGTGTCAATGGATAACGGTGGAAGGGACAGGGGAGGAAGAAAAAGAAAGAAGGTATAGATGAGACAATCACCATAGAAAATTTTATAGAAAACACTGACATGTATTTCATGTCTTATTCCATTTTAGTTTTTCAGTATATTTAGCACTTTAGAACACAAATGGCAGAATACTAGACACAACTAAAACTAACCAGTAAGTTATGCAAAGTTCAGCTGATTTTAGTAAAACATAAAAACTTCACAAAGAAGCTTTCTTTTATGGTCTAAATCACTGCTTAATGCCTTATCAAATTATCTCCTGATAGTAATAGTTGACATTTATTGATTACTTACTCCACTAGACATGTGTACCTCCCTCAGGCGGCACACATTGTAAACAGTAGGAGCCAAGACTGGAACTTGGGGTTGTCTTGGCTCCAATGTCTCTGCTTTTGACCACTTTGTAAGATCTCTGGCATCTGGCCCAGAAGTTAAGACAGTAGGGTGTCCCTAAGGGCTCTGAAATGATGACAGAGTGGAATGAAGTATAAGTATTATGCAATGTAAAGGAAGGAGCTGAACTTTGTACTTGTCTCAAAGGATAAAGGTAGTTCAACAACCACAATAATTTTCTTTCATTTTCTATCTTGAAGACCCAGTGTTTACGTATTATACAGAGATACCCTGGTTTGGCAGGAAGATTACAGGGGATGGAGTCTGGAGGCCAGGGTGCGAGCCTCAGTTCTCTCCTTCTTGGGTGACCTGCATAACCTAACTCCCATGAAATGGGATAATATCTGACTCCCACCTACTAAACACAAATGAGCATAAAATACATGTTAGTCATGAATTCCATCTATAATGCCTTAGTTTCACCTACTTTAAAACTCTTCTCTTTAATTAAACAGGAGATGTGTATGACATACTTTATCAGCAAATTATTGAGGAATTAGTATCATTATTTTTTTTGAGATATCAGATTTGGTCAAATATTTCCCTGGCAGAGATCTGAGGCAATTACTATCTCTTTCCATTTTGTTTTCCTGAGTTAACAAAGGACTAAGGAGTTACAGGGCCACGTTATACTTCTCTTGCTCCCCAAACCTTCCTTCTAGCTGAGCCACAGAAAATATGGAAGACTGATTTTTGTTATAGGTATCCAAAAGTGGAATTTGATGAAAAATAATCTAAAAGGCAAAATGATTTAAGGGAAGGAAAGGCAAAAATAAGATATTAAAGAAAAATGTGCTCTATATTTGAGAAGTGGCCTGAGGCTGAAATAATCATGTAATGCTTGATTGCAATATTATTCATGTTAATTAACAGTTAACCGAAGACAGACCCCATTACATATTTTAATCTTCCTATATTAGAATTGAAAGTTAATTTTGCTTTTCTTTTTGAAATTAATGATAGATTTTAATATTAAAAAAAAATCTCTACATTACATCTGTTTGGCAGTGGGGAAATCTATAAATTAAGGCAAATGATAAGAAGGAAATAATAGTGCAAAACATTCAGTCCTAGGATTTTTGAAGAAATTCTAACTGCTGGGTACAGGGAAAACAAGCCTGCATCTCCCAGAGTTCCTCCAAGGCACAGGCAGGAGATGGGGTAGGAGCCCTCAGTTCTTCACTCTTTCATTTAAAAGTGGGAATTGTGAAAGACATCCCATTGCTAGGCTCCACTCTGGGATGTGAAATGAATCTGCTATCGTATCGAGAGAGTCATGTCATTTGCTACTGAGAAACCCAATCAGCAGACAGCCACAGGAGTGCTTCTGGCAGGAGTCTGTACTGTCATCGTGAGAATGAAAAAGTAATGTGTCTGATCCAAAAAGAACTTTCTGAGGCTACTTCCTTTAATGCTATCTACCTTATACGTACACAGTACTGGGGGAACAGGTAAATCTGGGCAGCCCTGGGGGAAGTTCTCTCCCTCGCCAGCCTTGACAGCACCTTGGTGGGAAGACAGGTGGTACACACTTGCTCTGCCTCCTACAGCTAGGGAATAATGAACTTCTGTTCTTCTCAGAATTAAATATCAACTATACACCAGCAGGAGTTCAATATTCAAAGCTTAAACTTAACAGTTTGCATAAATATTTTTCAGATGAGAGACACTAACTAAAATAACACAATAAACATTAGATAAAGGGCAATTGTTTTCATCTGCCCCCTCTATTGAACTAATGTGGGATTCAGCTGGGAGTGTTCAATGGTGCTAGCAAGTATTCCAGTTTATTAAATGTAGTCTGCTGTGTCCCCATAGGCTTATTTTAATAAATTATACATCACTCCCCTTCTAGAGTAATAATCCTTTAACAGATGTGACCCCATATGTTAAATTAGAAATTTCAGAAACACTAAAGTGATGTGTTTTCTATACATAACAGAAAACCCTTAAGTGCCAAGGCAGTACACAGGTTTATCAACAGCTGCTTCTGACGTTGTGAATTACATCTCCATGTGTGCTGTTCCATGAGAGAATAGCCACCTTCCCCAAATTTTACTTTAGTTACAATTTAACAATCTTGGGCTGCTGGTTCTCTAGCCCATCATTTTTCACAAATAACAGATCAGAAAGATGGAGTGAGGGTTACTTGAATCAGAGCTACACTCAGCAGCAGAAAGTAAAAGCTGACAGACTGAAGAAAGTCAAAAAGACCACCAGAAATGAACTCAGGTCAAAGTGCATCGTGATACGGGCCAAATGGGGTAGAGGTAAACAATGCTACTAGCACAGTGACCCCAAAAGGCATCACTGCACAACTGGTGTTCATTAAAACAGGCATTACAGTCTTCAATCATCAAGGAAAGTTAAATTACAATTTTAAGAGGTAGAGATGAACAAAACTATTTTAGAAAAGTATCTATCAAATTCTATTATTTTTATTTAAATGGTGCTTGAAGTTATTTCAAGTCATCTGTAAGTATCTGTTTCTATTCCCAGTAATGTCAAATAAAATAATATTTTCCAAGCCTGCATCTACATCAGTATCACCAGGGGAACAAAACAGACACTCCCAAGTACTATCAAACAAAAACTGTGGGGGGTGGGGCAGGTAATTTTGCTCTACAACATCTCAGATATATTTACAGATTAGTATACATTCTATGAATGAATAATTTAGGTATTTGCAAGCTTAGTTCCTAATGCTACCCTATTTTTTATTTGATTGTTCACATGTCAACAGGATCTATATGTTTGATTGCTGTTTTTTAGCACTGATATTGGCTGGTTTTGATGATTATATCATTTAAGACAGAAGTTACATCTGATTCATATTCTTTAAGACATTATCTGAGATTTCACCAAACCCAAGTGGAAATCTTTAAATACTTTAAAAACTTGATCATTGCAATGACAAAAATCCCAAGAGTGCCTTTAGAGGTTTTCCCTGGGTGATGAAAATAAAAACCTGATATCACAGAATTTATTAATCTAGGTTGGTAGGAATGGTGGTAGACATCATGAGATGACCATAAACTTTAACAACCCAACTGTAAAGATCTGGGTCTCACATGAATGAGAAATAGTTGAGTTTACTTGGGTAATACATAATAATAAAGTGACAGGCAAACTATTTTTGCTATTTTAACATATAGAAAATACATGTTTAAATAACCAGCTTTTCATTACAGACAAATATGAATATGGATCAGTAACAGAGACAAAACCTATACTCATATATATTGAAAAATAAAGACATTCTCTTTCTGAAACAGAGGTAGAGAAAATCACAATAAAGAAGGAGATGTTATCTGCAAATACTAAGGTTGAGAGCATACTTTAAAAATAAATTCAAATTTCTAAACATTTCCATGTCATATATGAAACAATAGTTTGCAAGGCACTATACATCAGACAATGAATCACAGTGATTCCTGAGAGAGAAATCAAAAATTTCAAAACCAGTAATAAAAAAAAAACAACTAAATGTAGACAGGAAGAACAGATGATTTATACAGGGAAACAAAAATAAGGACGATAGCAGATTTCTTATTAGAAAAAAATGGAAGGGAGAAGAGAATGAAGTAATATTTAAAGTACCAACAGAAAAAAAAAATGCCAACTGAGAATTCTATACTCAGCAAAAATATCTTTCAAAACAAAGGAATAAAGGCTTTTTCAGTCATACAAAAGTTGAAAGAGTTCATCACCAACTGGCCTACACTACAAGATATGTTCAATGACATGCTTCAGGAAGAAGAAAAATGATAATACATGGGATTATAGGTCTACATAAAAAAGGAAAAAAACTGAAAATGGTAACTATATGGGTTAATATATGTTTTCTTTCCTATTATTTAAATCTCTAAAAAATAGTTTTTTTAAATAATTGTTTAAACAAAAATAACAATGTAGTATAAGCTTTAGAGTAAAAGTAAAAGGTGTGAAGAAAACACAAATTCAAATAGGAGATGTATATTATTGTAAGGTTTTATATAGTATATGTGAAGTAGTATGACATCACTTCAAGGTAGGCTATGATAAGTTAAGGAGCTATACTTAAACCCTAAAGTAATCACTTAAGTAACGAAACAAAGAATTGTAGCTACCAACCCAACAAAAAAGATAGAATGGAATGTAAAATTGTTCAATTACTACAAAGAAAGGCAGAGAAAGAGAAAAAATGCCACAAATAAGAGATGTAACAGAAAACATACAGCCGTAGATTTAAATCTAATCAATTAAATATAAATTACAATTATATATCCTAATTAAAAGCTAAAGAATTTCAGCTTGAATGAAAAGAACAACTATATATTGACTACAAAAAATACACTTCAAATGCAAATATACGAATAAGTTAAAAGCAAATGGAAGAAAAATGGCACACCATTCTAATAACAGCAAAGGAAAGCTGGTGTGCCTAAATTAATATCAAAGTACGTTTGAGTCCAAAGAATATTATCAGTGGTGAAGAAGGTTACTGCATAATGATAAAGGAGTTATTCGTGAAGAGAATATAATAATCTTAATGTTTATGCATCTAGTAACAGAGCTTCAAAAATCCATGAATCAAAAACTGACAAAAGTATAAAGAGAATAGAAAAATCATGAGTCCATCAGAGATTAAGATACTGCTCACTCAATAACTGATGGAACAAGTAGAGAGCATATCAGCGAGGGCACAGAAGACTTGAAAAATTATGAACCAATCTGACCTATTTCTAGAACACTCTCTTAACAACAGTAAAATACACATCTTTGCAAGAACAGTTTCTAAGCTTCCACCTTAAGAAACTGGAAAAAGAAGAGAAAATTAAACCAAAAGTAGAAGAAAGGAAACAATAATAGATATCATTAGCTTAGAAAGCAGAAAAGTAATAAAGTCAATAAAATTAAAGGTATTTTGAGGGAAGATAAATAAAATCCCAGCCAGAACGATCAGGAAAAAGAGCAAGATATAATAAAATAACCAATATCAGGAAAGCATCAGGTGATAGCTCTAGATTCTTTTTTAAAAGAATAATAGAATATTATGAACGGTTATGCCAATTAATTCTACAAATTACATGAACAGACACAATTCTTGAAAGACAAATTCCTAAAGGTTACTCAAGAAGAAATAAATAACTTGAATATCCTATATCAATTAAAGAAGTTGAATTTGTAATTAAAATCGTTTTCACAAAAAAACTTTAGGCCCAGTCATTTGAGGAAGAAACAATGCATAAATTCTTAAAGAGAAATTGCTGACTAACTCATTCTATGAGGTCAGCATTCCTGTGAAACCAAAACCAAGCAAAGCCATTACATAAAAACAAAACTACAAACTAATTTCCTCAGGAACACTACTGTATAAAATTCTAAAGAAAATTTTCACAAATTAAATCCAACAACATATATAAAAGAATGCATCATGGGGTTTAGCTTAGGAATGTCATCTTAATACAATAAAAATGAAAAAAAAAGATCATTGCATTAGACATAAGAAATAGTCTTTGACTGAATCAAAGCCCCATTCATGATAAAAACACTCAGCAATATAGAAATAGAAAGAAACTTTCTCAGTCTAAGCAACTATGAAAAATTCACAGCTATCATACTTCAATGTGAAAGACTGACATCATACTTAACGGTGAAATATCAGGAACAAGAAAAAGATATCTACTCTCATAAAGTCTGTTCAACATTCTACAGGAGGCTCTAGCCACTGAATCAGTCAAGAGAAAGAAAGAAAAAGCATCCTGATTGGAAATAAAGAAGTGAAACTGTCTTTATTTAGAGATGACATAAGTATCTTTATGAAAAATCTGATATAAAGCTATAGGAAAGCTACTGGAACATATAAGTGAGTTAAGCAAGGCTCCAGGATAGACGATCAATAAAGAAAAATCAATTTTCTTTCTATATATTAGTAACAAACGACAGTGAATTGAAGTTATAAAGTAATACCACTTACAATCACATCCAAAAATGTGATATACTTAGGAATAAATCTGACTAAAGTTGTAGAAGATCTGTACTTGAAACACTATAAAACAATTCTGACAGAAACTTAAAAGATTTTAAATGCAAGACACATCATATTCATAGATTAGCAGACTCAACATAGCAAAGATGTCAATTCTCCCCAAATAAATATATAGATTCTATGCAACTACAGTAAAAATCTCACCAGTCCTTTTTATGTGGTAGAAATTGACAAAGTAATTTTAAAATTGATGTGAAAATACAAAGACCCCCCCATTATAGCCAAAACAACTGTGAATAAAATGAACAAAGTTTGAAGGCTAATATTCTGTGATTTCAAGACTTATTATGAAGCTACAATAATCAAGACATTGTGGTTTTAGTGTTGAGATAAATAGATCAATGGAACTGAAAAGAGTCCAGAAATAGACCCATATAAATGGACACATACATGGATATCTTCAACAAAGGTGCATAGGCAATTCGGTGGAACAAAATAATCTGTTCAGAAAATTCCACTTGAATAATTGGATATCCATATTTTTAAAACGAAATGCCATCTATATCTTTACTACATACAAAAATTAACTCCATATGAAACACAAACCTAAACATAGAACCTAAAACCATAATATTTCCCAAATAAATCATTATAGAAAATCTTTGTTACTTTGGGTTAGGCAAAGACTTCTTAGGCATGACTCCAAGAGCACCATCCATAAAAGAACAAATTCATAAATTGAACTTCATTAAAATTAAAAATATCTTCAAAAGCTATTACTAAGAAAATGAAAAGACAAGCCAGAGGCTGGAAGAAAATATCTGCAAGTCATATATATGATAAAATGTTATAAAAATAATGTATAAAGAATTCTCAAAAAGAATACAAACAACTCATTTTTTAATAAGGACAAAAGGTACGGACAGACACTTCACTGAAGAAGAGATAAGATGAGAATTAAGTTCATGAAAATATGTTCAATTTCGTTTGTCACTAGGGAAATGACTGACCAGAATGAAACTACACACCTATTAGAATGGTTACAATTAAAAAGTCTGACCAAGTGTCGGTATGGATGTGGAAGAACCAGAACTCATACATTCAGGTTGATGAGCATGTAAAATTCTGCTGATGAGCATGTAAAATTAAATTGTAAGTCCGCTTTGGAAAACCATTTGAGAATTTCTTAAAAAGTTAAACACACAACTACTATTTGATCCAATCATTCCTCTCCTAGATAGTTACACAAGGGAATGAAAACATATGCCACTTGTACATGAATGTTCACAGTGGATTTATTTGGTGCTAACCAATAACTGGAAACAACCCAAATATCCATCAACAGGTAGATGGATAAACAAACTATTACATCAATAAAATGGATATTGTTCATCAATAAAAAGGAATGAACTATCACTACATACCACAACATGGATGAAATGCCAAAATAATTGTTGAATGAAGGAAACCAAACAAAAACAGGGCACATACTATATGATTCACTCACATTAACTTCTAGAAAATCCAAACTAACAGACAGGGAGGGACCTTAGTGGATGGGGATGGGGGTGCATACAGGAGAGACTACAGAGGAGCACAAGGGAACTTTGGGTGTCACTGGACATGGCCATAACCTTGATTGCAGCGAGGGTTTCATGGCTGTATATGTGTTGAAACTTATCAAATCGTAGGCTGTAGGTGAAGTTTATTTATGTAAACTCTATCTCAGTTTATTCATAATAAAAATATAACCATAATGCTACAATCATATCTAAAAAGAAGTTAACAATAATTCCTGAATATCATAATTGGAAACTTTCACTGAATAGTCTGTTTACATTTCCTTGTCTTTTTTTGAATTTATATTTTTACAGTTTGTTATTCTGAAATGGGATCCAACAAGGTCCAAAGACTGTAATTGGTTTTGTCCCAAACAAATGAGTCAGAACTTTCCACAGAATCTTATGAGTTATTAATTGTCCAATTAGAAATACTGAACAGAAGCGTGCCAAGAATATTTTAGGACATACATAACTACCATCCAAATAGCTTTAGAGAAACAAAAAACAGCCTAGAATCTGCTCTGATCTGTTCAGCACTGCAATTTAGTTATCATCGATTCTGTAGAGAAATGTGGACATTGGTTTTCAAACCACTGATAAACATTTATGGAGTACTCTGCTGTTTAGTGTAGGGACACGAAGATGAATATAATCCTGCAGTAGACTGAATGAATGTTTATGCTCCCAGTGATTTCATCTGTTGAAATCCTAACCCCCGAGGCGATGGCGTTAGGAGGTGGGCCTTTGGGAGGTGATTAGGCCATGAAGGTGAAGCCCTCAGGAATAGGATTACTGCTTTATAAGAGACTCCCCAGAGCTCCCCAGTCCTTTCCACCACGTGAGGACAGAGCGAGAAGGCACCATCCACGAAGCAGATACGTCGCCAGGACCCGAGCCTGCTGGCACTTTGACCTCGGGCTCCCTGGCCTCCAGAACTGAGAAATACTTTTCCGTTTAGCCACCCAAAGTGTGGTATTTTTGTTACAGCAGCTCAAAGGAACTGAGTAAATATCTATCTTCAAATAAGTTACACATTAGAAAGTAGGGGAAAAAAATAATGACTAGAAAAGAAAGCTGAAAATGATCAGGCAAAATAAGAACTACAAAATACTTGGGAACACAAAGATGCAAGGAAGTACTTCTAATTGGGACAATAAGGTAAAAACTGAGAAAAAAAATCTGAGCTGAATCTTAAAGTAGAGCTCTAATGTGAGATGAGGTAGAGGCACGAAAAACATCTTCCAAAGAGGAAAGTACAGAGGTGGAAATGTGAAAGAGGCGCTTTCAGGGGCCTGTGAGAAGTCAGGTGAAATTACATCGGGTTCTGGGTCAAGACAGTGATGGTCAAGCCTACATTGGTGGCTTGGAGCCAGATTATGGAGTTTCTTGAACAATATTCTGAGGAATTTATACTTCATTCCACAGGCAATGTGGTATAACTGATGGTTTTAATAAATGACCGTAAATAATCTGTGTTTTCAGAAGTTTCTCTGGTCGTGAGTACACACAAGTGGAAAGGCAAAGACTAGAAGTAGGAAGTCACTGCCAGAGGGTTAAATTCCTGGCTACATTACGTGATTAAATTTTAGGAGAAAAAGATTTTAACATAAAAGTTAGAAATAATTAAATTTGAAAATATCAAAGAAAAAACATTATAATTTCTTATCAGTAAAACTTAGTCAGATACATCCATTTTCACTTGAATAAAAATACATATATTAATTTCATCATGTTTATAGATTATCCTATTTTTTAACATAATGAACTACTACTCATCATGCTGTCACTTAGAGAAAGCAGTGACATTCTAAAAAAGCACAGATTGTCAGCCCAAAAGATACAATACATATTGTGATTCTTTTTATGAATAATGTGCAGCTTATTTTTATGCAACAGCACACCACATGTTTTGGTTTTTAACAGATGGCGAACTCTTTTTACCAGGGTTTTAAACTTGCACACTGGGAATGAAAACTATTTATACAGTAAACACTTTAGCTAATCCTATCTTTGGACAAGTTTAATTAAAGAATGAGATACCAATAGCACAATCAAGCAGACTCATGGGAGGAAGCTTGCTTCCTCGCTGAATACATTATTTTACCCCAGCAATTTAAAGCATCCATGGAAATTAATGGCACTATTGAGTTTTATAATAAATTCGTTAAGCATTTAGCTTTTTCTTTGATAGCTGTTTTCAAACCCAGTGTTAATAAAGCTTTAACACCCAAGGTAGAAGGAAAGAATAACTTACTTTTTAATGAGATGCCATGACAAGCATTCCTCAAATAGCTCTCCAAACTCTCAGACCTTATTCGGCTTGTAGATGTTCATTTTCCACATATAAACATTTTCTAGGGGAACATCCCTGAAGAGTCAGTATTCTCTTCTTGCACTTAAGACATTAAATATACCGGGAGGTTGTGAGGATTAAGTTTATCAAATTTATTAAGAACCTCTTAGAAAAGAAATATATATAAGCAGCATTAAATAGCATCTGGATTTGGGGTTTGCATACATTTTATATGAAATAATAGTAGGAGGGAAAATAATAATAGTTGTTTATATCTGTAAGCACGACGCTGGTGACAAACACAAAAAACTTCAGCGGTGGGGTGTGGGCAGGCAGAATCATCTCCATATTTTACACATGGAGAAAGAAAAGCACCAAGAAGCTGAGACTTATTCAAGATTGAGCAGCAAATAAAAAGCTGAAGATCAATGACAAATAAGCATTAGTAGAGCTGACACTAAAACTCTTGATAAAGGACCCCTTTTACTGTACTAGAACAATTTTCTAGTGTTGATCAAGTAACTTCACACCAGAAAGAGGAATTTAAATGCCTGCGAGGGAAATGTTCATGGAAAGGTAAAAAAGATGGCAGCCACTTTAAAGGAGACACAGACTGAACAATCTTTCTAGTTCCAAGTTTCCTGTGACGTCACCATGGGCCTCAACTTCCAAACACCACGTTCAGCACATACTTTCACCCAAAAGCAACACAGACCAAACCAAAAACTTGGTCTAAGATGACTGAGCAGTGAAAACACCGTGTGAGTACTTCATCACGCCAGTGCCCATGCATTATGTTTGATCCTATTCATCTAAAAAACGATTTAAAAATATTCCTCATTTTCAATTTCCAACAAATCTCTCCACTCGTGTTTATAATCACAAAGAAACACTTCGGCAAGTGCACTGCCGAGCTATGATGAGACTTCTCAGGGGGCAGAAGGCAATCTGCCTCTGGCCTCCTCCCTCGCCAGGCACAGAGGTATGCAATTAATGGCACAGACAACACGAGCCCTGCTGGGTCCTGTCCTGCTTGACTGTGGTGACAGTCTACAAGTGCTGTGAAGAAACAGACCACAGAAAAATGCACATAGGGTTCATGGCAGCAGTTAAGAAGCAAGATGCGATATGAATCAAAGTGACGAGGCGCAGAAATAAACAGCTCACCCAAGTTCATTGGTTTAATGTTGAAGCTGTAATTTGCAATTAATGCTGCTTCCACCCTATGACTAGCTGAATGACGTACCCGATGACATCACTAATATGGTGGTGTAAAGGCAGAGAGAAGTCAGCAAATCTCAGGAGAGAAGGGCCAAATTTCAATAAATTCATAATTATTACCTGAAATGCACCTTTATCTAACCTTGGTTTTTATGTAAAGGACATATGTAAATAGTTTTCATCCACTTTTATTTCAAGTTTAGTTTTAAGGGTGTTTTGCACAACTTGAGCAGAGTTGGTAGCTAACTAGCCCTGAAGGCTCTAGATAAATTATATATATATGTACGTAGTCCTGGCAGTAGGGTCCAATTAAATCTTACATGAAACAGGAAAGGAACAATCAAGAGAAGATATCAACAATGGTACTGAAGAATCAAGGGAGAGAAAGTGTAAAATTCATTGGACATTAAAAAAATACGATGACAATTTTCCTCAAAAGTGGAAGGGTCAATCAAGAGTTTTAAGCCAGGGCTCTAATCAGTTTAACCTGTTTTATAGAGAGCATCCCCAGGATTCATCTTGGAGTCAAGATGAGCTGGCTGTGCACAGAAACGTCTACAAGCTATTTCCCCTATCAACCCATCACCCTGCCATTAAAAATGATTAAATGTCTGAATTCATGGGTGGGTGCAAAGCAAATTCTATGTATACAACCCTTGTATTCTACGTAGGTCACCCTCCCACAAAGACTTGGGCTGCTTTCCACTCCCCCACCAGTGGGTGATCCTCCTCCGTGCTCCCACAGCATTTTGTTCATAATCTCTACCTCCTTATACTGTAGGTTTATATTTGCTTTGTTTTCAGGGCACTCCACAGAGCATGGCAAACAAAGGAAGCTGAAATATTTGTTAGACTAATAAATCATCCTCTTAGCTAAAAGCTCCTGTGCCTTTCCTCACAGGAGGGCAACACAGGAAGTGGTGAAAGAGACTTGACCTTCAGCCAACATAAATGAGTCGCTGTATATAACGAGGTGTTAGAATATGTGTAATTCCTTCCCTTACTCCCTTCACCAACACATGCTGACTTCTTAAGAACTAACCCAAGGCAAAATTCACAGTGTTTTCTGATCCTACCATAACCAAGCAGGCAAATGTACTTATCACTGAAAATGAGTTTAGAATTTGCAATATAAATTGCTGCATATTTGCTTTAAATGATTAATATCTTTACAAGTGAACGATTTGGAGGATGTATGAAACAGATGCCTTTAACCACCGCAGTGATGTTTTCTTATTACTTTAGAGGTAAGAGTTTTTTAAAAGTTCTCCCTGGCAACCCAAGAATGGGTCCATGACAATGACCCATTAAATGCTGAGCACCTTCCATGTGCAGGGCACAGCCAAAAAGTGACCCAATAGAGTGGCATGCATTTACTTTTTATGATTAAGTTTATACCTTTCCCCAATATCTTCATCCTATTTAGCAATATGTCTTCACTAAATGATATATCCTAGGTCCCCAGATATTTTATAATGAATATATGATGGTTAAATTAGTTTTGTCTAGCAGTTAAGACTTCCAACATTTGCTGACATCAATGCAATAATTTCAAATGGTAACAGAACAAGCTAGACCTATGAAAATATCATTCATAAAAATTACGTTCTTTAATACCTGAAGTTTGAGCATGTGTAGATGGCAAATGATAATTTGTTAACATTATTCTCTTAGCCACGGTTCAGATTTACAAGGTTTAGCAAAGGAATGGATCAGTGTGAAGTAACAGGACAGTCTATAGATAAGATAGACACGGGCCACAAGAAAGAGAAATGGTCTATAGCCAGATTCAGACCTGGACACCTGCCTAGCCCAGCTCAGTACCTGAAGAAGAAGCAGTTAGTGGTCCTCAGATTTCTGGTGCAGCTAAGTCTGTTTACCACTTGTGGCTCATATACTTCTCTTTAAGAGAGCTGTTTAAGACACTTGCAAGTTTTTACAGGATAGCATCTGCTCTTCTCAAATAATCCTCTTGTTGTCTTTATATTTTTAAGTTAAACAGTCCCTTCAAATGGGATTGAAATATTATCAAGGAAGCAATGATATCTGAACCAAGTGGACTCAATGAAAAATTTTTAGTTAAGATGATGTCAGGACATAGACCAAGTTGACCAGCTGAGCAGCATACCTGACCTAGCGCTTCTCCATCATGACTGCACGTTACAGTTACGGTGCCCCTGAGCTACGACATCAGAATAGTTGGGGGTGGGGCCTGAGGCATTTACTAAAATATCCCACAAGTGATTCTAATACTCAGGCATGGTTAAGAAATGCTGTATTATACACTGGTGCCTAACTAGAATCTAGTTGTGTTTGGGTGCAATGTGGGTTTCAATAGCAGTTAATTATTTATAGTTTAGCTTCACAGGTTCCAGATGGAGGGCGAGGAGGAAAGCACAAGGTTATATGGAAGCGTTAAGGCAGTCGATAAACCATGAGTGTTCCTGATAGCGCTGCACTGACCTCATGCCCAACTGCTGTCTTCCGGGCCCAGCTCTGAAGCGCCATGGCAGGGCTAGTGATGAGGCTCCGGGGTCTGCCAGTGCCCCTGGGGGAATCCAGTGTCCCTCCTCTACCTGGAAATACTTCTTTCAGCTAATGTCCTCCTGCTCCCAGCTTCACTTGAGGGCTGCTCCTGAATTCCTGTGAGAGTGGCTTCTCTCTGTTTCTGAGATATATTTGCCTATTGCCTACTACCTGGCCTCCCAGACCCTACCTGCTGCTTGCACCTAATTTTGTGTCCCATCCTTGAGTGTCTGTCTCACCTCAGGCTCCAGCCACTCCCACCCTGCAGCATCCCACTGCTGACCAGGCTCAGCAAAAGCAAAGGGCTGTAGGTGAAGAGGAAGAAAAAGAGCATTCTAGCAAAAGAGAGAAGTGTGGCTGACATTCCAGGGTGTCAGGGACAAGTGTTGACCTGTTTCCTGGGCAGAATGTGAGAAAATCACCCTGATTGTAACAGAGAAGGTTCAATTTATTTTCACTAATACTTTCCATTGTCAACACATACTTGATTTTTAAGTGAAAAACATAAACGTTGGCAAAATTTACTGCTGTAAATGCCACTACAACCTACCATTATATCAGAAGAATGATGAACACTGTCAGGGAGACTCTGTCATCAGACTGAGGTAATTTTCAGTAATGCACTTTTCAAACGAATACACTCTCCAATTTGAAGTTTTGTTTAAGTAAATGGATATACTCAACTACTGATAGCACTGTCTTTTTAGGGTGCATTTTTTGAAAGCTTAATTTTAAGCTAGCTTGGGTATATGTAGCCAATATGTTAGTCTTTAATCTGCTTCAGTATACAAAAAAAACAATGAGTTAATATACAATAGATTATTCTGATTAGAAGATAAGGTTACATTTCTTATCAATTAAAAAAAAAACTTAGATCCTAACATAATTTTAAAACACACTTATATCTGAGTTTTTTTTGCATAAGAAACCTATTTAACTTTCCTGTTCATATTGTCACAATCATTATGGAAATTACTTTTGTAAAATGTTGAGTGCCAATGGGAAGCATCAGAATGGGATTTTAATGACAGCGAAGAATTTGCTGTTATTGTACTGTGGCGTCTTTCACTGAATAGTCACTCTGGTGGAAACAGGTGTCCCGAATTATTACTTGTACTACAGTATGGTTAAAATCATGAAATGAAAAATAAAAATAAAGAAAATGTGTATTTCAACACAGCTAAAGTTCTACTACACTTGCTGAGACTGGTAATATATGCTGAGCTTATTTAAATCACTAAAATTGCTGTAATTAAACTTCTCTCTAAATCAGACTTGTATAAGTGTCAGAAATCGCCTATAATTAACTTATCTGTAGAAGTAATCAGACAATAACTGCTGGTATATTTTAGGAACCACTAAAACTACCGTAGCTGTTGAATGTAATGACTATAATAAATCTTTAACCGCAGTTATCTCATAACCTCTTCTCACAGCTGCAAGGGTGGGAGGGAGATTGTTTTTTCAAAGCTTTTCCCTGAGTTGGTTTAAATGTGCTATTGCTATACTGCTCTTCTACAATATGGGAAAATTGTGAAGGTGTAGCGGTGTGGCCTGAACTGAATCGCCAGCCCAGGCTACATCTAAGTGGGCTATTGGTACTAATAATGAGGAATATAGAGTGTTTTAGGGACTGCTAAAAATAATCAGCCAGAGCACCTCCAGTGGGCAGGTAAAGTCAGAAGACCTACACACACTGACAGTGCAGTAACTGAGTTCAAGGCAGTGAAGACTCGGTGGAACTCATGTGCACACGTGGAAAGGCCCCCACAGACCAAATAACTTAAGTTTGACGACAGGTGTCTTCACAGCCAGGTACTAGAGGTTTTATCTCAGAAAGTTAAATGAATACCTTATTTGAGGGGAGGACCAGATTTCACACTTCCTAAGCTCCCAAGCCATCTCAATCAAAGCTGTCCAATGTTTTTGTACATATTTTTTTTTAGTTTAAAATAGAAAAATATATGAAAGCAAGAAGATATTGTTGGTCCTGTGCAAAGCACTGTAAGAGATCAGACAACCCATTGTCTTGTGTGTTCATTCATATACTCATTTACTCCAACCACTATGTATCTGTAATGCATCGTACATGAAGTAGATAAAAAAACAAATGGGAAAATATTTTTGCAATATAAAAACCAACAAGGGGCCAATATCAGTAACACAAATGAAACCACTGAAAATCAACAATAAAAAGAAAAAAAAAGATATGAATAGGCAATGAAGGATCCGGAATGGCTTACAAATTTGAGATAGCCAGCTTCTCTATTACTCAGTATAATATTAGCCTTTCATTAAATCAATGAACTATCACTGAAACCACTAAAATAACTATTTGAAGGCACTGGAAAATGACCAAAGACAGGCAGAAACTTAGGAATAGAAAAGTTTATTTTTGAGAGACTGTTCCTCCATTGGGTAAGAATGGTGAGTCTGCAGTGTTCTTGCATGGGGGTGCTGCTCCCCAACCGCTCCAAGCCAGGCGGTGGAAAACTGTGTCTTTCCTCACTGAGCAACAAAACAAATGGAAATTTAAAGGGGAAATTTCGGAAGCAGGAGAGCTACAGAAGGGCTGAGATTCAAGTCTTCAAGTAAACTCTGCCCAAATCCCTGGCTGACAGATAACTTTCTAACCCCATGAGGAACTCCAAGGAACCCGGTGAAAAAGCAGGCAGAAACTAAAGGGCGTTGGATTGATTATACAGTCGACCCTTGAACAACACAGGTTTTGAACTGTGCAGGCACACATACAGTGATGTTTTTTCAATAAACTTCTATACTGTTTTCAATCCACAGTAGGGAATGTGTGGCTGCGGAAGACCAAGAATTGGTCTACGTCATTTTATATAAGGGACTTGAGCATCCACAGATTTTGGTTACTACAGGGGGTCCTGGAACCAATCCCCTGCAGATTCCAAGGGACAACTCAGTGTTTGAGGAGTCAGAAGTTATATGCAGATGTTTGACAGTGCGGGGGGTCGGCAACCCTAAAACCTCTGCATTGTTGAAGAGTCAACTGTATGACTGCAAAACAAACCGCCCCCAACTCAGCACCTTACAACTACCATAAACTGCCATCTGACACAAGCCCCTTGCTACACAGACCCCTCCAAAGGGCTGCTTGCATATTCTCATGACATGGCAGCTGGTTTTTCCAGAGCACATGATCAAAGACGAGCAAGGTAGAAGCTGCCAATGTCTTTTATGATCTAGCCTTGGAAGTTACACTGTCATTTCTGCAATGCCCTATTGGTGACAGAGGTCAGCCCTATTCAGTGGAGAAAGGACTACACAGAGGCATGAATGCTTGGAGGCAAAACTCACTGGGGCCTTCATGGAGGCTAACTACTACAGAAATCTGTCTTTGAAAGATGGACTGCTTCTGGTGAAACCTGCATTTGTTTTGTTTTGCCTGAATACATTTCTCAAGACACAAAGTTTGGGAAGCAGAAAACAGAAGCCCTACTGGCTTGAGGCATAAGATGTCAAAACTTGGGGTTGGCAAAACAATTGATAATTTAGATGACGAATCCCAGATGCAAGCCCCCACACCTGAGTATAAATTCTGCCCAAATCTATAGCAGACCATTGGACTATGCAGGTACAGGGTACCTCCCCATCCACCAGAGTGCTAAACTTAAAAAACAGCCCTGGAAGTCAAAACAGCTGAGCAGAGGCAGTACTGCTTCATACTGCAGGGAAAACAAATTTTCAGTTTGAGTCCAGGCAAATTAACTAGACACCAAGTCTACTAGAAACCAACAATCCTCATTAAAAAACAAAAGAAATTCCAGAGGTGCTATAACAAATTATATCTACAGTCCAGCTTTTAAGCAAAAATTATTAGACATGCAAATAACAGGAATCTCCTGAGCCATCCTGTTATAAAAAAAAATAATAATAATAGTAAAAAAAAGTAGTCAATATCAACTGCCTCCAAGTGTGCCCAGATACTGGGTTTATCAGAAAAACACTTCGAATAAGTGATTATAAATGAGTACAAAAATTAAAGAAAAACATGACATTAAAGAGGAAACAGATAAAAAAATTATAAATCTATAGTGGAAAAGAATCATAGCTGGAATGAAAATTTTACTAGATGAGCTCAGTGGCAGATATGAAATGGCAAAACAAGGAATCACTGAACTTAAAGACAGAGCAATAGAAATTATACAATCCAAAGGAAAAAAATTTTAAAAAAATTAATGGAATTTCAGAAACCTGTGGAACATCATCATTTAGTCCGACATGTAATAGATTCCTATAACATACAGATAGATACCAGAAGTAGCAGAGAGAGAAAGAAGAAAAGAATACTTGAAGAAATAATGGTTGTAAAATGCTTAATTCACAAGATCTTTTGGTAAGAACTGAATGAGAACCTATGTGAAAATAACTTAAAATGTAGTACATTGGATATGCTTAAAGTTCTTTCATACTTTGATATTTCTACTTATATACTCTTCCTGTCCATCATCTGTATCTCATATTATCACCATTAGATGAAGAGATAATTAAAGGAAAAGGGATTTATCACATTTTTTCATGCTACAACTATTTATTCAGCTCCTATAATGTTATGGTTAAGTGCTAACAGGGGGATGTGATGATTAATTTTATGTGTTAACTTCACTAGGCCATGATACCCAGATATTTGGTCAAACATGACTAGATGTTGCTGTGAAGGTATTTTTTAGATAAGATTAACATTTAACCTTTTCCCATTTAGAAAAAAAAAAAGTGCAGTTTGCAGCCAGCATTCATTTAACATTAAATGCAAGAATGCTACGTTTTCTAGGATTTGACATTTTCAGCGATTGAACTATTAAAAATAGAATGCTATAAATAGAATGTCATTTGTTTCTAAAAACTATCTATATACTAGAGTGATGAGAAAATAGTAATAAAAGCGAGATATTTCATGGCAAACCTTGGAGGTAAGGTTAGGGCTACAATCCACGAGTTATCTTGGGGTAAACGCCCCAGCTGCTAGCACCACCAGTGAGTATTCTCCGGGCAAATGGGAACTGGGTTAAATCCGTAGACTTTGAATCATGCAGATTACCCTTCATAGTGTGGGTGGGCTACCCTTCAATCATTTGAAGGCCCAAAGAAAAAGACCCCTCTCCTCCCACAAGGGGGAGAGAATCCGGCCTCCGGATTGCCTTTGGAGCCAGTTGCAACATCAGCTCTGCACTGGATCTCCAGCCTGCCTGTCTACCCTGCAGATTTTGGACTTGCTAGCCTCTATAATCACATGAGCCAATCCTTTCAAATAAATCTCTGTGTCTGTCTTCTGTCTTTCTACTTTTCCTTCCCTTTCTACATACACACACACACACACACACACATCATGTTGGTTTTGTTTTTCTGGAGAACCCTGACAAATGCTGGGGGTTCTGGGAGTCATAGTTCCTACTTTTAAGAAGTTTTTTTGTCTAAAAACTAAAGAGAAAACTCAAAATACATGCTAAAAATCTATAAGCACAGGGATTTGTCTGGGACCATAGAGAAGCACATCTTCCGGTGTAGAGTAGCGATGGGGGTACAGTCAGGGCAGAAGTAGACTCCAGCGCAGTTCTGAAGAACAGGAGTTCGCCAGGTGAACGTGAAATGGGAGGAATGGAAGCGCATTCTGAACGAAGGAAAGCCATAGCAGGAACTAGATCGTGAGGTGCTATGTGCTGTACTAAGGTGTCTAGCTTTTAATTCTCAGGAGAATGTTCTCCATTTTTGCTCAAATATGCCATATATACACACATATATAAATAAATAAACAAACATTTATTTATTTATTTATTTATTTATTTATTTATTTATTTATAAAAACCCCAGGAAAAACTTCATAGAATTTTTTTAATGGAAAAAATTCTTTAGGCTTCATTATTGCCCTTGCTGGTCCGATCTTATTTTCCTCATGACCATGGAAAACGCAGGAGTATTCATATGAGATACTAGCTGCACCAAGCTATTTACTGGCTATAACACAGCCATCTCAGCCTTTTCTTTAAATTGCATTACAAATGTGATTTCTGTAAGGAAAAATTTAGTGTTAAATGTGACTTGCTTTCTAGTGCCATCTGGTGTTTAGTTAAGGCACTGAGTATTACTTTTTAAAATATACAAATAACTAGGAAATCTTTAAATGCCTTCTTAATGACATTCCCAAAATATACTGTTTATGTATATCCTTAATTGTAATAAATAACATAATGGGATATGAAATATTGGTCTAATCTAAGGAGAATTTCAAGAAAAGTCCCTGATCCAAATACAATTTTCTCTCTCTCTCTCACATACACACACACCCACACACACATACACACACACACACACACTCATGCACAAGCAAAAACATGTTTTGCCTTATCAGCGTGGGTATCCTGTTGCTCCTCAAATTTCTTTAAAGACTCATCAATCCTCAAATAAGAGTCATTTGATTTATATTAAACCAATAACATATTGCTTACTTTTATATTCAATGAATTTATTAAAGCACGTCTTTTAAGGTTTGAGTCAGTTTTGCTTCCTCGCTCTTACTCCATATCCTATCCATTAGCAGATCCTAGTGACTCTGCATGCAAACATATGCAGATCTACACACCACTCACCACCTCTGTCCACCCCACATCCTTGACCTGGCCTTCATCATCTCTCACCTGGACTTCTGCAATGTCTAAGTGGTCTTCCTGCTTCCAATCTTGCACCCCTAGAGCAAGAATCAGCCTTTTAAAACACAAAGAAGATTATATTAATCTTCAGCTTGGAATCTCCCAGTGCCTTCCAGTCTCCCTCAAGATAACAGACAAAGCCTGTCTTCAAAGGCCGCTGTGATTCGGATCCTTCGGATCCTTGCAACCTCTGTGACGTCTCACACTCCCCTTGCCCCTCGCACTCTCACCAGCCACACCTCCTCACCAGTCCTCACACACCTTCGGGACTATGAACGTGCTACTGCACCCGGGAACTCTCTTCTCCAGGTGGCTGCACGGCTCGGTCCCTTTCATCTTCAAATGTCAGTGTCCAAGAGGCCCATCTCTAGAGCAAGACCCCTGCCCACCATCATTCTCTGGACTCTTGTCCTGTTTTATGTTCTTTTCCACAGTTATCACTGCCTATTACATTCTAATCGCACATCTACACACACACACACATACACACACACACACACACACACACACAAGTACCACGAGAACTGGGCTTTGTTTTTATTGACTGCTTTGGTCCCAGTGCCTCAAACAGGGTCTGGTACCCAGCAGGTTCTCAGATATGTTACTGAGTAAATGAATAAAAAATCATTGTTCGAATTTGACATCTAATAAGCCATTTTTGCATCACATTACTTTGTAGTTCACACTCATATTTTATGATTATGGAATATGGAATCTATGGGAAAAGATGACATCCAGTGGGGAGAAACTGATACAGCAATTTTATCTAAAACAAATATAAATAATCTGACTCAAATCAAGAATCTGGCATCTCCAAGTGTGGGCCTATTTTGGAATAAACCCTATCCCAAACTCGTGACTCTATCAAAATAAACTAGATCTAACTCTTTAAAAGAAAGGAATCATAAAATTATTAATCCTAAGTAAAAAAAAAAAATCTTCCACTGTCATCAGTATTTCCTCATCAGTATATTTAAGGGAAGATAATAATATAAGTAGAAAATTAGACAAACCTAAAATGTAATAATTCATCTCAAGGCAAATTTATAATTACCATTAAAAAGAATCTCCATTTCTATATGATGAAACTGAAGTCAAACTATTGAAACACATTTAATGTTTTTACTGCATATTCCAAAAAGTAGAAGACTCCCCTTCTTTCTTCCCTATCCGTTAACAGCATCACATAAATCTGAGTATAAAAAAAAAATAAGGAATTCCCAAAGCTAACAATCTGCTCAAATAAGGTTTTCAATAAATCTGTAGTAACATTTATTCCTGCATTTCACACTCAAGAACATACTGTAGTTACAAATATCTTTTGATTGGCACTGATGGAAACTGTGAGTTTTCCATGATGAGGAGTGATGAACCAATCAAGAGAAGCTGTCACACTGATTCCACCGTTTCTGTGAAGAAACAGTCAAGAGAGCCCAGCCCCACTCCCCTGGAATGTTCCCTTTAGGATCAGAACCCCTGGAGGATAACGCTGTGCTGTGTCCCAGGCCTTGCAGAGGGAGCCGTGGCCCCTAAGGATGAAACGGAGCCTCTGGAGAGTGAGCAGTCTGGGGTGGAGTGTGCCAGTGCTTGCCATGTGCAATAAACAACGCCCACAATCCACTCTCCCCTCTCTCCACCTTTTTAAGAACGTGCCCAGGAGCCAACCAGTCAGTATGTGAATGAGAAAGGCTCTGAGTGACGCAGGCACTTGCATGGCTGGGTATGGAATCCCACTGGATAAAGCAAGACATCCAGACTCCCTGCCGTAGCCTGGTTCCTGACTTTTTCTCCGACTGCATCACACACACTGTTGGGTCATTCAGGGTGCTCCAGCTTCCCAGACCCTTCATTCGCACCTCAGGATGTTTGCACAGCCGGATCCTCTGCTCAGAGTGCCCTCGGCTGAGTGTTCGCACAGCCTTGCATGCATCACTAACCTCCCGAGACCTTCTTCCCTTCCCTCCCTTCTCCCTCCAGCACTCTCCTGCTGTTTCCTTCAGAGCCTATCAGCACTTCAGTCTGTATGTGTGTTACAGGACTCTTCGTGAGATGTACATGCTGTGAAGGCAGGAATCCTGTCTGTCTTACTTCCTACCTGTGTCCATTTGCCTAGAATAGTGTCTGGCATGTAGCAGGCATGCGAGTATTTAAGTGGATAAATAAATCAGTATTTATTTATTTTTTTGGTAAATGATAAGTTGATAGTCTTTTAATAAACATACTCTGATGTCCTATCAAACTTTTTAGCATAGAACAGTAGTCATTTTCCTAAAAAAAGGAAAGGAGTGAAATACAGCTTGCCTAAGTCTACGAATTGCTGATTTCTCTCAATATTCAATTTCCTTCTTCTTTAGAACCAGAATACTGAATTTTAGCTTTCATAAAATTCTGTCAGTTAAATATCATTCTTCTATGAAGCCTACTACTCCTCTTTCATTCCTTCCTATTATCTGGATGTGGTTCTAATGACTGGTGCTAGGGCAGCCCTTTTGGAACATGAGGTTATGAACTAAGGATGGGAAAATGGCAAGAGAGGTGCTGATCCCTGATGAGCCACTAAACGGTCCTAGGTTATTTATGTGGGTAAGAAATAAACTCTTATCTTGTTTAAGCCACTGAAATTTGAGGTTTAAAAAAAAATTATATGCAACTGACTTTAATTGTAATGGGGATGTGTTGATTTGTAGGAAAGGTCTGAATCTGACATATAATTCAACCCTTGACAACATGATGGGGAGAAAGGTAAAAATAAGGGGCTGTCAAGACCACCAGGACTTTCTTTAAAAGTATTTATTTCCCTAACCAATGTAAGACAGGAAAACAGAAAGCTCAGAGGCTTTACGTCCCTTCTCTGTCATCCTCTGGGTTGCTGTCTGGGATACAGAGTGAGACTTGAGTAAATTTGGTCCCAATGAGCAGCCTCAGTCTACATTAGTGGTCTTTGTCTTGAAGTCTCGTGATAAAATATTTATCGGCCCAAGGCAAACTGAGTGATGTGGATCATTTTAGTGGTTTTTGTAAAGCTAAATTTATTAAGGAAAAATTCTATATTCCTAAATTAAATCTTACTTTTTGGGCTAAAAATACCTTTGCTTTTAAAATTTATTATAGTACATGTGGATGTTTTAAAAGTCCTGTTTTAAAAAACGTTTAAAATTGGCACACCTATGTCATATCCCCAAATCAACCAATTTAGCTGCTAATTAAAAGCAACCCAAAGTCCAGATATTTGGAAAATAATAGTAGTAGCCTGAAGTTTAGATAATGATAATAGTAGCAGATTGCATTTATTATTTTCATTTATTATTTCATTTATTATTATTTTTATTATTTTCAATGTGAAAGTATACCTTATGAGGCATAAGAATCAGTATCCTCATTTCTGGACGAAGAAACTGAAGGTTAAAGTGTTTTTAAATACAGGTTTTCTTCTTGTTAGTTCTGTGCTCCAAAGAGTGTGAACACGATGATTTCCTGGGTCCATTGACTTAGACACTTAAGTCACAGAAGAGACCATACGACCACTCTGGTTTTTTTTTTTTTTTTAGGGATGACAACAGCAGAGTCTTCTTACCCCAGGGTGACTAAAGTGTTTGGTGTCCCATAGGTTTCCCTTAGTTTGGGCTCTCCCAGTCAAGTTTTGCATTTCCTATCAATTTTTATCCTAGGAGTGCTAGCTGGGTCTAATTCTTACTACTATAGTTAAGGTCTTATAGAGCCTTTAATGTCTATTCATATTAATCCCTAGTAATTAAAAAATAATAGAAATTCCTTTCAACAAATATTTACCGAGTGCTTACCAGGTGCCAGGCACAGCAAATAGAGCAGTGAGCAAAACAGACAAAAATGTGTCTTCGTGGAAATCTGATTTCAGTGGGAGGTTCAGAAAATAAACACTAAGAATTAAACTATCAAATACAATCACATGGTGGTAACTGCTATGGAGAAAAGAAAGCAAGGAGACAGAGTGTAAGGGGGTTGCAATCTGAAATCAGATGGGTAGGGAGGCTTACTGAGAGGGCAAGAGGTGAACAAAGACTAAAGCAGCGAGCCTGGTGAGGATCTGGGGAGAACGTTCAGCCTGGCGGGAATGGCCAATGCAAAGCCCCTGTGTCCACTGTGTGCTTGGCAAGGAAGCCAGTGTGTCTGCAGTAGCATCAGCAAAGGAGAGAGGTATAGCTCTTGATGTCAGGGAGGAAACCGGAAGAAGAGAGAAGGGATTGTGTGAGGCCTTGTAAACCACCACAAAGGACTTTCTTTGTTTCCGCTCTGAGGAAGATATGAAGATGCTGGAGACATCTAGGCAACAGGTTGCGATTTAGGTTTAAAAGCAGCAATATAGCTACTGTATTGAGAAAGATTATAGAGACAAAGGGGGAAGCAGGAAAACCAGTTAGGAGGAAACTGGAATAATCCAGGGAAAAGATGGTGGTGGCTGGATCCTGGGGGTAGCGAGTGGGTGATGTGGCAGGAAGTAGTTGGATTCTGGATGTATTCCGGAGAAGGCTGACAGGGTCTGCCAATGGCATAATGGGGAGGCGCAAAAGAGAACATTCGCAGGAGAAGTGGGTTTTGTAGAGGGAGAAGATCAGGGGTTCAGTTTTACACCTATTGAGTTTGAAGCGATGATCAGATTGCGGTCGTCAGGCAGACAGCTGGATATGCCAGCCTAGAGTTCAGGGAAGAAACCTAAGCTGAGGGTAAATGTGGTAATCTTCGACATAGTGAGATATTTAAAGCCATGAGATTAGATGAGATCATCGAGCGAGTGTGTATAAATCGAAACTCTCTGAGGACTGAGTCCTGGGGCACTCTGATGTTTGATGGTCAGCAAGATACAGAGCGTCCCTCCAAAGTGGCTGAGAAAAAGCAAACGACACAGAGTAGAAAAGCCTAGAGAATGTGCTATGCGGCAGGCCAAGCACAGGACGTGTTCTGGAATAGTGGAAGTGATTAGTTCTATCAAAAGCTGCTGATACCTGCTTTGCTTTTTCTCCCTAGTGCTTATCACTGTCTAACATCGTATGTCATGAAGGTACCGGAAGAGTGGGGAGGCGAGGCAGCATGGAGAGCTGGTGCACGATGACTGCGCTAAATCCCAGCCCTCTATACACAAAAGTCAACCGACAGCTTCCAATACTGAGGAGAAAATGCAGAATTAACAAGCTATTTGGACATAGGAGAAACAGCTGAAAGAAAGCTGGGAATGGAACTCATGGAGAGAGAGTAGTAGCAGAGATGACTACTGTTTTTCTTCTTTAAGTCATAACTTTTAAAACTGTATCTCCATATAATTTTGATAAAAAATTAAAAACAATCAGCCAGAAAAGAAAATGCATGAGCTAGATACCTAGTTCCCAGCCTCAGAGCTATAAAATTATGGCCAGAGGCCAGCAACTCCATATGCTCATCACGTATTATTTATATCCTGGTAGGTTAGATCTTGTACATTATGTGTCTTGTATCTTTTCATCATAACATTGCCTTCACCACTACAAATTAAAGACATTCGTAAAATTGTAATATTTAATCACTGAAGATTTTATCATTCAATTGATACTAAAAGTACAACCACTGTTCTGTGATCATCCATATAATTTTTTAACTTTAAAAAATAAGAATTAAGTTAAAATTGCACTGAGTTGTTAAATTTATGAGAATGCCTTGGGAATAAACTCTTAAAAGGCAGAGATAATCCTTCCTATGCGGACGTAACTTTGTTTGCATGTCCCCCTTTCCAAACAATTTAGAGTTCCTTGAAAAAAGATAATGCGCTGTGTACCTAGCATAGTTGCCAACACAGGTGACAATAAATAATATTTAACATTTCCTAAGTGCTTTGCCTGTGCTAGACACTGCTTTAAGGATTTTACACATATTTTTACTTAATTACTATTGTGGAACACAATATGGTTTCTGAAGTTGATGACAGAAGAGGAAACTGAGGCACAGAGGTTAAGAAATTCTCAAGGATACACAAAAATGGCAAAACTAGGGTTAGAATCCAGGCAATCTCTCTCCAGAGCCTTAGCTCTAAATGTCGATGTAGAATATTAATAAATGATTGTCGACAAAAATCAACGAAATAATAAACCCAGTGGCAATTAATCTTAACTAGTGATATGAAACAAAACCATCATTTTGGTTATGGATGATCTGATGACTTCTTCAGATGTATATTTGAAAGCCTGGTTATTTGATAATCTCACCTTTTTCCTTTTGTCCTGGGTCATCTGTTTTCCTATTTGTTTCTGGAAAGCAAAGACAAAACAAATACTGTGAAAATCACCATTCAATATCTCAAAATATAGGACTATAGTTAATGAATTCGAATCAATATAATTTAAGAAAACTATTTCTAGGCAAACAATTCAATTTTTCTAGATTCCGAGTTCTTTGCATACAAAATTTGTTCAAAAATATTAAGATTAGACTCATCTCAGTGACAAGGTATCAGGTGCCAGGCTACGGGTTTCTCCTCTGTAAGAGTGGACATGGGTGATCTTTACCACCTCGAGCACTGTATGAGAACGAAGACAAACTGGGGAAGGTGAAGCCCTCATCAAAGGGAGGATGAGGGAGGTAGATACAGGTAAAGGGTGTCAAACATATGGTGACGATAGTGAACATACAAGGCAAAATACGGATGATGTATTATTGAATTGTACACCTGAAACTTATGTAATTTTATTAACCAATGTCACTCCAATAAATTTTTTAAAAAGCTTGTTCAATTTTTATTGTCTCCTAAAAACATAAGACTAGGCACCATGTGCTTTAAAGGAATAATAAGCACCATGTGCTTTAAAGGAATGTGTCATATGACAGAGAACACTAGTCTTTTTTCTGTAAGGACTTCACACACACACACACACACACACACACACACACACACACACAGGTAAGCCGCGGGCAGGTGCCTGATCTGAGCCTGAGAGCCCACCTCCGTCAGCTTTTCACCAAGGGAATCAATCACACTTAGTGTCTCGCCCACTAATGGGGTTACCAAGCACGGTGAAACCCACCGAGAACTGGCACTGGCCAAGGAACAGCCGTCTCACAGGGAAGACACCAGCACGTGACCTGGCCTTGTGTTAGTAAACAAGCTGCTGCATTCATTTAGAACCTCACATGTGGCCTATTGTTTAATACAGGTTAGCATCTCTAGTGTATTTTCAAGGTAGATCAGTTGATTGTAGTCGCAGGAAGTACTTATCAGGCCTTTGGGTATTTCTAGGAACGTGTGTGTACGCATATGTTGGCGTGGGGATGGAGCAGTTTGGGAGACTGATGAAAAATCAGACTCTGGCCTTTCCCCACAGCAGACATGAGAGGATGTGGTTGCAGTCCAGGGTGGGAGCATGGATGCGATCACGGAGCACTTGACTTTTTGGTCGCTAGTTTCCTATACTGATTCCTATAAAACATTTCATTTGGGGGAGGTGAGAAGTAAATCTGAGGCAGGCTTCTGATGCAAGGAAGGACTTTTTACAGGTCAAGCATTGTTCTCCCTTGAAGCCCTAGGTGAGAGGAAGAGGACTAACTTTGAAAGCTAAGGTGTGTCAGTCAGCTTAGTGCTAAGCACATTGCATATACCTCTTGTCCCTGACACCCGACAGGGAAAAAAGGTCTTCTCTCTCTCTCTCTCTCTCTCTCTGTGCAAAGGAGGAAGCTGAGAAAGTAGAATGCCCAAAGTTATCAAGGTCAGTTGTTGACATCATTTCAAAGCACATGATCTTTCCACTGCCATTTTTTACCTTTCTAGAAAAAGAAAAAACGCTTAAGAAGTGTCAGGTCTTGACTTATGCAGAGCATGTTTTATAAATTTGACTGCCGTACACTTTCTGGCCAGTGCTACAGAAGGTACTTAGGATATTAAAAACAAAACAAAACAACAACAACAAAAAAACCCTCGATCTTATTAACTACAACCTCGTCATTAAGTTAGGTGGTACATCCATCATTCAATAGGATGCACTCTCATTGGCAACAGGGATACAGGATTGAAGAAAAGCATCAAAAATCTCAAGGTGCTGTCTTTCTAGTGGCATCAGCAACGACTGCACAACCCTCCGTAACGCGTTCCCTAGTGCCCGGGTGCTCACTCCAGCGTACTGTGAATGCCCTCGGGCCGGCAGGTGGTTCAGCCTCGCCTTGCTTCCTGCTCTGCGAGCAGGGATGACATCTCTCTGCTGGGAAATGCAACTCCCTCACACCCACGAAGCTCTCAGCAGAGTAAGTGCAGTTGGTGAAAGTGAGTCTGCTCACTCTCAGTTTCAAGTCTTACTTTGTTTCTTTTACGCATGGTGGAGAAAACAACACTTTCTAGAACTCAAGAAGCTCAAACCAGGATGACTATCCTCCCAGGATGATGGTCAGAGGATCAGAAAGGTACAGGGAGTGAGGTGGGGGTGGCCTTGCCAGGGAATTACCAAACTAGGACTGAATAAAAACCTGCAAAGGATGGGCACCGGGGCTATTCATTGCAATCTTGCCCCCAGAAATGAAGCATAACAGTAAATTTTAAACAAAATAAACATAATCTACCAGAAACAGGTTAGGAAAGGGGCTAAAGGTATTCCTTTGTGATTTTTAGTCATCAAAATGCTTATACTATTCTAAAATACTAGTAAGTCCAAAATGAACCAATTTTATTATGTTACGAAATAAAAAATATACTTCAGAATAATGACAATATAGAGAAGAATTCTGCATTTTATTGCACTCAAATAACATTAAACAGAAAGACATTTACATTATTTTTAGAAAATCCACTGATGTTGCCCAGCATGGCACATATTTGTAAAGGCTCATTAATTCAGATATTTGGAATTAAAAAGTATTTGAAGTTGACCACAGCATAATGAATCCTCTATTTCTAGAGATGATTATATACAAAAGTCCAGTAGAATTTATTTTATTCATTTATCTTTTCTATGTCACTCCTAAGTTCCCCCCCCCCAAAATATATATGGCTTTATAAAAAGTAGTGTTCTATGATTCACAATATGAAGAGCTTTATTAGAATTTATATTACCCATATCACAGCTTTAGAAAATTATTGCTTTTCTTATTATTTGGGGTTTTACTACACATTGGATCAGCATGCATAACTTACTATAACATTACATTATGATCTATAATGATGAAAATATAAAATCTCTTTTGATTTTAACCCTAAAAAACAGGAAAAACATAACATAATCAAGAGCTACCCCTGACTAGTAAATAAAACCACTTGTTATGGCTTTTTTATGTAGCTCATGGTCCTTGCAAAAGGATGTTATAGCTACCTTCTTTGCTAACAAATGAAAATTTTCGTCACAGCAACTATTTCTGAGCCACAAATGAACCACATTAAAAATAGAAGAAACGCTTCAGTGTAGAAGGAAAAGGCTCGTACGTGTGGAAGAGCAGCAGGCGTGTGGCTCCGTGAGCGCTCTCCACACACCCCAAAGCAACCCCGTGAGGGTGAGGGGCGTGGGTGACCTTATTGGTGAGAGCACCTGCTGTCCTTGGTGCTGGAGAGCATCACTTATTTACCCAAAGGCAGAGCAATCTTTAAGTTATGCACCAGTAATTTATATTGATTTTCTAAAATTTAAACAAATACTAAATGGGCGACAGCTATTATATCATTAATCCAAATTGCCGAAAAGCGTTTTTGCATGATATAGCAGGCCATGTCTTTTCTCTATGCCCTAATGAGGAATTTCAGTTTCCCCTCGTCATTCTGAAAAATAAATTAACCACCATAATTTAAAACTTTCACTGAAATATTATTTTCTCTATTTAACGAGCTAAAAGCTACAGGAATCTGAAATTTTGAGTTCTACCTTAAATACTCAAAGCTAATAAAGACCTTTTTTTAAGGATATCAGTGCAGATATATACAACTCAAATCTTCACAGATAATGATGACCTCTATTAGTGTTTTCAAGGATGCTAAAGCAAAGTACCTCTAATGGCGTTTAAATCCCGTTTAACGCAGTTTGCACAAATCAGTTGAACACAGTGTTAATTCCTAATAAAATATATTAAAACTCTGCCAAGACAATTGCTGCTACATCATCAATATAATTATTAACTGCTGTCTGGAAAACACACATCAATGTAGGTAGGACTAAAAGCTGAGTGACACACACAAAAGAAAATGCAATGGATTCACTAATGCTATTATTAAGAAAGGACATGCAGGAATGTAACATTACATGTAATTTTTGTTTCTAAAAAAAAAATACACTAAAATGCCAGTGGACTATGATTCATTCAAAACATCTTTAGTGTTCATTCCCAAAGATCTTGATCTGTTCAGTAATTACTTCACAAGATCTACCACAGCCATCTTTTGGAGCGTATGGTTAGGCTGGTCCTCCTGTGGAAGTGGGGGCAGGCTTTCTGAAGCTTTAAGTATCTGCAAAAATAAGGGGAAATCTAAATTAAAGGACCAACTACACATAGACTGTGAAACTGCTTCATTTTCATTGACTTTTTAAAAACGCACCAACAGAAGTAAATGCTTTTTTTGCTTTTGTGTTGCTGTTTTTAAGGGCAACTTGATAACAGAACGGTTAACTGCCTAGAGAAGTTCCTGGGGTGACCTGCAAAGCTGTTGCTGAAAACTGAGGTTCTTCAGGGCATCTGAGAATTACAACTGAATTTAAGTATTTCACTCTTTTGAGAAATATAAGCATTAATTTTTTTCTCCCATCAATCTTTTCACTGTATTAAAAAGGCACATAATTGAGAAAAAAAAATCTAGTATGGTATTTGAAAAACAAATATAGGAAGGATTTTCAAGGAGCAACTGGATACTGTAATTTGCGGTTAAAATATATTACTTTAATAATTTTATGCCAATTTTAACGTAATTGACAATATAAACGGTAAATAAAAAAAAATTAAGGATTTTGAAAGAAGTAAAATTCATTCCTGTCAAACTTTCTGCAAATACTTTCTCATTCCAAACTTTAGTAGCTGATTTATTTTTCTCTCATAGCACTGAATCTATTACAATTAGAGAAAATGATCTGGTACAGATAAAGACTCATCCAATTTTTGTTTGTTTCCTTTCTTCCTTCCCTCCTTCCTTCCTTCATCTATCTATCCATCCACCCATCTATTTATATGTGTTATGTGCGTTTCTATGTGTAACCAGAAATTTTTGTCTAAGCAGAATTATTTGGTGCTAAGGTGAAGAAATTAGAAATTATATGCATACTTTTATACATCTAATGAAATATGTGTTTATGTACACAAAAAGATATGTACAA
>CM053511.1:43932188-43955640 GCA_028627145.1 Eidolon dupreanum
AACCACTAGTCTATAGTCCATGTCCATGAGTCTCTGTCTTGTTCACTTGTTGCTTTTAGGTTTATATCCAATATATAAGTGACATCATGTGATTTGCAACTTCTTCTGTCTGGCTTATTTCACTTAGCATGATTTTAAAAGAAATGGACGGTAATCAAATGCTCATTCAGTAATCTGCTCTGCCTCCTCAAGAAAGAACAGAACACTCTGTGGCATGTCTCTCAACAATACAGAACAAACTACAAAAGTAGGACAGAAACATCAACCTTCCTTGCTGTGTGTCATTCCTGAACACCAAATCTATATATACACCCAGTAGTTGTCATGTGAAAGATCAATTTCTCCATGGATTTCTTTTCTCATTCATATTACAATACCAACAACTTAGTTCTCTTAAGTATTTGTACATATTTTTATAAATGTACATGGTATGACAACTATCAAAACCTAAAACATCCAACTGTTAAATAAAGATGAGCCAAGGTATAACTAAAAATATTCTTTGATTATAAAAGTTTTTTCCCTTGAAATTCAGTATTCAATAAATTTTGGCAGGCATAGTTACCTCTACCAAAACCAATAACAGTAATGCACATCATTGCTATGAAATTCACATTAGGTATAATGTAAAAAATATGAGTAAAAATTGAATCAATGACACAAAAAGGAAAAAAATGGAAATAAAACAAACAAGAAGAAATATACTTTGGAAAAAAGAACTGGAAAATCTTAATAAAAAAATTGTTTTTCTATGAGAACAGGAAGTTTACATGTTAATTAAACATGTACAGGTACAGTTAATGTCACCTCCAAAATGCATTGGAAAGCACAGGCCTTGGTTGAAATGCTTTTCCCATTCTTGAAATTTACTGATGATGAGAGGGACATGTTGGGGAAAGCAAGGAAAAGTAAAGGAATGGGTCAACGCAGTGCACTGAAAGGAAAGACCGCAGGGTTCTGACAAGTTGTAGGCAGCTTGGCTGACGGGGGGTGGGGGGGGGGGTGGCAGTAACGTCACAAATATATGTGCTATTAAGCTTGCCTCTTAAGGCAATTCTGGTTCCATATCATCCACTGAATAGCCTGTCAGTCAAAAAAGGAAGAAAATAAAAAACTAACTTCTACTACTACTACCTCCATCTATAATGGCAAAACTCACATTGTTCTTTGATCACTAATATTCCTCTAATTCTAGCTCAACAAATATGTACTAGAATGAATCTGACATGTAGTTTCCATTACTTTGGCTCACCTGATCAAAACAGAAAATTCTCTTTTTAAGTTTAGGTGTAATTAATCCTTTCGTCTTGGGACTTTTACTATTCACAGATTTATTTCACACAGCTAGTGTGAATATCAACAGCATATTTTAAATTAAACAAAAAAGGAAACAGCAACACATTTGATGAAATATACCTGGTGGTATTTCCTGCTGTTCTTCTGCTGGAGGCACAGGTGCTTCTAAAATAAATAACAAAGTGACAATCTATTACATGTTGCTGACCAATATTTCAAATATGGATTGCTGGTATTTAAGTTACAGTGATTATTTTTACAGATCTTTTTTTGCAGCAGGGGGCAGGGGCTGGCAGGGAGATTCAATTGCAATCATTATAAAAAGAACAGGTTTCTACACTAGCACAACAA
Source organism: Eidolon dupreanum (assembly GCA_028627145.1). Classification (NCBI taxonomy): domain Eukaryota; kingdom Metazoa; phylum Chordata; class Mammalia; order Chiroptera; family Pteropodidae; genus Eidolon; species Eidolon dupreanum. The sequence continues at coordinate 43,933,836 of CM053511.1, forward strand.
AGAAAAATTAGCTATAACTCTGTAAAATGTTGTACATTTTTAAAGTGTTCTGTACAATAGGCTGCCTGACTAGCCTCAAATCTCACTGCCCAGCAAAAGAGATAAAAACTAAAACCCACAATTTGTATGAGAATTGATAGAACTGAGGAAAGATATTTAAAGCACCTTGTTTCTTCTTGAAAATAATGTTTTAATGTTTTAACTCATAACTCTAATTTTAATGTGAACAAAAGAAATTAAATTGAAATAGAATCTTAAAAATAAGTCACTATTATCAACAAAGTTTTATGAAAATATTCAAGATAACATATTCTAAGATTAGCCAAAAATGTGGATGTGAATTTTTAACATCTTGTCTTTTTCTCTGATTGTTTCAACTTACTTATAACCAAAGAGACAGATTGTACCACCCACTGATACAATGACATACTGATCTGATTCACTCTATAAAATTACATTGGATAGTAGAATCTTCATACCTAACAACACAGGTGACGGTACCTCAATCTAGAGAGAAGAGTACATCAGCTTTCTTTTTTGCTCCTTAACACTTGTAACAGGCTTTGGTTAAAGGTGGGATCTTTAATAGCATTTTCTAAAACTTAAAATATTTATGCAGCTACTTTTATCATTTTTCTTCTGGCATTTACTTGCTTCTAATCATAAGAATGATACATGCTCAAAATGAAAGATTTGTAAATAGTTTATACAAAAGTAAAAAGGAAACAAAAAAAATCATACATATTCCCACTAATCACTATTAATATGCTGGCATATTTCCTTCTTTACTAGCAGTACCTTGAGAGTTTACTAGCTTTCTGCGTTGTGACTGGCTTGTTAATGGTTTGCCTATTTATTTCATTCTTAATAATTTAGAGACACAGTAGCACTTTATCAACTTTACCAATACTTTTCCTCAGAATTTCTTTTACTACTGTCATTTTAGGTACATTTGAAAAAATTGGACGTATCATAAAGTACCATTTCCACTGTTATTTTCATTACTGCTGTTAAACTAAGAAAACATTTATTTGGTAAGGATATAATAAGAGGATTTTTAAAAAGAAATCGATAATTACATCAGCACATCTGAAAGAGTTGCTTATTGATACAGCTGGCTTTTCCTTACTCCCATAAATTTATTCATATAGCTTTGCTCAGATCGCCAGCCACCTCCACATGCCAAATGCAAGTGACAGTCCTCAGTCCCGAAATGCAGTGGCAGGAGTGTGGAGCACGTTCCCTCCTCGCGTCTGCTCTTTCATGTTCTCTACTGGTTTTCTTCCTGCCTCGTGGTTTCATGCGCCACCAAACCTCGCAACCGTGGGCTTCCTTAGAGCTCAGCCTCAGGCTGCTCATCTTCTCTCTCTGCACTCACCTCCAAAACGGTCTTAGCTGCTTCCGTGAAGTCACCACCACCCTCATGATGGCGGCTCCCAGACATTTACATCCACCTCAACTCCGGCCTGCCTGGTTTGGACGGCACATCCAACCCCAACTTGATGCCTCCACCCGAGCATCTCACATAATTCCCCCAAATTTTCTCAGCTGAATAACATAAAGGACCCAACTTTCAACCCATCTCTGCCTATAGCTAACTCCTTCCCATGAAATTTAAACTAGCCCTTCTCACTCTCACTAGTTATTTTCTATCCTACTATCCTGTTCTTATGTTATTGCATTTTTCATAATCTTTAATTATTTACCATCTCTCTGGCCACTAGAGTGCCAACCCCAATGAAAACAGGAATTCTGTCTTATTCACTCCCATCCTCCTATCCCCTGAGCACTGTAGAGAGATTTAAAAATACTCAATAAACACCTGTTCATACATAAACACATTTTTAATTTGAAAAGTAAAACCATTTCTATAAAATTAACTTACCTTCTAAAATTATGTTTGAATCTTCTACATTATCTAGGAAAAAACACACACATCTTACATTTACTCAACTCTATTAGATCCTTGAATTAACTTATAGCCACTCAGATACCTAAATCTGGCTCTTTTCAGACTGGGGTTTCTTATAGTGAGACTCGTAAGTATTTATACTAGCACTCCAACTTTAATTCCTAAATTTTATTCAAAGAATACATCAAATAGGCTGATATTACCCCTGCTGACATAAAACTTGCACCGTAAGTAGGGACTAAATATTTTGACAACATCCAATTACTTCCTTGGTGACTTGAAAATGTCTTGTATTTCTTACTACATCTTAGTTCCACATGTTATATGAGATTTAACAGGTACAAGGGGGGATGACTTGCAGGAAGAAATATCTGCTTAGAGAAAGCACTTACCTGAACTTTCTATCCCTTCACTGTCTGATGGTTCATACACTATAAAATACACAGAAAAAAATAATCCTTTAGCACCACATAACTCGTTATAACACAACACTGGCTGTACGATTCAAACGCACAAAGTCTAATTTATCTTTGACTCTGGGGCTTAGAGACTGCGCAATAGCAGGCTACAGAGCAGGGTGGCGAAGAGTTTGGTTTAAAGTGAAGCAAGCCCAGATTCGGTTTCCAAGTCAGCCACTTTTTAGCCACAGTAGATGGTTACATATGCTTCTCTCCTAGGAAATGGGGAAAACTAAGCTTCCTCCCCAATCATTTGTTACCAGGATAAACAAATTTGTTATTGGATAAACAAATTCACTGCTGGGCAGCACTGAATTTCCTGTTTTTATTTTCTTTACGTCTGTGGTGGAAGGTCTCAGTTACTGGAGGCTCTACCCTGCTTGTCACTCTGGATCCAAGTTTCCACCAGGGGAGGAGTCTCAGACCTTTCACCTGGGGGCAAACATCTCTGTGAATGAGGGTGTGACTGGCAGGCCCTTACTTCACAGCCCTACCCATGGCCCACCATGCACTTCTCCTGGAATTTACTGGCACGGGTTTAATGCTCCTGCGCTCTGCTCCACAGAAGGCTCTTGTCTCTGAAGGAGTCTTCTCTCGTGCCCAGCTGGGTCACAGCTTCGCAGTGTACCTGATCTCCACTTTCTCCATTTTCCAAATACCTCAAATTTTCTCTTACACTGAGAGCAAACTTTCTTATTTTCCCAGCACGGTTATAAAGTTATTCTTTTTGTCCATTTAATAAAGAAAAAAATTTGAGCACCTACTCTCTTTCAGATATGTTATTCTCAGTACTGGTGTGGAGTGAGAGACAATTTTTAATATATCATTTTCTGTCCTTTTGGTGGCATTTGTAAGACAAAGGAACAGTGAACATTTGCCCACTCTGTCACCCTGAACCATGTCAGTATTTAATCATGGTGACTTAAAAAAATGTCCTTTCTTGAGCCTGCTTCCCCTCCTTCCTCCACTTTACAGTCTAATTTCTTTGAAGAGTCACTTATATTTGCCATCTCACCTCTTCACTTCCTCCCCTCAACCCACTCCAGTCTGTCCTCCAGCCCTGACCACATTCCGAAAAAGGCTCCTAAGACCAATGAGCACCTCATTTTTTTAAGTATAGTTGAGTTGTAGATGTACAATACAGTGATTCAGCATTTATATACCTCATGAAGTGATCATCACGATAAATCTGCTAAACACCTGTCACCTTATAAAGTTACTGCGATATTATTGACTACATTCCCTGTGCTGTATGTTATATTCTTGTGACTTATTTATTTTATAACTGGAAGTCTGTACCTCTTATTCTCCTTCACCTTTTCGACCCATCCCCTGAAGTCCCCTCCCCTCTGTGTCTATGAGTCTGTTTCTGAGGAGATGGGTACCTCAGCTAATGTAGTGGACACTTCCCATCTATTCCACATTCGATCTCTTAGTGGCTCCTTCCTTTTCAAACACTGCTGCCCTTGGACTTAAACATGACCACATTCTCCTTTCACTCCTTTGTTTCTCCTTTTAAATATTCCTTATCATTTCATCCTCTTCTTACCAGGCATTAAAGGTTGGCTTTCATCAAAGTCCAGCCTTAGAATCTCTCTTCCCACCCTATCCTCTCTCCATAAGTCAGCTCCATCTCTAGCTTCGATTACTACATATATACTCATAATTCTCAAGCTCACAACCATGAATCAGAATTCTCTTCTGAGATCCAAATATCATCTATTGGCTTGTTAGGTTCCCCTCTTGGATGTTTCCCGTTTCCCACCTTTGTCTGTCTTAGGAAAAGAGCATCACCATCTACCGAGTGCATAAGGCACAGCAGCAGACGTGGTCCCTGACACCTTGCTCTCTCTCCCCAGCTATACCTGCACATCAAGCCCTGTTGATTTTATCTTTCAATATTTCTCAACGTTGTCTACTTCCCTTCACCTTCAGTGCCATCACCCTGGTTTACACTATTTTCATTTCTGTCCAACTCTGTCCACTGAAAACAGTTCTTGCCAAGGTCACTGAGAGGCCCTGTGGTACGAGATCGGATGCATATTTTCAGCGCTTGCCCCGCGTGGGGTCTCAGCGGCATGGGACTCTGCTGAACATCCCTTTCTTGAAAGTCATATCCTTTGACTCCTCATTTGGCAGATGTGTCTCAGGCAAGATCAGACTGGATAACTGCAGTAACCCCACTGGTCTCCCCCATCTACCCTTGTCTCTCTCCGTGTATTTGCTCCAGGTTAGACCGATCTTTACGAAATGCAGACCTGGTTTTGCGGTGCCTGGAACAGTGCCCTCGGGTGAAGGTGAACACCCTCAACCTACCTACAGGCACGCTCTGGACAGGGACTATCTCACAATCTCAGCCCATGACTCTTACTCTCGGCTCTCCAGACACACCTGCCACCTTCCCGGCTTCCGACTGCGTTTCCGCCGCCTTCCCCCTGGCCTCGTCAAGTGCTCACATCAGCTCAGTTTCGGGGAAGGCTTGCCTGGAGCAGGAACTAGGGGGGGGTCACTTTCCTATATTCTCCTGCCACACACAGCACTCGTTCCCACCCGCACTTAGCACAACTGTAACTGAACACGAAAGTGAAACTATTTGTGTAATTTCTACCCTCCTATTAAAATATAAGGTCCAAGGGAATGGAGACCATCTGTGTGCTTGTCACTAGAACTATTACAGACACTTAGTACATATGTAGTGTGTGAAGAAATAAATCAATCAGATGGTAAGACTGTACTATTATTCCCCAGGTGTGTCCAGTGTAGGCGTGATGCTTTTTCGGATATTTTTTTTTTATGTGGAAAGCTGGTTCCATCCATAGATTTAGGAAGCCCTATGTTTTCTAGGTTCTAGAGTTCAGGGATTTAATTACAGAATATATTCTCTTTTCCCACTAAAAATGATTTGTTTTTCTTTACTCTACTTACAGTTTCACTTGTATACAGTCGCTTGGTTTCCCTAGTTTTGGAATTCCCTAGCGAGTTCCACAAAAGTATCTTCTTAGTACGTAGTGAATAATCCTATGCTCTATCAGATGTTTTGTTTGAAAAAGCTTATGTTCTATAGCACGGTAATCCAAAGTATCTCACTAAAGCTTAACAACCCTTTAGGTCATATTTATTATTCTTTGTTAACATTTTAAATTATATTTTTATGACATTCTGCCTATGAAAATTCATTTTTACAATACCTTTTAGCATGGTGTCTTATTTTACACTTCTTTCAAGTTTAATTTTAAAGTTTTCTGGACCTAGTCTGCAAATTGCATTCCGAACATGTTCTTTCCAGTTTTGAAGAAAACGCTTAAATGACTGTTAGAAATTAGTAAAGTATGTAAAATCCTACCTCTATATGCAACCTTTTAGTTTCTGAGTTCCTATTTTATCCTTCAAATTCAAAATTGAAAAGAAAATCTAAACGTAATCATAGTGGCCAAGTTATTAAATTTCTTATAAAAATATGACTCCCTAAAGATAGAATTTAGAATTCTTCCAATGGTGTCATTCACATCCCAGTAGAAAGAACCTCTGTAAATGGTGATCTTAGTAGGGTCTCAAATCCTAAATATACACACTTAATAAATCAGCTTATCAAACCTACACACAGCCATTTCTAATTTTTTTTAATTGACATTCACCAGCTATCACGAGAATACAAATTCGTTGAAAGCAGACTCTATAATATGTTCATATTTGAATGTCAAGCCCTTAAACCTAAAACCATATAGGAAGTCCTCCATATTTGACTCAAGCACTATATGTTGACTGACCTTTCTTGATTCACACACAAAGTTATACTTGACTGACTTGTTTTTCCCTTCTACAGTCATCTTTGAAGATACTGGAATAAAAAGGATACACCACTGGCTCTATCATTTGTTAGTCATGTGAACGTATGCAAATTGGTTACATTTTCTGAAACTTATTTCTCTCATCTTGGAAGTAGCAAAAATATAATCTACTTCATGGAGTTTAATAAAACAGCATGTAAAGTGCCTGGGCAACGAAAGAGCTACCATTGCCTGAATCTGCACCTGAGGCTACTCATGCCACCGAGCTACTGGAACTATGTTCTCCGCGCTGCCTTTCAGCCTGGAATGAAAGTCTTCTGCACCGTTCTCCATGCTGGCGGATCAGGCCCCGGTACTTAAGAGTGAGACTGATTTGTCAAAGCAGCTAGAGTAGTTAAATTCTGACTAAGGTAGTTTAACAGGTACAATACTCGTTTTAGTCAAGATAGGGCTATGACTATAACGCAATGAGGTAAGTTTTCTTGAATGATTTTAACTGCTTCCTAAGGCAACTTAAAAGAATTTAAGAAATTTTTAAGGCAATGGCAGAACCAATGAAATAGGTAATTATTTGAAAACTATCATTCATTTGGATGTTTTGAGTTATGGATTTATGGCTTAAAACAATACTCTCTATACTATCTACTCAAACTACGAGTAGATTTTAAAACAAGCAGGTGGCTTAATGTTAAGAAGCATTTTCAAACCTTTTTGATCATAGTCTTGATATGTTACATCATCTGCAAAAAAGAGAATAAAACAAAAGTATTAAATGAGTCATTCTGTGTAACTGCTTGGCTAAAAACACAACTTAATCTCGAAAACAGAATTCTATTTCTTTAAATATTATTATCTGCAGAGTCAGTGAAAAATGCCTCTGCCCAAAAATAACTAGAAGAAAAGACAGGTAACTTATTTTCATATAAATTTCTCTAACTGGCATACAGCTAGATATGCAGAAGTGGAGTTAGGAAGTAATATCCTGTTCTGTTGTGGAGCCAGTGGTAGATGAGGTGAAATTATGAAAGCCTAATATTCTTTTAATAACCTAATTTTGTTACAAAGCAAAACATCTTATATTAGGTGTTAAAATTACTTGTCTTCTTTGAAAGAAAAATCACCATTGCAACCATAAAGCCTCTAAGTAATGTTTAAAATCTAATAAAAATGTTCGTCTAATACCTGCATCACGGTAAATTCTTTCATCATCATCTATTACTGGTTCAATGGAATCTAAAAGGAAAAAATACACACCTCTGTCAAACATGGAAAAAAACAAACATATCACTAGATATCACTCTCAACTATTTACAAATTAATTCTAATCTTCAAAACCATGTAAGATAGATATCATCTTTATCACTTAATAAAATTTAAGATAAAGTTCCATAATTTTCTAATTCAAAAGATAGGAAGAACAGTACTAAGATTCAAACCTAGTATGACTCTAATCTGTCATTCTGTCTTATTAACTTCCAAACACTCTTTCGAGTATCTGACCTACAAAGACCAGCAGCTCCATGGCCATTTGAGAAACACATCTCCCTTTTTCCTCATTTCTCCATGTAATATTAAAGTACACTCAGAAATTTCTGCAACTATCTGGGCAACCAAAAATGATTATAAGTATTATAAAGAGTACTCTGTTGAATCAGAATGAAGCATTAACCTGGATTAAAACGGCCTTGGTCAATGCCTCGAACGGAAACATGTATCACAAACCTGGATTTTCCTGTTCATATGTCATCTCTTCCATATTCTGATTATCGGCCTGTGAAGCTATAAATCAGGAAACAATTAGGAAATTACAAATATAACTCAAATAAAGATTATATTGATATTCAAAATAGGAAAAACACAATTTCTGGTATTAATAGCCATGTGAAATCAAACCATAATGATGCTCAAACTCGCATTCATTCATAAACAGACAGGTACTACCTATGCTAAACACCTAATACAAAGATGAATAAGACAGCCCCCATCGCAATGGATTTATAATCAAACCGCAAAATAGTGGAGCAGTAGTCTTATTTGGGTTATGCAAATGCAACTATGTTCAGCAAAGCAAAAACGAGACAAAGAGACAGAGATGGGCAGCGACAGCCGTGCTGGGAGCTGGCCCTCCTCCCTCCCACGCAGCAAGCACCTGCCTAGGAGCCTGAGTGAAGACACACGTTTCTCAGCCCCTCACTTGGTTTCAATACCTGAGCACTCCCAGACTGCAATATAATTCTAGTGTTTACAGATGCATATTGTTGAGGAGACTATATATGCCCTGATGCCAGCCAACAATATCACATGGTCCTCAAGCACAGAAAGAGGGATCTACTCCAATGAAAAACTGGCCAACAACACAGGCTTTCTGAAAGATGATGTGTCTGTCTCCAGCGTGGCCATGACATCTGGGGATGTGTGACATGGAACGACACACAATTCCGACCTTCTACTGACTCTGTAATTTAAGACTACAAAACATATAATTCTACAGTATCATTTGACCTAGTAATCCCACTACTGGGAATTTATCCTCAGGCAGTAGATTTCAAACACACAAAAATATAACATAATATATATGATATATAAAAAGATTATTAACTATATATTATAGACATTTCATATATTGTATAAATATTATTACTAATAAATAATCATGCTCTCTCTCTCACTCTCAATGTTCTTTTATAGGAAAAGACCAATTCTAATTTTAAAAAGAAGGATATTAAATTAAAACCTCACCTGGCTCTTCTACATGGTAAGTATCTTCAGTTTCTGCAAAAAAAGAACATGAAATCAATATTACTACTTTCATAAAATAGCAGGTATATATACTGCATATGTATATTGAATCTATGCTCATCATTGATGTTATTTTGAAAGCAAATAACTACTAAAATAAAACATGAATTTATCAATTAACTGTCTGCTGAACACTACCTCTCACTGGAACTACACTCAGAAATGTCTCACGTGTTCTCTCATTTGATCCACTCAACTACCCCACAAGGCTGACAAGTACTATAACCTGGGCTAGAGAGAGAGGACGAGTCAGACAGACTACCATGTTTTCTTTCATGACTCTTTAGAAATGAAACGCCTATCTTAAATAAACAGGGTTTTATTAGTATTCATTCTAAATGTAAAATTAAATCATTTATATATTTTAAATAAAATGACATCAGAGCACAAAACTTGTGGCTTAAATCTTTTAAGAACTCATTAAGATATTAAAGGACTACTTTAAGAACAGAGGACAGAGAATCTCATAAGAAGAAAGTTATGTAGACGTATTTAACAGGGCTTCAAACAATCATGGTAGCCTCACATTAAAGCAGAGTACAAAATATATGAATAGAGTTTTCATCATCATAGAAATTGCTACTCTCTATGTCAACAGTCAATACTGTAACTCTAACTTGCCTAGTGCCAAAGATCCAAGGAATACTACTCAACTGATATTTAAGATATTGTAACAGTGAAGTATATGGTCTATAGCCTAGACCAATCCTGCTGTCCATTTTTGTAAGTAAACTTTTACTGAACCGTCACCATAAATCCCCATGTAGATATCGTCCAGGCTGGTTCTGTGCTGTTGACAGCATAGCTGAGTTGTTGCAACACCAGCTATGTGGTTTGCAAAGCCCTGAGCATCAGCCTGTTGGCTGTTTACAGAAAAAGTTTGCCAACGCATAATATGAAAAAGAATTGTGTTCTACTGACTGTAGTTATAGAGTTTATGTTAGAACAGGCGCCTGTGATAGGTTATCAAGTAAAATATTTCATCGGTTGTTTTAATTTTCTTTATAACACATGGCACTCTAGAAAGGAGAGAACAATAAAAGTAACAAGGGGAAGTATTTCACTGACTTTCTCTAAGAAATTTATATATCCTGAGAATTTCCCTAAAAGTGCTTTGATTTGAAATTGGGATATCTATTTCAGGGAAAAAAATCATTTCAATTGAAGTTTTTAGTTTCAACTTAAAAAAAAAGAAACTTTAGATAAAAGTCAAATATTGGTTTTAAAGGTGTTTAAGAAAAACTTCAATAATCATAATTCCAAATTGTCTATTATATTTTATTCTGAAACTGAGAGAGGAGAGGAGGCATCTGAAAAATGCAAAGGGCCTGCAGAAGTAACCAACTCTGCTGGTTAAAACTGCTCTCGCCCCCAGGCTGCCCAGCGCCCTCCAGCTAACGCGTTTTCCCATAGCTACCTCCCCCCGCCACCTCAAGGACTCTCCAGCTCATGTCTGCTGATTCATAGTTTGCTATTCAACTAATGTTCTTATCTCTAGCTGTGCAGGAATAACAAGACTGTGTAAAACTGCTTGTTATGTTACAATTAGAGCTCAGCCTTTGGACAGGAATCCGCTGAGCAGGTCCCATCTCTCCCTTCAAGAATCCTATAATGGTGCTGATAACGCCAAGGTCGTTGAGTTCTACAAAACAAACAACCTGTAAGACCTGTGGTCTGGAAATTCCTCCCCGCCCTGCAACTCTCCCACCCAAAGCTCCCCCTTCCCATCCTGAGTCATGATGCACACGTGAAGCCTCACTCAGACAAGGGAATCACGTGCTCCTTGCATGGACACTGAAAGGGTATACAAGCTATAAGAAATCTAACCAAGGGGAGACCGTGCTTTGGTGCTGTTGAAAGCCCCACGCTCTCTGCCGGCATTAAATTCTCCTTGCAATAACAAAGTTGCCTGAGCGTCTAATTTTCTACCTTCCTGGAATGTCCCAGTTTCCAGGGGCTCGAATCTGTCATCCACGTCACTTCCTACAAGGAAATCGTCTTCCAGCTGCTGTTCTCTTGCTGGTCTGTCTTCTTCCGGTTGAAGGTCTTCTGCTTGAAAAATAACAACGAACAAAGTGACACGGGTGTAGAGCAGGGGCTCACAGCAGCAGGCGACACAGGCCCCATCTGAAGGGCTGCCACACACCGGCCCCCGCTGCTGGGCACCCTCGGGGCCGCTGCACGAGCTGGGCCCACTCCCACCAAGGGCTAGTCTGCCTGACGGGGGTGGCCACAGGTCCTCGCTCATCAGGTCACGAACTCGCCACGGTCAGGAACCTCGCATATACTTTGTTCACTGTGTATGCCCAGCACCTAGGGCCATGCCAGCCATAGGACATGCTCAAGAAACATTTAATGAATGAATAAATAAATGATTTCATAATTATTAATATATTTGGCTCTTCAATTGCCACTAAGTCAGAGAAATGGTCACCTTGTGACCTTTAGTTGAGAATTGACATAAAATTCCATGTAACAATCTTAAATAACTCTATACTAGTATTCTATGGCAAAGAGCAGCCAGCTACATATTTAAACCATTTGCTAGGTCACCCCCATCAGGTGACCTGTATTATACTTGAAATCTCAATGTTCAGGCTTTAAGTTTTACAAAGATGCCCATTTTCCCCTGAGATTTCTATGATATACTGAACTGTCCTGCCTCTTTTATGTATGTGTTGGACACGCTCCTTATTCCACTGCACTAAGGTATGGCTTGTGGTGGAAAAACTTCTCCCAACAGTAACTGGATACGGCTTCACACACAGTATGTCCTGTACACGATGCTCTAACCACACAACTCAAGGGACTTGGACTTCGCTGAGCAGTGAAGCACAGTGGTTAGGGGTGTGGGGTCTAGAAAGTAAGGCTCCAGATTTAGACTCTTCCACACCAGCTGTGTGACCCTGGGCGAGTTACTTAACTACTCCATGCCCAAAACTTCTCTTCCAAAAATGGAAATGATAAGAATACTGACTCATAGCATTGTTGTGAGGAGGAAAGCACTTCGAAACATGCCCGGCAGCACTGATGCAATTTAGTCACGTCTGAGAGCATCACTGTGCCACACTGAAAGGAAAGTAACTTCGGAGACAGCCTGCAGTCTGGCGGGGAGCTCGGTACCAGCAGAAATGGTAACACTGTTACCACCGTGGTGAGGATGAGGTTAGAAATCACAGCAACAGCAACACAACAATAACAGTAACACGGCACGGGCCTACGAGGTAGGTACTATTATCCCACCGTGAAGGAAGAGGAACTTGAGAGACTCTGCTAAAACCACACAGCTGCTCAATGGCAGCTGCAGGACCTGAACCCGGTAATAAAATACAGAATAATGCGGGGACAGAGTCTACTTTACAGATGGCAGTCAGGGAGGCCACGTTTGGTCTATAAGATGTGAAGACTGAACACACACACACACACACACACACACACACACACACACACACACAGCAGAAGATATAACAGGTGCAAAGGCATCAAGGCAGGAACAGGCTTGGCGATTTACAAGGAAAAGAGAGAAGGCCAGCTAATGGGAGAAAGAGACCAGGCCCAGATAAGGAACAGTGGGCGAGGCCACATCAAACACGGGGTGCAGAGGAAGAAATGGAAACAAGACCCAACTGGATGCCGCTGCACTGGTCATGGCAAGAGGTGATGGTGACAGGTGACACACTGCAGAGTCCAGACACGGGCTGGAGGCAAAGCTGACAGGACCTGCTAATGGATCACATGTGAGTGGAGAAGAGACGAATCCAGGAAAATGCCCAGGTTTTTAGCTTAAGTGGCTAAGTGGACAGGGAGACCATTAACTAAAATATCAAAGACTGGAATAAGAACAAAAATTATTTTTTGCAGGGGGAGATGGGAGAGCGGTGAGATGGAAAGAATCAAGAATTCAGATTTAGGTACATTTTAAGTCTGAGATACCTATAAAAATGGTAAATAGAGTAAACATGCAGCAGATAAGCCAGGAGCTGAGAGGAGAGATGAGGGCTGCAGATCTATGTTCAGAAGCGATACAAATGCCACTTCAAGCCACGGCCTATGTGATTTTCTACGGAGAACGTCTCTGTGAAGAAGGGAACAGGTCCCAGACAAAGGCTCGTGGCAGGAACACAGGTGCTAGACTCGAGTTCTCCCTCTTCTCTCTGGCTTCCCACACTCACCCACCTGAACGCCTACCACGTCTTCCCACTTTACTCCTCCCCACCTTTGACTGGAGTCTCGACTCACTGGGCTACCCGTGCAACTCCCGCCTGACGTCCTTGCTGCACCATGCCTCCGCCTCGCTCTCCACGCTGGAGACAGAACGCACAACGCGTCTCGACACCCTCCGCTGGTTTCACTTACTATTCGAATCAAGTAAAAACACCCTCTCCCTTATCACTCACCTCCTACACATGCCACGTGCCAGCCATCCTGAGCTCCTTTCCAACCCTCTTTTGCCTCTGGACTTTCTTCACACATGCCTTCTGCTTAGAACATTCTGCTGACGTGTGCCCGGCAAAGTGCCAGCCCATCCTTCAGCTCCTACATCAAAATGTCATTTTCCCCAGGAAGCCTCTGCTAACCAAACCTCCAAATCTGAGTAAGCTGCACACGACATCCTGTTTCACCATTACGGCACCTATCTCATTATACTGAAATCAGTTATTTGGACTGCATTATCCTTGTGTCACATTAAAAAAGTATAGGAAGGGAAAGGCTGTGTTTGTTCATATAGGCACACTGTACGTGCAGGGAAGTGTCTTTCCTAGCTGAGAAGCTGGCAATGAAAGGACACGGGCTCCGAGACCCTGAGTAGCCAGTGGCAAAAACCTACAACTTAGCTGAAGCTGGTCTCCCCAACCCAGCAGCAGTGGAGCTAGATGGGAGGCTCTACCCTTAACACCAAAACACCTAGGACTAAAAAGACAGTCTAGTAGCCTGCTCAAGCCCAATTTAAATCACAGGGAGCTCTGTTCATTTTGAAGAAACGTCATTTTTTTCCCTCAGGACTACTGTCAGCTCATACCAAACCACCAGCACCATCAGAATACCACGTGTTCTGCCCTCTTCAAAATCCCTTTGTGAGTTACATTTTGGGGTTATGTTATCTGCTTTTATCAAGGGATGCTTCAAGAAACAATCTTATAAAATCTTAAGACACTGATTTCCAGAGTATTATTTCAGAGAACTTTACATAAAAATTTGTTCAGATGTAAGCGCTGGGAAAATGCTTAATATTTTCTCAGTAGATCACACGTTATTTCCTCTCTGGTAATATGACCTACATAATTAAAAGTTTCTCCTATGTGCTTTGGCGACCACCCAAGCACATAGTAAAATTTGAGAGTCAGCCATAGCACCTGGACATCCCATTACAGCTTGTTGGCTGTGTCCTATTTTCTTCATTCCTGTTCTTGCCACCTGTTCTTGCTGTATCATTGATCTCGATTTGCTTATTCTCATGCATTTCTACCATTTCTTTATTAGATGTACATGACAAGTTCCTTAATACTAAGATAGGGTAAAATAAAATTAGTTTAGTGTTATTCAGAAATCTTTATCCTTTAATAAAAAAAAAAGGCACTGAATTATGATTTAAATTTTCAAATGTCCAAGCCATTTGATGTAACTAACCATTATTTCAATTATATATCTATACATATATATATACATAGATATGTATATATAGATATATATGTATGTATGTGTGTGTACGTGTGTGTGTGTGTGTGTGTGTGTGTGTGTGTATTAGATTTTAATTCATACCATGATCCGTATATACTGCTTCATGCAGAAGGGAATGAATTTCTTCTTGTACTTCATCTTCGATATGCCGACGTCCTGAAATAATTACAAAACACATCTAAGTAGAAAAACTCTAGACATTAATCTAGAACTGAAATATGGCATCTATAGATATATACATTCCAATGAATATATTTAGCGAATCTACCATGCATACTTTTCATATCCGTTGACCACTTTTTCTTCTATGTTGGCAAATATGGTAGGTATTTAGAAATCAGTTTTATTTTGACAGCAGATATGTTCAAAGACTTCATGAGATTTTTAAAAAAGAAAACTAATTTGGGTTCAGATTTTTCTGTAAAAAGAAAACCTCACTCAGAACAAAATTATTTGTCTCTTGTTAACAAAATTCACACTAATGATAGAATAAAGATGGGACGAGCAAAGGAACTACTGGGAAATAAAGATAAAGATGCGGAAGATGAGGTCGATGGCATTAAAGTATGTGGCCAACCAGCATCCTTGCTGACCGATAGGAGGAAGGGCCCCTGGCTGCTCTGAGGGCTGGGTGGTCAACTCCCAGAAGCTGTCACAAATTGTGAGCAGAAGACCCTACATGACTGACAATCCTTTCCGCTTTGGAGAACCTGATCTGAAGGTCAGATCCACAGGTTCAAGTACATGTAAGTTACAAAAGTGAACGTCAGTACCAACATTCCAACACCACTGTGGTACTTATCGGATTATCAGGTTTACTGCAACATCACACGACAAGCAAGAAGCTATAATTATATGGACACTGTTATAAATTTTCTAACAAATATCCTCTATGTTCAGTAAATAGAAATGGCATTAGACTTAGAATCATGCATGCTGTCACATGAAATGCCAAGGACATCAGTTGTATTGCCAAGCTCATATCCAATGACAAAAGCAGAGTAAGCTAATTGGGCCTTCAGACAGGAAAAAGTTTAAGAATTTATCATGCTGATCACACAACAAAATCATTTCTAAAGCAAAAAGTGCCTTCTATTTTTTGAGATGTTTGTATTCACAAACCATTTCTATATATATTGTCATATAATTACAGAAGAGCCTGCCCATCTCTATTCTTCCCTCACCATCTCTCACAATGACAGCTTCCTACCGGGAGTCCCAGCTTTACAACCATCCAGGGAACACACTGTGAGTGAGGAGAAGTGGAGGCAGGCACTCTGCTCTTTTGCTTAACCCTTTAACAGCTTCCTTTGCCTGAAGAGACAAAAATCTAAGCTCCCTGGAACAGAATATTAAGATCTCCACAATCTAGCCCTCGCATGCCTCAGAACCATCTGTGACAGCCCTGTTAGGAACTAGGTGAGTCATCCGTCTCCTCTGTCCTTGACTCTAAAGCCCCTCCCATTCCCAGGGAGCAGTAGCCAGACTGCGATGAATTAAAGACTAAGTGGAAAATAAGGCAAATGAGCAAGTATAGATTCTTCTTCCAAAAATCTGGCTCTTTCAGCAAGGAGAGGGACTGGGGGCGGGGGGCGCAGAGAGAAACCACTGTAGGGATCAACAGGAGGACATGTGATTGTGTTTTAATGAGAGGCATGTACCTATGTTTGTGAAATAGGTGGTGGTCAGAGAAGAGAGAAGCTAAAGACCTAGTTAAGAGCAAGGTTGAAAAGGCAACATTTCAAATAAGCCAAATATTGCCAAGAAGTTGAAAAGAATATGAGGTGATAATAAATTGACAGATTTAGGAGGACAAGTTATCCATAATATGCAGAGTGATACTAACAAAAAATTTAAAAGAGTGGAAGCAAACAGCACAATATTTCAGAGTATTAGCTCTGAAAAACAAGATTTTTAAATTAGAAATTTCTTTGGTACAAAGTGAAATATGAGCTGCTAAATCCAAATACATATTTAAACTTCAAAACTTAAAAAAAAATCACTCTTGTTCTGAAACTATGGTATGCTCATAGCAATTCTGTAGGAATAGGAGGGAGACAGTAAATTCTCTTGGGATTATGATTTGAACAAATTTTAAAAACCAGATCAACATACTAATCTTAAAAGGAAGGAAGGAAAATCAAATATTATTTATCAGCACAGTAATAAAATCAGCCCAAGTACCACTTGGACCCAGGACTTAAGTTGCCAGTAAATACGTGGTGTCATACCTAACACCTCCACTGGGTGGCGAAGCGAAACCAAACTTTCGAGAACAACGGAGCAAATGAAGTGTGCAGAAATTAAATAGTACTTTGTAATAACTATCTCATCATAAATAGGAAATGATAGTAATGGATTTGAATTTCATTTACCAATGTATTAGGAGATTTCAGGAGTTCTCATCAAATGGGTCACAGGCCCTTGGGTGACTAAGATACCTGAACTGACCTAGGAAGTCAGGGATATGTAAAACAGCTTCACGGATGATACGTGGGCTGGGAAGCCTTTTGATGTCGAAAGGAAACTCCCATATTAAAAAAACTAGGAACTCAGTAGACCTAACCTATTAAATAATGTGGCAAACAATGACAAACTAGTGTACAATTTGTGTCTAATTTTACTTTTGAGGTGATATGTCACGATAGTCCTGGAATTGGAATCAAGAGACAAAGTATTTAGTTCATGATGTTCCCAAATGTAGGCTCTCGGGCAATGAGCAACCATCCATCTGTGCCTTCGACTCTAGAGCTCAAAAATTAAAATCATCCTGTATAAATTTTTACTAGAAAAAAGTTAAGTTTACTACAAAATTTCAGAAGAGATTTTAAAAAGTATTCCACAATTCTGTTAACATTGCAAAACTATTGGTAAAACGTGATTCTGGTATTTGCAAACTGGAACACCTGGCAGGCTGAGGCACATCTGGCCAGAATTACAGGACAGCTTACCTGTGTCCTCGGGAACGGGTTCCTCCAGCCAAGGGTAAGGCTCGGCCTCTTCTGGTGGGACTGTTGGCTTTGAAGCAGATCTTTCTTTAAGGCCTGCATTTTTATTCACAAAGTTAACTTACTTTTTTTTTTTTTTTTACATATTAAATCAGGAAAAATAATATTCTCAAAACACTTCATCAATAGTGCAAGTAATCCAAAGTTTCCAAGACTTTATAAACTGTATGAAAACACTGATATACTTAAAATCCAAAGTAGGAAAATAGTTTCCTCTTTAACTTCACATGGACCTTTGCCATCTCTTTACCTAAGTTAACTTTTCATTAAAAAAATAATAAAACAAAAATCACTGTTTAAATGTTCACGAACCTCCAAAATATAAAGCCAGGTCTGAACTTGCCAAAAGTAGTTCAGTGTGAGTTCAAGTTCCTCTTGCATTCATTCTTAAGTGACTAATGAATTCCTAAGTCTTGAACTCTGAACTCAGCAAAAAGACAACTACAATACTTTGAACTTTCTACTGTTGTTGGTGAGTGCTCCAGATCTGATTTATATATAATTATTCTTGAACATTATAGTTAAAAATAAGAGAAGTATTTATAATCTTCTAAAGGTAACACAAGCAATCATGTTATTCCATAGAGCTAAAAGATACAGGAAAAACAAAGTTCTTTTTTATGTCTTAAGGAAAATAAAACATCAGGGTAAATTAACATGAAACCTGATTTTAAAGTCAACACCAGTCTAAAGTCTGTTATATTAAATCAGTTTATTGATATTTTATACATATAACATTAAAATATATCTTCAATTAAGTGCAACCATTTGGAAAGCTACACTAGCTAAGTTCCAGTCTGTGGAGTCCACGCACCAGACCTGGGCTCCCGCAACCCCCTTTGCACCAACGGCCATCATCACATCGACAGCTGAGAGTGAAAAGCCAAGGCAGAATGGGGGCCCTTTTTCTAATCTTAAGCACCTTTATACAACTCTTAATGTACATATGCTATTGTAGTCTAGAAAATCTCATTTCAGTGTCTCTTACTCTTTGATTCTTTATATTTTCCCTTATTATTCCCTTTTCCATATCATTGACAAGAACATACTCTTACCTTCCTCTCCCAGGTCCTAGAGACACAGACAGATACACACAGGAGCCCATCCCGTCATTTGTATTTCTCTAGTTATTTCCAACACAACTTACACACACACAAAGATGAATACTAGTAAAACGAACACCAACGCATACAGCTATGTTCAACTCCTAATAGAGTGACTTCTAACTAAAGGATTATATGCAGATACCTACGGATTCTAATTACAGTTGTTTCAGGGGGTGGGGGGAGAGGGTAGAGATGAAGACCTATTACACACACTTCAAATTCCAAATTCAGGGCTGGAAGTTCTCGTCCATTTTCCCACTTAAACAAGACATTCTTGCATCTCTCAGTTGTTAATGGTAGAGGTATGGAACACGCCATTGCCAAGCTCTGCTGAATGAACAGGGTAAACCTTAAGAATCTTCAGGATCATGTAATTTACTATTGCTCTCAGCACCTCAGAAAACACCTGGCACGTAAATAGCAGATGCCAATAAACACTAGTGGAAGGGCTGAGCACACCCAACGGTGTTGCTACTGTGCGAATTTAAATGGCAGCAGAGTCTCTGCATGGCCAGGCTCCTAAGCTGCCCTCGAGTGGCTTATGGCTGCAAAGGTGAGAACAGGATTCACATCCATTTCCCACTTTCATTTACCCGAGGTTCACACCTGCGCCCAGCACCCACCGATGCAGCAGCACAGCCTGGTTTGCCTGGACAGTCCCAGGGTGTATATGTTATCCTGGCATAACTACTTTGCTCTCAAAAATATCTCAGTTTAAACAAAAAATTACAGTCACTCTTCATTAATCCCATACGAAGTAGGTTTTTGAACTGTGCTCCATCAATTGAATAAGCAATAAAATACTTCCCCACCAAACAATGAAGAGTTAAACTGCCTGAAAATCCCATTCTTACTGGATTTTGAGAAAAGTTTCATTTGACATATATATGCAAATATATATGCAAATATACATATATATATTTTTTGGTGACGGTGTCTGAAAACTACTAGTATACCGAAATTCAGACATAAAGTGCCCCTCATAGCTTTCTGTAAATCAACCGGAAGTTATCTGTCTCTAAAATTGAAATTGTAAACCGTGAAAAAGAACAGAAGAAAACAAAACCATACAAACAGGAGAAAATATTCAGTTTTCTTTTCTGTCCAAAGTGACAGTTGAATTGTAAATATGTTGATACCTGGTTACAGCTATTTTCCAGAGGCAAAATCGGCACAAAGATAAACAGCATGGTAAACATCAAGGAAGCTGAGAATCCTATTACCACTTCTCCTTCCTTAAACCCTTATACACATTCTACCCTAACAAAAACACATTCTAGATTAATTCTCATTGCTTTGACAACCCATATGGAAGAATTAGCCCTGGTGTTTCCCAAAATACTTTGTCAACCAAATCCATTTAATCCACGAGTGAGTGTTCTTTGGAGAATAGTGGTAAATTCATGTCTCATATAAGATTTAAGCAAAATGTAAACAAAAATTAAACAAGAAAAATGAATACATATAAGGTCAATTCACAACCAAAGGAAAGGTTTTCAAATTAGATTTATTATGAGGTACACAAGGCAAGGGTGTATGTAGCATTGAAATAAATATTCAAAATTACATCATGAAATGAATGTATCAGTTTTGATGTTCCGGGGGCTGCATGTAAGAAGACGCCAACTCACACAGACTCGAGAAAGAAGGAAGTTTATTTTTAAGAGGGCGGCGGCAGGCAGGCTTGTTCTCGGCACTGGCTTCATCCCCAGGCAAGCAATCGGGGCTCCCCAGCTACAAGCTCCTCTCTCAGAGGAGACAGATGGCCCAGAGCAAAGGACTACCTCTCGCTCTCCTTTCTTAGGCTTGAGGCATCTTTCCCAGAAGCTCCCAGCAGTCTCCCCTTTCAGTTTTAATAGTCAAAACCAGAACCCACTTCCATTCCTAAACTGCTAAGAGAAACAGGATGACAATGGCCTGATGGTGATTATCAAGAGTTGAATGAATGTTGCTGGTCAACCACATAGCCTCTACATGATTTAGAAAATAAATGAATTTGCTCAAAACATACCTTGTTTTCAGTTCTTTGGGTGCATAAGATAAATTAAGAAACTTTTTGAAAACATGTTTGCATTGAACAAATATATAATTTCCTCCAATTTTAATTAAAAAGGGAAGGAGTTATAAAAAGTAAATGAAATGAGAACTTTAAATCAACCATTCAGTGCAAATACAATTACCTTACATAATAATCCTCGCCCAGATTTAGCTCACTCACTGCTACCCAGCTCCATCTGACCAAATGGGAAAGGATAAACGTATTTCCTTCCCATAAATGTCATAGTTTAAATCTTACTAAATTGCATAGTGCATTCATTTATTCGACAATTATTTGACATGTGCTAGTATAAGGTACTGTTCTACAGAAAACACACACACACACACACAACTCCTACCTTGCACAGAGAGGGAACAATTAAAAAAATAAGAAGCATGAAATACTTAGAGTTTATGTGACAGGGCAAGGTGGCATGGGGAAGAGCGGGGACAGAGAGTACCAAGCCCTTAGGGAAAGGGGACAGGACTACTTACAATAAATTGATGAGGAAAGAACACACTGATGAGATTCTAACAGACTCCTGGTAAGATGTGGACAGGTGTGTGGCTGCCTGAGTTACAGTGGGGAGGAGGGCGGCTCCGGGTAAGGCTGTGGAGCAGCAAGTACAAAATTCCGCAGCAGGGAGCGTGCCGGGAGCCAGGAAGACCCAGGTGGCCAACGCAGCTGGAGTGAGCAAGGGTGTGAGAATCAGAGAGGTCCTGGACAAAGGGACCACAGAGGCCTTTACTCTGATTGGAAAAGGAAACATTCACTTTCGTAAAAAAATATACGAACTGCTTCCTCAACAAAATCTGGGGAAGACTTATAAATAGTATTCTGCTTCATAGGATTTCATATACTTATACCATAAGAAGCTAGGATATTTTTCAAATTTAGTTTATCAATCCTTGGTTTACTAGCTCAGTGGTGTACAGATTGGTAAAAACTTTGATGCTTGGATGTGACCTATGGAGGTTACTCCAGTGGCTGTCATCAGTCTAACAGTGTAAATCCACA
>CM053511.1:43956140-44018873 GCA_028627145.1 Eidolon dupreanum
GACCTCTAGAACCACCATTTTACTTAAAACATAGATGCTATGAATATAACAAAAATGATTTTTCTTTTTTTTTTCCAATATGTCATCTAAAAATTTCAAGCATGCAGTGAATGGCCTGCCTAGCTCTATATCCTTATCTTTATATTCTCCAAAGTTCTGTACTCACCCTTATATAAGTACTTTAATGAAAACATCTGAGAAACAGGAAGGACTATAAAACTGGTTTTTGAGGCTATCACAACTCTGAAAGGAAAGAAGAGAATAATTCTTCCCCATTTGAGCAAACAGATTAGAGAATTTGAGTAACTTGCCACGTGGTTCTTAAATCAATACGAATCAGGTCAACAGGCTCTCAAACTACATAGCCTTTTTAGAGAAAAAAAGGTTTATTCTATTGGGACCAGAGAGCTCAAGGGTTAAATCTCTGCTGCTAATTAAAATAGGGTGGAGAGCCCACAGGAGCCTTCATCAAAGTTACTCTGCTGGTAATGAGCTAAAAATGAAAACCTCTCATTTTCTAGTAATCTCTCAGAGATATATGATTTTAAAACAATACTAAAATATAAATCTCTCCTTATACTTCCTAAACCCAATACAGGTAAATGTGTTTGGTCTTTTTTAAATGTGTTCAAGAATTCCCTTGGAACATTTTTTAGTACTTGGCTTCATACAATACAGCCAAATGGACAAAATGCTATTCAACTAAACACAAAAACAGTGCCCAGTTCTTGTAGTGGAAGAATTATGTTCTTCCTAGTTTTTCATCCGGGAATGACTAACGGAGGATTGAGCAGCTAGCCCTAACTGATAGTGGACTTAAGAAGGAATTTCACGAAAGCCTCTTCATTCAAGGACGCCAGAATGCAATCAGCAGTGTATTGCATTCATTAGTTACTATGTAGTCTAAGAGATACTGAAAGTAGAAAGAAAAAAATATTCTAAATGATGAATTTTCATCAAAAGAATCTGCGAATATATAAATTTTACAGATAGTCCATGAATGCATTTAATTCCACATAAGAGAAGCTTAAATAAATAAGGCTCCTAGGGACAAAATCTTACTATTATATTTCAAAATCTACTGTTGGAGACTTTTGAGAGCAGTGGCTAAGAGTTTTTAAGCAGTTGTCTATCAATAGTTTTGAGTATGTACAAGGCTGATTAAGTAAGAAACTAATTGGTGTTATAGAATCTGAAGCTTCCAATGAGAGGAAATAGTGTTCTACAGTGACACCTACTGGTAAAGGGAAACAGAGCAGCACGATGGTGTCAGATAAACAGACGTTACATCCTTGTAGCATGTTTGGAGATACCCGGGAAAAATACTGAATGATATTCAAAAGGGAAAAGTTAAACAAAAACATTACACATACCAGTGTCTTTGTACTGCAAAATAAGTCCAAAAGGACATCACAATCCTTTTTAACCAAAGATTTTCAAATCAATACATCTGAAACTGGTTTTCTCTGGCTCCTTGGCCATACACATCAAATGTTCATATGCAAGTTAAAGGTAAGATGTCCAATTTACTCATGTCTTTTTTATGTTTTAAAGTATAAAACTGAATAAGGTAAAATTGAGCTCTGCAGACTACTAGACATTTTACCAGTTTTAAATTTAAGCTGAGTAAAATGAAAAGCAGACACTTGCTTGAAGTATATAAATAAATACCCCCAGTTTCAGTTTCCAAACATTGCTTTTCAACAAAAATAAACAGAAGGCCAGATTATCACCTTTTTTTTTTTAAAAGGCATGCTTCAAAGCACTGGGTCCTTGTTACCCCATATAAAAATTTAACCAATAATATTTAATGTAACCAATCATCATCAGCTTAAGACTGTCAATGCAAACCATCTCAAAAAACTTACTTTTTCAGCCCACATACTTCCCAAACTAAGATTTTCAAATGTACTGTTTCAAACGTAATTTTAGCCAAAGGAAATTTAATTAGTTATATGACAAAAGCACTCTTCTCCTAAACTACTGGTAGTGTGCCATAGAGCCAGAAGGAAACTTAATCTACTTCAAGATACTGATAAAATCTTACAAATTAGACAACCTAAAATTCATGTATTATGGTATAATGAATGAATAACAGAAAACCTGAGTTCTAGCCTTGGATCTTCCATGAAGTGGGTTTCCAATACCTACACAGTCTTTAACAAACTAGACAACCTTTGTGGACATTAATTTCCTCATCTGTAAGATTAGAGGCGGAACCAAATGGGCCTCACGGTAATACCTCTGCTAAAATTTCTGCAATTATGTGATTTCCCCTGCAGATGGGAACAGCAACAAAAGAGAAGCTGCCCTTATCTTTCAGGTATATCCAGCTATCAGAAAACAGTATAAATAAAATCACATTGTCAGAGTGCAGCATAACTGTTTACCATTGAAATATCCTCATTTCCATCTCCAGTACCTTCTACTTGGCACACAGTCAGAACTCAGTTTTTACTGGAAAAAACAGCTGCAGAAAAAGAATACTCATTGTGTACCATGCAAACTCCAAAACCAACTCTCTAAATGCTTTGGGGTTTTTGTTTTTGTTTTGTTTTGTAATACAAGGACTTTTAATATATTCTCTTTTACCTACTATGACTGTTTCGCGACAATTATGGAATCAATGTGTAAAATGCTTAAAAAGCTGTAGATCTTCAAATATGGACAGAGCTTGTCCTAAAATGCCTGAATATGAAAGTCAGAATACATTCATTTAGGTCACAACATTTCCTAAATTTATTACCTGCCTGTTAAAACTGGTTCAGTTATTGAACCAGTAGGGGTGGGAACACTGTGTACACAATTAGCAATACTAATTCTTACCAATAAAAGGCTATATAAAGATGCTTCCTCAGGTGCAATCAGTCCTCTCTACTCATGATGGGAAAGGATAAAATGGAGCAAAGATGTGCTTCCCTTGTGAGCAGATACAGAAAACTTCCCAAAACAACATCAAAGTCTTCACCAGCTTTCTAAGTTGGTCCTCAAATGGCACAATGGTCTCTTCTCATAGGAAACTTTAAAAAGTGTAGCCAGAGCCACCTGAGCCAGTTTGTCTACACGATTTTGCCTGTTTTAAGCCACTGACTGGCATTTAAAGACAAGTGTCAAAGGAACACGAACTTTTTATGTCAAAGGTGAATTAATATGCTTGCTTTGAACTTCAAACTGTCCTTTTCCACTGACATCACAAATATTAGTTCTCAGAATGTAAACTTGTGCAATGACTTCATTGCACTGCTTTCACCATTTAAATCTATTCACTCATTAATCAAATATTTAGTGAGCACCTATTAGGGGCCAGGACTATTCTAGGAGTTGTGAATAAGAATGACAAGAGGAGAGAGTAAGACAGGACAATACACATGAAAATAAGATCATTTCAGATGGTGATAAATGCTATAAACAAATAGTTCTTTGAAGTAGGACTATGGTTATCGGATTCATTTTCTTGATATATATGAATACACTACATGTTTAGCACTGGAAACAAAGAATCTAAATCATTTCGAAAAAGAAAGTTTACAGCTCACATTCAATACACATGTGTATTGCAGTTTCAATTGCCTATGAGTTAAAGGAAGTATAAAAGAAACCGAGAACCGCTGAAATATGAGATGAAACAGATTTAAAACATATGCTCCCTCTCTTTGCTGAGTAAGCACATGGAGAAAGGTGAATAACCATTAGATTTTTTAAAGAAAAGACTATAACAAGAGAAACTTGCCCAGCATTCTACGGTACTGTGATATTCTACAGGAAACTACAACGCATGTTAAGAAAGCTACATAAAGGCAAAAATATTTAATTTCCAAGAACATTCAAATCACTCCCCCCACCATCATCCCACACCCCCTGTAGATTATCCTTTGAGCTGCTCTTAAAAGCGGCTGATTTGGCAGGAACTTATTTTCTCTGACTTTGGCTCATTTCCAAACTCTCCCAAATACCCGAGGCAAAGGTAAATTATTTCTCTTACTTCCATCTTCAACTCCACGGAAAGCCAGGAAGGTGTGTGTCCACCAATAACCTCCATCTCGGCTGCACCCTGCAGGTGAGGGGTCAGCCGAGAAGGGGCTCTATGGCGTGACCAAACCGAGGCCGCGAACCCCGCTCATCTGGGCCCCTGAGGCCGGTTCACGGGGCCCACCAAGCGCAGCCTCCGCCCGCGCCAAGAGGAGGAGTGACGCGGAGGATGGAGGAGACGCACGATGGGACCTGGGGAGATAGGACCGCATCGCGCGTCGCCTGGACCCCACCCCCGGGTCCGACCCAGACCCCCGGCTCATGGCCCCAGACCCCCGCCCCGAGCGCCTCTGACCTCTCCGGGACCCTGGGCTGCTGCTGCCGCCGCTGCTGCTGCTGCCGGAGCCGCTACTACTGCTGCTATTGCCACCGCCGCCGCCCTTGGCATTCTTGCGCGGGGCCATCGCGCGCACCGCTGGAGCAGGCGAGGGTTGGCGGACTCCCTCGGTGCGTGGGAGGCACGGGGAGAGCGGGGAGCGCGGGGACCGCTGGCGGCAGTGGGCGCTGCAGCGGGGGTGCTGGCCGCGACTCCTACAGCAGCGCCTGTGCCTCGGCACCTCCCGCCGCGCCTCGGAGGACTTTCGCCCGCGTGCCGGCTGCGCGCGCCGGGTCCTCGCGAGCGCCGAACCTGTGACTCCGGCGGGAGGCGAGAGCGCGCAGCCAACCGGCCCGCTCGCCCATGCCCCTTCCCGGCCGAGCCCCGCCTCCTCCCCGCCCACAGAAGGCTGAGTGACGCGGGCTAGGACCTATCACAAGGGCCTCTGTGAGGGGTGGCACTCTGCCGCGGTTCTCCGCCCCCCGCAGACTTTGGGCTGTTGTGGCACCACGCAGCCGCCTGTGAGCGCGAACCGGTTTCTGCTTTCCAATCTGTCCCGGTCCTCGGGAACGTGGCAAACGTGAAGGCCGAGAGGGCTCTCGCGAGCGTTGGAGGGCCCCGCACGATCGGGATGGGGCGGGGCATGGGGGCGGGGCCGGCGGACACGTGTGCAGCGTCCGCACGGTGCGCGCGGCCTCTAGGCCTCTCCCTGGGAATTTTGTTCATGCCCCACTTCCCTAGTCAGACAGCAAGGAATGCAGTCCCTCTTCTTGCGAAAGAGCTGTGTTTTTTGTGTTAGTATTAGGACATTTCTGAAATTGGGCTGGGTAAGCACATGAAATTGTGCTTAAGGCACACGTAGTTGATCGGTTCGATTTTAAAGCAGGACTTCATTTTGTTTGTGCTATCAATATTTTCAGAGAATCTTAGTTAAGAGGTGCAAATGTAAATGTAAAACAAAAAGTTCATTTTCTTGTACTGGATCGTAAATCTATCGTAAATCTCTCTCTGCTGGGCTATGCCTTCCTACACTCATGTTTCCTTGATGCCCCCCCAACCTTGGGACCCATGTTCGGTCGCAGTCCCTGGGCCAGTGCTGCCTCTGAATTCTGCACGTGATCTAAAAACGTATCTAGACCCGTGGATAAAGCAGACAAAGATTTGAAGCCTTCATCCTTATGTCAATTGCCAACACTATGCTTGCTGGGTAACAGACAAGCAAGAAATGTTTAGTGCTTTGATACGTTTCTGGCAACTTCTTAAGACCTTCCCCCAATTCTTGACCATGTTTCAGAGCACCTCCTGGGCGTGTCTCAGGAGTTCTCGGGAACCAGAGGCAGCAGTTGCAGTGTGACATCTGGTTTTATTTTTTTTCTCTAGCCCCGCCTCCCCCATTGTCAAGTCCCTGGGCCCAACCCCCTCTTCTGCAGCAAATGGCCCCTTTGTGGCTGGACACTGCCTAGTGATGCCCAGGAGCCCACTGGTCATGTTGCATAATGAAGGGAAGGCCTCTCTCACCTTTTTGTGAAATAATGTTAGATAGTTATCAAGATAAAGCAGAAGCAGGGAAGTCTATGGAGTTTTTACCGAAGCAGTTCTTTGTATTTATCTTATGGCATTTGCATCCTTTCTCTCATCCGGGCCTCCTTATATTATTTTAAGGGGTAAGGGCTGGAGGAGCGACTTAAGTATTAAGTGACAGTACTTAATATAAAATAACGAGAGCTAAGCTGAGAAAAACAATGCTCAAAATATTTGAATTCTTAAGTTCTCACAAAACCCTGTTATTGTGTCCAGTTTTAGGGATGAAGTAACTGAGGCTCAGAGAGGTTAAACAAAAGTAACTGAAGTCACAGAGCTAGTAAGTGGAAGAGCAGGGATATGAACTCAGTCCATCTGGCTCCAGAATTGATGGTCCAAATTTTCCTTCCAGAACATGGCTTTGTTTTGAGCAGAGAACGTCTCACCTGGCTCCCTCTTCTTTTAGCAGATGTCTCCCTGGAGTCTCATTGGTCCTACCTGCACAGATAGGTCTGAAACCTGATGGTGGTTGCTTAGCGAAGTCCACCTCTTTGAAGAAATCAAGTTTCTTTGATAACTAACTCCGAAATGACATGAAGTTATGCTTCACTACTGCATTATCAGAAACCAAGTCCAGTAACATTGACAAGGTACACTGCTGTGCATCTTAGGCAGTATGGGGCCAAAACAAAACAGAGGAAATTAGAGGTTATCTGACTTCCTCCTTGTACTACAAGGAAACACCTACAGTGACATTTATACACTCAGTATTATAAAATGAAATTTATAACAATGTTTATGACATCAGATACTATTGGATATCTGTATAGTTTAGTGACAGGGACAAAATTTCTCCAAGCGAGGTATCAATATTATACATTTTACATCTGTTCACACTTCCCTCTTTATGAGCATTAAAGAAAACAAAGCTTACCTTGGATCCATCAACATATTCACACAGGTCTTTTTGTCAGCATTGAGGTTGAGGAGGTTAGAGAGTCAAAGTATCTTTGAAATTAAATGAAAAGTCAAATATCCCTTGTTAGTCTGATCTTACTTCTATGATTTCTGAGTGAGCTATGATTGAACTCCTGATGAAGCAATGTGAAAAAGACCATAAAGACAAGATTTAACTAGGACAATGTGTTAAAATACTAATTTAATAGAGCTTTTGAACTGGGCCAAATGTGCCTTTCAGATATTTCCATAAACTTTCCATTGGCTTCACTGGGATTTGCAAGTGAGAACTTGAGGACAAGATTTGTCCTAGTTTTTTTTTTTTTTTTTTCCTTGTGTTGACCCTTCACAACCTTCAGTAAAATGCTTTCCAAATTAGATATTTCTGGATTCATTTATACCTACTAGTTGCATTTTAACCTGCTTCCTAGAAAGTACTTCCCATTTACATGCAGTCTTCTTAATGTAAAATTTTATTTTTGCAAACTAAACATGAGTCTCTCCTCATCTCTATTTACTATAGTACGTACTGTCATAATGGCAAAATAAATAAAATAAATAAATAAATAAATACATAAATAAATAAATAAATAAAATTCGACTGGTCACGATTCAATCGTATTCATTTTACATTAGTGGAATTTGTTGCAATGAAAACTGTGCTGATAAGTACAAGAGCACTTTTAAGGCATTCTATACATGAAGTGTTCTCAAAGCAATTATTCCTATGTGCGTTATATCTCAAGAAGTAAGTGAACTGTCATTTTCATCAAACAGCTTGACTTTATATTACCATAGAAAAAAATAATACTGGCTGGTATCTACATTACATATTTGTAGAGTGAATTTATGTGAGCAAAGTAATTTAAAGTCCATTCAAATGGATTAGAATCAGAAATACAGTGTTGTAATGTGAAAAAAATAATATGAAAACACTAGCTAAGTAACCTGTCATTTCTTTTTTATTTCAAGTCTTTACATTTTTCTATCAGAATTGATCATTCTTAGTGCCAAATTTCTTTCCTAATAAATAAAATTTAAGTAATGGTTATTGATAGGTCTTAAGTTTCTTAGTATAGGGAACTGATAGAATTGATTCCTTTTAAGTCTCAAACCCAATGCCAGAAACAAACCTTAAATATGAAGAACAAGTCAAATAGAGTAACAACTGATTATATGCATGGCCATTCTGTGGAATATAAAATGAAATACTGATGTGACTTAGAAGCCTTTAGAAAGTAATGAAGAAATCAAGAAAAGAAAAATTGTGAAGGAATCTCAAAGATTCAATTGTTTAAGGAATAATAATTTTACTTAAATTATATTTGCCTCAAAGATCTAATGAGTATGTGGGGAGGGATGTGGATGCGTGCGTGTAATTAAATTAATTATTTTGGTATCTTTTATGAAAACAACCATTCTCCAGGTGAAAACGTGTTTCTAATCCAGAGAAAAGTATACTGAAACTATTTTCTAGGATACTCCAACTTTATCAAGTCTGAAGACATAAAGCAGATGTATTTGCCTTGAAACAGATAATGTTATTACGATCTGTAAAATTGAATCAGTCAACTTGAATCCTTGATAGTTGATGAGAAATCATGCATACCTTACTTAAATCAGTATTGACTCGGTACTTTTTACACTGTCATCATTTGACTTGAATCTATTCTGCAATTTCAGAAGCACATGATAAACATTATTGAGCCCATACCAAACAAACAAACAAACAAACAAAAATCCTGAAAGACTTTGCCAAAGAATTTGCTAGCATGGAAAATAGGGAGGGTCTGTCTCCTTGTGTCATTGCAATGAGATTTTATTAACCCAAAGACACCTGCTAACATATTTGAAATTCTAAGTGTTTCTTTACTTTAAGAAGTACAATACTTACTACTTTTAAAAAGTGTTTAGTGTTAGATTGTGGCTAGTAGTCCCGAATATTTTGTAATTCTTCATGGAACTGCTACAATGCTGACTTCATCACTTGATGAAGTCATTTCTCTGTGGGTGGATCCCTTTGAACTAGAGACAGATACCAATACCCTAGACGATCACCAAAGCTGCTCCTCCCAGCACCAGAGAGCATATTAATCTAGTAAAACAATCTCTGTGGAGAATATTTCCAAGAAGCTGTCTCACAAATTACGGTTCTAGCCTCTCTACTTCTTTATGATATCCGTAATGCACTTAGTCTCTCTAACACCAACACAAAAGGATTGAGGAAAGCAGTGACCAAAAGGCGCCCTTACAGAAACAATTGTGTAAAAATCTAAGTGCATAAGTGTTGACTGTTTAGACCTAGCCCGAGAGATTGTTTAAAAAAAAAAATACATTCATTCCAAATTTGAGAAAATTGAAATCAAATGTGAACTGTTCATTATTGTGCTTCGGATTATGTAAAAATAAACTAAGCCGTAAACAATATTTTTAGGAAACTACAAACAGGCTACGACGAACAAGGGATGAGGACTGCCAGTGGCCTCATCTATGTATCTCCAGTGAAATCGGCAGTGTCTAGCACAGAGCAGGTATTATTAATAAATGTTTTCATCTCAGGCTTTGCACTTGCTCTTCCTCTGCCTGGGGCGTGCTTTCTCTGGAAAGCCACAGGACTCTTGTTACCCTCTAAATTTACCCCAAAGCCCTTCCATACCTCTTGACGAACACCCTGTGCATAGGTATGAAACATGTTGTCATTTCATAAAAACTGGAGAGTTGTTTATATTTGTAAGGTAAGGGCTTATATTTGATAGGAATGCAAAAAAATAAATACAAAATCAATATATATATATATTTTTTACTTTTTAAGTAGCACACAACTTAACATTTTAATTGTTTTCTTAAAAATAGGTAGGGGTAACCCATTTAGCATTTATCCCATCATAAAACTGTGACTAGCCATGGATAGCTAAAGTAAGAAGTTAAAAAACAAGCTTTGGAAGAGAGGGAACCATTGTACGAATCTATGCAATAATCAGAAAAAAATGGTAGCCTGAAGTAGAGAAGGATGTTTCATGAGTATCTACTTGAAATATGAAATCTGACCAATTATAAACAGATTAAACTGACAAACTCTCTACAATTAGAGCCTCAAAATAATGATGTGACTTCCAAATCAGACCAGCATGGGACAGAGAAGACAATCTGTGAATGATATAAAGCTAGGATTAAAAAAAATGTTTTATCTCATTAGCTAGGTTTGTCTGGGTCTTTTCTTCAATTTCTCAGTTAGGAGATGTTGGCTTTAACGCCAGAATTGTGCTCAATATTATTATTCATAGTTGACTGGACACATGTGCCGATACATTAAAAATTTGTGAATTTCACATAGATTATTATATACTGTCAGTTCAGAGTTTCACCTAGTCAATAAAAAGAGAAAGTCAAATCTTAAGTTAAAAGATCACTTCAAAAAAATCGCTTCAAATATTAAAGATATATAGCTGGACTCATTAGACTTCAGATTCTCAGAAGGATCAGCTCTTAAAAGAAGCAACTCTCACAGAGTTATGCTTATTCAAGTCCAATTCTCATTTGTGAATGCAGTATGACTCATAACACAGGCAATTAGGGTAGGGTTGTCTATTACCAAGCACTGCGATGTGTTCCCGTTCTTTTATCAACCTTTGCCTCAAAGCATCAAGGAAAGATGTTCGAAACACCTCTGGTCCTCCTCTTTCTGTTATTCGCTAATAAATTTCAGCCTTCAAAACTGCCCCATTTCATTCTCATACACTGCTGGGCACAAAGAAAAAGGGGAGAATGCAAAGCATAGGTGCCTGCCGGTGTCTTACCCCTGGGCCTTCCTCCCTGGTCTATCAACAAAGCAGGCTAAATCAATTCAGCCTGGGAGATACTGTTGACTCAGAGCTAAATGCTTTCCATGGCCAAGGCTTAGAAAGCAGATGGAAAGTCCCAGAGTTATTGGAAAGGCTCTCCACCAATCAACAGAATGCTCTCTTTCCTTCTCTCCCCACATTTAGGACTCTCAGTAAAAATGCAAGTCGTGAAGGTATTAAGGATGGCAGATTCAGCATGACTGGCAAAAACTTGGCCTGCCTCTGGCCCTGCTCCCACAGAATAACAATTCTGCAAAAAACAAGGCACCATGCCAGACAGACTGGCCAAACCAATTTAGTGCTGGGAGTGGAGAATGGGGAGACCTCACCAACAGGCAATAGAGCAGGATCTGCAGGGGAAGCATGACTGGTATAAGACCCCTCTCTGGAGACCAAGCTTTCCCCAAGACAAGCACGGCGATCCTCTCCATCCTCTCAGAAGTGCTCATGTCAGAGTTATTCCAGCAGGAGCGGACATGAGTTTCTTGCAGTTGCTGCCATCATCAGGTTATAATCAGATTTTAAGATAGTTAGGAAGAGAACTCCATGTTACCCCTTCTGTCCCCATCTCAGCACTTACCACAGGGCCCGATACAGAGTACGCTGGCCCTTGGGTCATTGGTGGCTAATGGAATAACCCTCCCTTTGTGATACCTTCTCTAAAAGATACCCTGATCCAAAAAGAAAGAAAGAAAGAAAGAAAGAAAGAAAGAAAGAAAGAAAGAAAGAAAGAAAGAAAGAAAGAAAGAAAGAAAGAAAGAAAGAAAAAGAAAGAAAGATAGATTACCAGCCCCCAAGGCCATATTCTGTGGCTATTCTGAACACTCAATTGTTTTCTGGATGGCCAAAATCTGGAGCAATAATCAAGAGAGGAAAGTGGCATTTCTTTACCTTCCCTGCTATGGCTCTTATGATGATAGAAGGCTTCCCCACATATCTGACCCTCCCCCACTGTTTGCTTACTTCCTTTTCTCTCTGCTCAGACAACCCCATATGGTCAGAAGAACTGTGAGGAAGGTTTCCGGAGATTCATGCCTTAGTCTGTGGATCATAGGGCTGCTGTCACTACCAATCTTTTTCTTCTAAAGTGGCAGGGGGCAGAGCTGGGAGACTAAAGAGAGGCAGTTCCACCTCCGAGTTCCCAGCACCCTCGGCAACCCCCCTTCCCTTAGGAATCTTGGTGTCTCTGCCCCTCTCTCCTCCACCTCCCTCTCTCCACACTCCACATGGGGTGATCTGAAAGGCTTTTGAAGAGTGAGGAGTGGTGCTTCCTCCGTCGTTTAGCGGAACTTTTTTCGCTGCCTCGTCACCGGAGTGCATTCATAGGGCTGTCCTTCATTTTGAAGCTGGTGCTTCCTTTCCTCAAATCCACACTCTATATTCAGAATTGTGCAGGGCGGAAAATATTTGGACATTTGCTAGTAGGCTAACTCATGTTTTTGTTTTTGTTTTTGTTTTTTCCCCCTGAAGTTTTTAAGATTTTGGCAGTGTTTGCTACATAGACATGCCAATATTTTCTGGGCTTTATCTTTCAGTATCATCTTTTCTTTGAGAGCTGTTTTCGATGTGGGGGGAGGGACAATAGATGGCATTTGAAGATCTAAATGGAGGAAGAAACCAGAATAAAAGGTGAGGACAGAAGAGATATAAAAGGCTATCTTTTTGAAACCAGCCAAATTCTTTCCCCAGTCTTACCTAAATTAGGCAACCAGTTAATTGCTTATCCTTACACTATATTTTGCTGATAAGAACTATATTTTTAAAAAGTGCTATTCAGATAATTTGAGCAAATTCTCACATGCAAAAACTGAAGGAAATCTTATTTCACATAATTTTACTAACATTTCATATCTTCCCATTGATAACTTCAGCATAGTTGCCTTTTAACAATTTCGTTCTTGACACTTATAGGATTATAGTAAGCTTTTTCGGCATCTTCACTGCTGCTTTTTATGTATGTGAGTTAAGGCTGTTCCAGGCTACAAATGAGATTTTCTCTCAATTTCTTAATTCTTGAATAATAACCTCTGCCTTAACCATTTCTAAGGAAACTGAATACATATGCTAATCTATAATCATGGAACACTACCTGTTCTACTCAAATTTTGATGCACACCCACCAGATTTCACCTTGTGAAATGACTCATTTTCTGTACATTTTATTATTGATATTGTATAATTAAGGCAATGTTAACTAAACACAGTTAAACGATGGAATCTCGGGATAAACTAATCAAGCATGTACAAGACCCTTTCATATTCAAACTTTAGAAACACAAATATAATCATTCCCTGATTGAGGTCAAAAATTAATGGCTCCCAAAGGCACTTGATTGACGGGGAAAACAGCGTTTAACTAGGAGTGTCACGAGTCATATTCTGCCTCTAACTAGTTGTGCTGTGGAACCCAAAGAAATTTTTAACCTTTGATATATGAATCCCTAAAATTGACTAGAAAACTTTACAGCTCTCAGAATAGCACTGTGGACCATCATGAGAAACATTCTGAGAGCTGTAAAGTTTTCTAGTCAATTTTAGGGATTCACGTACCAAAAGTTAAGAATATCTGTACCGAAAGATAAAGTTCCTTCTACTTCTTGCATCTATGATGTTAAGTCTTGGTAGCTGCTAATGGAAATGGTTTCTTATATTTTCTTAATCTATTCATAGGTTTGGTGGCAGAGGATGAGAAATTGCTAATGGGTTATATAGCTGTTGTACCTATGCCAACTTTGAATACTATCAACTAGTCTGTAAAGAGAATGCTTAATACATTCACATAAGATACAAATGTGGTGACAAAAGAACAATATTTATTTAGTTTGATTGCCTTTTGCACTATATAAAACTTTTCTGGAACCTGTGATTAGATAATGCAGGATAAAGCCCGTTGGAAAATGGGAAGTGCTTTATAAATGTAGACATTTGTTTCATAAATGTAGACAATTGTTTTCTTCCTAATTTTTAATGACAGATTTACACTAAAAAGAGCATGAAATTTTTTAATAGTAATATCCCTATGTGCCCAATTTTGACCAAGGTCATTAACCAATGCGGTGGATCTTTGTCAGAATAATCTGCTGTAGCTAAAACTTCCTAGGCATTTTTGAAAAAAATATAAAATTGATAATAATATGACTTTTCTTCTTTTTTTCCTCTCTTACTGCCAACTTTCCTTTCTTCCTTAACGTTTCTTGACCTCTTCACATGTCAGACACTGCCCTGTGAGCTACAGTACAAGGCAGATATTATGTAATTCCATGGTGCCTGACTTAGCTTACATATTTGATGTCAGAAAGATCTAATGTTGGCATTTCGTTTAGTTCAACCTGTAAGTCCTCTGCACAGCCCATTCTACTGAGGTCAATCAGGTGTCCACTTCCTGCTAGGTATCGGACCAAATACACATGGACTTTGTCTTCAGGGAGCTCACGTCATTTTGGAGGGAGCCTGGCACACGAACTAACAATAATAATACCAGGCACTACCTTCTCCTTCCACATGCAAAGGTTGGTAGACAAGGGGGCAGGAAGGGCCGGAGGGTCAGCTGCAGTGGGTTCATGCATGATACGTAAAGGTCATAGGGTTCCAGGGCTGCAAATGTCTTCAAGAGCACTTTGTTCATCATCTTCAGTTTTCAAATGTGAAAAGTAAGTCTCAAAGAGTGCGAGCGACTTGCAAAGGTTTGAATAATCAGTTAATGCAGAACTAGAACTCAGTCACTTTACAGCATACCTTCTCGGCAAGGCAATGCTGCCCACGCTGGGATAAAAATTGGTTCTTGGGGGCATAGTACGTAAACAGATATGTAGTATATCTGTGGTATTATATTTTCTTGGGATAGAAGGATGATTATAGAAAAAGAATTACCTAAGAAGGCCCCTTGCAGAGTAGGGGACAATAATTTTTCTAAAAGGTTGACTTGATTGTGGTGGTGTCATGGGTCTATGTCCAACCTCATCAAATCATGCATATTAAATAAGTGCAGATTTTGTATATCACTTGTACATCAAGAAAGCTGTTAAAAAATGTTGATAAACACTGCCTTACAATCAGGCCACTATCCAACTCTGCTACCTCACAAATTCAGAAATAAAACATCTTTTATTGATACCTCATCTTTACTTCATGGTCCTGAATGTTATTTATTGTTGAGTTTTCTTTCTTTCTCTCTCTTCTCCATTTTTTACCTTTTTACTTTTTCTTTCTTTCTTCCATCTAATCATTAAAGTCTTTGAAGGCTACTGTGTTTACAGTGAACTACTTATGTTCAGGCACTACACGCTCTGACATGGCTTAACTATTACTGTGAAAAGTGTATAAATTAACAGGTGTGGGAAACATAAACCCTTAACCATAATTTTATTCTCTAAAAAAATTCATACTTAAAAACCAAATTTATAAAGGCATTCTAATTCACTGAAAAAACATTTTATGGCTGTGTGCATGTGTTCAAACATTAATGATCAATGAGCATTTACTATTTGATTGTTACCTGAATTTTACAAATCAGAGAATTGAGGTACCACTTACTTAAAGTCACACATCTAATAGCAAGGACCACATATCTTCTAAGTGGCAGATTCAAGGTCAGCCAGGACCACCCTGGCAGTGTGTCTCTAGAGCACAAGCTTTCCCGTCCACTACACTGATGATCATTACCCCAAACTCGAAGGCTGTCTGGGTGCTTGCACAGATGAGTTCTTGTTTCTCTGGTAATATTACTATAGGGGGATTATGACTCAATTCCTGAGGTCATCTGTATGTGTGTTTCTAGTATCTTGGAAAGTCTAAGAGCTGGAATTGCAATGGGATGGGGTGGGGTGTGATGATGATGTACCTCACACAAAGGTGGAGTTAAGAATTCTGAAGAGCACAGGTAAAACCCGGCTAGGAAGTTGACAGCATATGCTTCAGAGGTCATAGGTCAAGAGCAGTTATGGGAGCAGAAATTTCCAAGCATGGCTACTATTTAACTAGCTACCCATGAGTAACTCCTTACGGAGAGTCTGGCATGTGCTTTAAGAGCTGCTGGGAAGAAACGATGGCTTGCTCAAGACTCCTGCCCAGGGTCCTACCGGTGTCCATTAAAGGCAGCATGGTGGCTAGGGTCCCTGAAAGGCAGCACCAAGATGCAATTAGGCAGGCAAAAAGTATATTGAAGGAAACACCTGTGAAGGATAAAGGACTAGAGAGCAGGAGTAGACAGGAAGCACCTTCTGCCTATGATGCAGATCATTGCAAAATGAGAGAGAAAAGGAAAAATGATTGATTGGGTAGAAATAATCGTAGTTTGCTCAGAACAGCTGTAAGAAAATCTCAGCCAGGCCCATGGCAGTCCCCAGCAAGTATGGCCTTTAGAGGTCTAATACTTGCTGTGCTGTCGTGAGTGGGGAGCAGCGACTTCGACTTCACGTAAATGCCACAGCAAATCCAAAGGCGTGGCAGCCAGAGTTGTTGGCCAGCTGAGCTCCTCACACAGGATCTTTTGAAGGGAAATCTGAGTGGTGCATCTCCATGACCACCACAGACACTTATTCTGGGCCATTTTCAAACACTGGGAAACACGCTCAGAGAGGCTGAGCAACTTTTTACAAGTCTCACAGCTTGTAAATAACGGAGACAGGACCTGAACCCAAGTCTTTCTGTTTCAAACATATCCTCTTTAGGATATCTAAAACTTTAATGAGGTTCTTAACAAATTCTTAAAATTAGACAGGGGAAGCTTTGCATTATCTTAGGGCAGAGGTAGACGGATTTTAAGGTGCAGGACTTCACTGATGACATAGGATATAAAACTAATTAGCAGAAACTGGATGTGATCAATCCAGACAAATTGTTGACATTCTTGGATTTCAAATACATGGTTTTAACCATTTATGAGACTTCCTGGTTAATAATTGGATGAATTTCAAATTTTACTGATTCATACAGTTGAATATTTCAGGCAAGTTGATATTCATGAATGCTCTACTTAGCTAGTAAGAGATGCTCATAGCTCATTTAGCAATCTCGTCTCGCCTTGGCTTTCTCATGCTGAGTCATTGTTCCATATTCAGAAAAACTCTTGAGGTGAAAACGATTCCTTTCTTTTTGAAAAATGCCTCCCCGCCCCCCAAAAAAACTAATTGTTAATACTTAAGATGGAATTAAATGCCTGGAAAAATCCTTAGCTGAAAATTCAAAGTTGTGAATAAATTCGAGTGAAATGTCAAATTTATCTGCGAAACAGTCACACCTTAGGTGGGTGTACTATGTGGTCCCATAGAGAAAATGATATTTGTGACACCATTTCAAGAGAGTGTTCTGGCTTCAGCCATAACTGTTCTCAGGCAAGGGAGAGATATTTAAAGGGCTAAAAAGGAAATGGTCACCATACTGAATTTTATGGGAACTATTACAGGTAGTGCTGATGAATTTGGGAGATTCCTGAAGGCCCAATACTTAATCTCAAAAAAATGTTAAAGACAAGCATCTATCATCTTGGGGTTTCTTAATTTCTCTCTAGAGACTTTCTCCTCCCTCAGTGTTCACCATTTCAGAAAACGGCACCACCATTCACCCAGTTAATTGCTCAGGCTGAAAATTTTCCACATCTCTCTGATGCTTCCGTCCATCTCACACCACCCTTTCAATTCAGCAGCAAATTCTTTGGGCTTTAAATTGTAAATATATTTTGTATCACAGTCCTTCTCATCACCTCTCCCACAATCACTCCTTCCCAAACGACCATGATCTCCTGGAATAGCCTCCTAAATGGTCTCCCAGTTTCTTTATGCACCCTCTCTGGATGTCCTCCCATCGGCGTCCAGGACGATTGTTGGAAAGTATAAGCCAGATCTAGGGAAACAACGAAGAGCCTTCGGTAGCTTTCTACCTTGTTTGGAATAAATCCGAAATCCTGTCTATGGCTCTAACGCCACACATGATCTGGTCCCTAGCTGCCCCTCTGACGCTATCTCCTCCCTTGCTCACTCGCTCTGGTTGAGCCAGCAGGCTTCTTCCTTTCTTTGAAGGTGACAAACATGCACCGCCTGGGGACCTTTGCCCGGGACTCTATTTATTTACATACCAATAAGCAAGCCCTCTCTCCTTTCTTCTCCAGGCCTCTGCTCAGAATGTAGCACCACAGAGGAGCAGTGACATATCTATGACCTTGTCACTCTATCAATCTCTACTTTCTCATTCAGCATTTTTTCCATGGTGTTTATCACTGTGACATTATATATATATTTATACACACACATACACACATACACACATATACTATATATACATATATACATATATATGTGTGTCTTTATTTATTATCTATCTCTCAACATGGGAATATAAGCTCCATGAGACAAGAATATTTGTTTTGTTCACTGTTGTCCCTATAACACCTAAAACAGTGTGTGGCACATAGTAGGTACTCAATGAATATTTATGGGATACATAATGACTATCTGGACAATGTGTGTCCTGTCTCTAATTAGTCATTTAGGATAAACAGACACTGAGGAGGAGGTAGAGTGTCTGTGGAAGACAGTGGTGGACATGGCTGGAAGTACCAGTCCCCTTTCTTCTCCCGAGCCAACCCGAGGCTTCCCTGGCCCTTGGAGGTACTGGATGTGACTGACATACTGGGCATCAGAAAGCCACCAACACATGGGACACATCCTGATGCAGGGGCTCGTGTGGCCAACTGGGAAGAAAAAGTTGTGGGGGAAATTGAGCGGTGGATACAAAGCAGACTGAG
This sequence comes from Eidolon dupreanum, assembly GCA_028627145.1. Lineage (NCBI taxonomy): Eukaryota > Metazoa > Chordata > Mammalia > Chiroptera > Pteropodidae > Eidolon > Eidolon dupreanum. The sequence continues at coordinate 43,974,547 of CM053511.1, forward strand.
AGCAGACATCACAAACTATTAAAAATTTCCCTGAACGACTTTTGCATTGTATTACACATGCAAGCAAACTTTATTTTTTTTATGAATACTCTCTTTACTATTAAAGTTTCAATCACTTTCAGGGTGAATTTACAATATTTATACTGCTATTGTTTAAACAATGAAAAACATATTTTACTCTCAGGTGTATAAAATATTAATAACAGAAAACAGCACAGACTTAAATTATTTAAGAGGTAACAAGTCACCTTTTCCTGAGATAAAGCTATTGTAAATGTTAACTCATTAGAAGTCAATGAAATACTGTCTCCATATCTGGAAAGTCTGTTGCCTATCTGTAATTTGGCAAACAAGGACTATTGACAGTTGAAAAAGAATATTAATTCATGGTTTAAAAGGTAATCACTAGGCAAAGCTACTTATATCAAATTTAAAATTAGTTTAAAATAGGGGGGCAATTTTTTTCATTCAGTAAGCACTAATCAGTTGCTATGTTAATTTGGCTTATTGAAATTTGATCCCACGTGAGTTATTTTTCTGTTAACTCCATTTAATTGTCTCAATTTTCTTTTACAATTAGGTGGTTTATGATTCCCTATAAAAGTTAGATACTACTTTTTAAAAAGCTCTTCATTTCTATCACAAAAATATAAATGTGATCATGTGGCAATAAACAATTCGAAAGTTCTTATTGAGTTATAGGATCTACTGGTTGGTTTTGAATATGAGAGGCACTTGTCCAGAGACTATCTTTAATTTTTAAACCACATTTAGTTTAATACCTTGGGTCCTATAACGTTCAAGTAATATCTGATGACTACTAATACTAAAAAAAAAAAAAAAAAAAAAAAAAATTGTCTTTCTAGGGTACTCCTTTCTTTAACTTTTGGCTAAAGAGAGCAGGTTTGATGAGTTTATATGGTAATTAAAAGAAATTATGGTCAGGATAAAAAATCAATCAACTACTGGTTCATAATATATTGATTTCCTCTTCCTAAATAGTACTGACTAGGGGACTCCCTCCAGAAAGATGGAATAGATGCAATTTTCCTTGGCATTTAGCAAAATGAGTTGAAAATTTATGTATACATAAAAAAATTGCACATGAATATTTATAGAAGCTTTATTCATTATTAACAAAATTTGGATGCAAAATATACTTCAACGAGTGATAGATATATCCATACAATGAAATTATATTCAGTGATACTGTTAGAGCCATCAAAGCCACAAAGACGTAGAGGAATCATAAGTGTGTATTGCTAAACAGAGGAAGCCAATCTGAACAAGGACATGCTGTATGATTCCAATGACATCTGGAATGGGCAAAACTATAGAGACAGTAGAATGGTGGGTGGTTGCTAAAGATTTGGGGGCAAGGGAGGGAGGAATCAATAGGTGGAGCACAGGGGATTTTTAAGTCAGTGAAATTCTTTTCAGTGACCCTGTAATGGTGGATACAGATTATGCATTTGACAGATTTATAGACTATATAACACACAGTGAACCCTAATGTAGATGATGGACTTTCGTTAATGACAATGTATCAATTACTCATTCATCAATTGCTAAAAAATGTCCCACATCCCTGCAAGATGTTAACAATAGGGAAATTGTGGTGTGTAGGGCGGGGGGGAGGGAAAACAAGGGGGAAGGTATGTGGAAACTCTCTAGTCGCTGTTCAATTTTTCCATAAATCAAAAAACCTTTAAAAATAAAGTCTAGTAGTTTTTTTTTTAAGAAAATGATGTAATTGTATGCTGTCTATAGTAACTTCAGTGCAACTATAACAATACAGATAGTCTGAAGGTAAGATGGTGGGGAAAGGTATATCATACAAACAGAAGAAAGCAGATAAAATAGACTTGAGAGCAAAGAAAATTACCTGGTAGAGAGAGAACCACAATGATAAAAATGTTAATCCACCAGGAAGACTTAGCAATCACACTCTTGGACATTTATCATTTTTATAGAAATGAAAAATGATGGAATATTTCTATATCTCAATTCTAGTGATAGTTACATGAATTACACATGTGACAAAAATAGCATAGAACTATATACACATGTTATACCAATATCAGTTTCCCGGGTTTGTTATTGTTATAGCTATACGAGATGCAGCCATCAAGAAAAACTGAGTGAAAGGTACATGGGACCTCTCTGTATTAGCTTTACCATCTCCTATAAGTCTATAATTATTTCAAAAGCAAAGCTTGAAAAAAAAAAGATGATGCAGATTGAGAAAGTGACATTTTAAAGTACAGTTTATGTCATCTGAGTCGATTTCACCTGTATAGTTCTGCCAGCTGTTTCTTCATGATCACCAATGAACTTCCTTAAGTGGCCCTCTGAAAGATCTGCCAGGTGTCCCTCCCGGTTCCCTGGTGGCCTTCATTACAGGACTCCTTCATCACCTTGCCAACTGTGGCTCTAGGCACACCATTACACATTTTAAAGCAGCCCTCTCTACCTTATCGCAGGTGTAAATTTTCCATCAAAGGTGTTTTGAAGTACCTAAGAGACATGATTTGCCTTTTACTTAATTATTTTTCAAAGAACCTTAAGCATTTATTTTTCTCCCTTTTAGTTGGTTTGGTTAGTTAAATTTTCCAAAGGAAAGACAAAGGGGCAGACACTGAGAATAGGTGTATCGGGGTTCTACAATTGGGAGATGGGCTGGGAAATGAACAAGCTGGGACATCAAAGGTGACAGAAATGTTAACAGCCAACAGAATATATTTTGATATTCACAGAACAAGGAAGCAAGGCTCCAAAAATTTCATTTTGATTTAACTGAGTTGAGTGTGTAGAATGCCGGCTGCTTTTAAGAATCAGCTTGGAAGCTTTAAAATATAATGGTACTCATATCTTACTCCAGACCAGGTAATTCAGAGTTTCTGATTTAATATATAGTAAAGACGTGTGTGTGTGTGTGTGTGTGTGTGTGTGTGTGTGTGTGTGTGTGTAAGATTTCATACATACTTAAGGTATAAATAGTATGTTAATAAGTGCTATGGAAGAAAATAAGACTGAAAGGGGAATAGGAAATGTATGTGTATGTTTGCTGGAGAGGTTGCAAGATAAAAATGAATAGTCAGAGATGGCCTTTTTTGCCTACTTTATTCTTGTTCTTGATATTCAAGTTCTTTCAATATGCTACATAACCCTTAGAGAAGGAAGTCCTGTAATATATCAATGTCAACTTGCATTTATTAAGTCAACAGCATCAACATAAGGAAATTGTCTTGAGAGTAAATATTTATAAATCTAGGTAATCAGGCCTGATTGCTATCCCATAGTTTAAAATGAACCGGAAAGAAAGTGACTCATTGAAATCACTGTTTGCTTTAGGTACCACAGTTGCAAGCTACAACTGCAATATGTTCTGAAGTTTAGAATATTACTTCCTTTCAAGACTAAGATATCCTGAAAGAGCATAGTTCATTTGGGGTAAGCCATTTTCTTTTTAAATCTAAATGTATTATCTTTAAGATTATTGAAATACTATTAGACTATTGTACAACTTTTGTAAAATAAAAGAGGAAAAAAATGAATCATGATCTCACTGTTAACATTTTGGTTAATGTTTATCTAGTCCTTTTTATTCACATGTACATATGTAGGATTTTTATTTTTTATTTTTTTCCTCCCTTATATGTAGTGTATATTTATATATACTATTTATGGTAAAATTGTATACTATAATTATAAATAAGTAAGACTTAGTTGAAATATTTGGGAAAGTGGGAACCTAGGACATGGAAAGTTCTGATGCCTTTTCCTCCATTTCTCTTTGGCCATGTCTACCCTTGGCCATGCTAGGCCTGGTTGTTATCCAGCTCTGTCTATGTCTAAAGCCTCAAATTGCAACAGCTACTTTCAGATTACAACATTCTAATCTTTCCCTTTATTATTCAGTGTTCTCTTGATACATAAATTTCAATCTCATTGATCCTTCCAGTTCCTTGAATGTTTTATTTTCTTCCCACTAGCTCCTCTTTCTCTTTAATTCCTTCTCTATCTTGCCCAGATTCTGCAATCCACATCTATAACTCCTTTTATCTGCAGTTTTTTCATTGTGTCCCTTGGTTTCCCAGTCATGAACCAATATAACTATAAATGTCTACTTTGCCGGTCTGAGCAAACCTAGAGTCTTAACACTGTCAAAGAAAGTCACCCAAGGACATAGATTTGTTCCGTCACAGCCTCAAATGGGTCCTCCAAAATGTCAGAAATTGTTTCAGGCTCCTGCTGTAGCAATCACGCCACCCTTTCTCTGTTGCCTTTAACCCCTTCTCCAGCTCTCCCCCATGTCCCTTAGCGCCTGGCCTTTCTTCCCGCCTCACAGAGAAGAGGCAGCCTGGTACTCCAGACTTCCTTCCACAGCTCGGCCAGACACTGGCCAGCTGCTGAACCCACCCTTACCATCCTTCCTCTTTTTCCAGCAGTAGAGATATCCATATTGCTTATGACCAAGTCCTCTGTCCCTGCTTGGGCCCCTTTTACTCTCTTATATTTTCTCTCCCTACCCCTCCTCTGGGTCCTCCCCTTAAACCATGGGCTCCAAATTGGGCTATGCATGAGACTTCTCCAGGGAGCTTTCAGAAAAGAATGGATGCCTGGGCCTCACTCCAGAGTGATTAAATCAGAGTATCCATGGGGAAGGTCCAGCCATGGGTGTTTTTTAAAGCTTCCCAGATGGCATTACTGGGTGGCTGTGGCTGAGATCTATTACCTTAATCATTTAACATGCTCAAGTCTTTAATGTACAAAATCCTCTCTCATCTGCCCCTTATTTTCTCCACTTTATACCCAAACTTCTTGAAAGAGTTGCCCACACTTGGTGCCTCCCTCACTATCGGTTCATCCCTAGTTCAATTTTGCTTTCCACTTCCAGCTCTCTCACTTGCATAAACTTCATCCCCGGTTGTACTTGACCTGACCAGCATGTTGACACCGTGGTTGTTCTTTCCCCTGTGAGACACTCGATCTCCCTGCTTCTCTAATGCCCCTGCTCATGGGTTTGCTTCTTCCTCTCACTGCTCCCCAGTCCTTCTGCGCGCTCCTCCTCCATACTTGCTTTTGTTGGTGGAGTCTGTTGCCGTTCCAGCCTCGTCTTCTCTTCCTTTTCCTCTGGCAGCTTCTCTGGCAGCAATTTCATCTATTCTCATGGTTCCCACTGCCCTTCATAACCTGAAGTGGGACCCAGGTGTCCCGGAAGCTAGCCAGCTGCACACGTGTATTTCCAAATGCCTTCTGATCATCAGCGCTGCTTTAAAAAGTGAGAGAAAAGAAAGGAAAAGAAGAAAAGTTTGCTTTATTTTGCTTTATGCTCCTGAAATCCTGAAGCAAGGAAGTGCACCTGGTAACTATTCATAGAAAGAAAGTGAAATGTCCCAATGCAGTGATGTGACCTTAAAGTTTTACTGGGCAAACACTGATCCTTTTCAAGTGAATGTTCTCAGCACCCCACTCAAAATGGCCCTTGAATTTTACAATCTTATAACTAAAGAGTCTCATTGCCTACTCCTGCTAAGAAACCTGGGCTAAGAATCTCCAAGGTTCTGTCCCTTCCCTGCCCCTCCCACTTCTGGGGCCCCAGACAGTTCCTGGCAGGGTGTTGCATTATGCTCCTGTGGAAAAGAAAGCCTTTCGCTTGGAAGGATTGAGGAACTAGACTGATCAGTGTCTAGCTTCTATAAAAATGCTGATTTCGCTATATCCCCTATGAGAGGTCACACCTGTAAAAGTGTAAAAGTACATTTCAATAACATCTTCCTTATTCACATCTCCCCCTGTTTCTTCGGCCGTGACTACTTTGGAAAATATGTTGTTATGGGTTAATGATATCAATTCCTCAGTAAGCTAGTCCCAAGGGCAGGACAGAGAGTGATATCTCCAGATGCCAGCTGCCTAGGAGAAAATAGCTCCCAAGGCTCCCAAGGAGAGAAACAAAACAATGTTGCCGCCGCAGTACAGATAACGAAACTGTCCACTTAGATGCTAACAGCCAACCTCTGCTTCTGTAATCTGCTTGCTTGCGCAATCAAAGCCCACCAAGGCATAGTTTTAGGCTATATAAGCTGATTTCTATGGAGGCTCGGGGCTGATTCTCTGGTGGGGAGAGTCAGTTGCCAGCCGGCTAATAAAGGCTCATAATTAATCTCAACTGGCTCCGTGGGTCTTAGATTTGATCGTGCCGCAACATTTGGGGGCCCCAGCGAGATCTCTCCAGCGGGGAGAGGTCTCCTAAGACCAGCAGCCCTGGTCACCTTGAGCGAGGACCAGCCTCATCCAGGGGACGGCTGCCGAGAGACGTTCCTCAGCCCCGGACACCAGGTGGTCTCGCCCAGGAGGGCAGGTGGACAAAAGGTTCAATTCTATAACAATTGGGCACGAGCCACCTCGAGTAGCCTCCCCGGTGAGTAAGACTGCACCCCACATATTCAGGTTTCTAGGTATCCGGTTGGTTGGTTGGTTGGGCCCTAAAGAACTAGTGGAAGGCTGGACGCGGCATAACTTCCCTAGTCTGGTCGGAACTGAGATGTCAGAGCCTGACCCTGGTTGGTCGGTTAGTTTTGCCAGCGCCTGTCTCGTGTTGGTCCGTCATCTTTGTCTCTGTGATGTTTGTTTTTGAGTTTGTGGTCTCTCTGAATGTTATGTGTTTTTATTCTTCTTCTTTTCTTTATAGGTTTATTAATACTTCTTTTCTCCCTAGGCTGAGCTGCCACTGCCCTGCCAACTGGTCCCCGGGGGAACGTGTGGCTCTTGCTTTAACTTTTTTAACTTTTACAGGTGTCATATTTTCTTTCTCTGCTATTCCGACCGTCATGGGTCAGGCTTCCTCCAGACTCACTTCTCTACAGTGTCTCCTCAGTAATTTCAAAGACTTCAGGCGGCGAGCCCAAGATTATGGGTCTCAAGTCACTCCCTTTGATCTCCAGAGATTCTGCCAGCTGGACTGGCCTACTTTTGGTGTAGGGTGGCTGTCTGAGGGTTCTCTCGATTTGCAGGTTGCCTTTCGGGTTCGCAGTGTTGTCTATAGCATTCCAGGACACCCTGATCAGGCCCCCTACATCGATGTTTGGATTGACATTGTTTCTGATGCCCCGAAATAGTTGAAAGACTGTCAATGCAAACCTGACCAAAAGCACTCGCCCCAGCCTATCCTCTTGGCTGGACCCAAGGATCTGAAAGAAAAACCCCCAAACCACCTTCCTCGGTCTCTTTATCCTATTTTACAGGCTCCCCCCGAGGACCCCGAGATTTTAAAACCCCCCTCCCTCTTATGCTCCAGGGAACCCGTTCCGGCCCCCTGTCCACGGTGAGGCAGAACCTCTCCAGAGTCCACCGCACACCCGGACAGGGACTGTTCACCGGCCTCCACAAGACCCAGACCCGGCCCCAGACTCGACACAGCCGGCAGCAGTCCTGGTGCCACTCCGGCAGGTGGCCCCTCTCTAAGGGGACCCCCAGAAGTCCTTCATGGTTTACGTTCCCTTCACTACGAGTGATCTGTATAGTTGGAAATTTCAGACTCCTTCTTTTTCAGAAAAGCCACAGGGCTTATTCTCCCTGTTGGAAACCATCTTCTTCACTCATCAGCCCACCCGGGATGACTGCGAACGGCTCTTACAGGGTCTGTTCCCTTCAGAGGAAAGGGAGCGAATCCTGCGAGAGGGCGCCGAGGCTGTGTGGTAGCCAAACGGGCAGCCCGCTACAGACCCAGCTCGTATTCCACATGTGTTCCCCAATACCCGTCCATCCCGGGACCCCAACACGGACCAAGGTAAGGAGGCTCTCCAAAGGTATCACCAGACCCTACTCCAGGGCCTCCGGTCCACGGCTTGTCGACCGATCAGCCTGTCTAAGGTAAGCGAGGTCGTTCAGGCCAAGGATGAGCTGCCAGCTGTATTTTTAGAGAGATTATTGGAGTCATATAGGCTGTACACTCCCACGGATGCGGAGGACCCCAACAATCGAAGGGCTATTAATTTAGCCTTCGTTAGCCAGTTGGCCCCAGACATAAGAAGAAAGTTACAGAAAGTGGAAGGGTTTGAGGGAGACAATTGGTCCAAGCTATTAGAGGTGGCCCAGCGCATATTTAACGATCAGGAAGACATCATGAAAGTCTTATCAACAGAACACCGTGGATCAAGGCCCCAAGACCCATTAGGCCGGGGCCGAGACAGACGACAAGGCTGTAGACCAGATGTTAAAGCTAAGACTGGAGAAGGATTTAGACGTGGAAAGGATCAGTGTGCCCATTGTAAGAGAAAAGGACTTTGGAAAAATGAATGTTCCGAGAAGGGAAAAACACAGGAGGAAAGAGCCCCTCTTGTGCTGCTTGAAGATGCAAATTGAGGAGGTCAGGGCTCCTCCATTATGAGCCCCTGGGAGCCCAGGGTAACATTGCAAGTCGGGGGCCAACCTGTAAACTTTTTAGTGGATATGGGGGCTACTTACTCAGTTTTGCAGAGTTAGCCAAGCCCCTGTATACCAGCACTGGGGGAAAGTCTGATGACTTGAGCTAGGGAAACAAAGAAAAAGAGGCTTTTGAAGCCCTAAAAACAGCCTTGACTACAGCCTCTGCTTTGGCTCTGCCTACTTCAGACAAGCCGTTCCAACTCTTTATGACTGAGACTAGAGGTATAGCAAAGGGGTCCTCATCCAGACTCTAGGACCCTAGAAGAGACCCGTTGCATACCTCTCCAAAAGAATGGACTGTATTGCAGCAGGGTGGCCTAATTTCTGTGGGCCATTGTGGCCATGGCCATCCTCACCAAAGAAGCACTGAAGTTGACTTTAGGACAGACTGTCCAGATTATAGCCCCCCATGCAGCGGAAACCATGCTCCGCAGCCCCTCGATCATTGGATTTCAAATGCACAGATCACAATTTCTCACTACTAAAGTCATCACAGGCACTTTACTCGGTGAGAAAAGAGACTCAACACTTAGTCTCCGCCACCCGGGGGAGCCCTGGACAGCCACTTAAACCTCATAGCCACTCTCCTGGTGACTGGATCTGGGTGAAAAAAGATACAGCCAGCTGCCCTTGAGCCCCGCTGGGATGGACCCTTTCCTGTCATTCTCACCACTCCCACTGTGATCAAGGTCGCTGGACGCCGTCATTGGATTCACCATACCCGGATAAAAACAGCTCAGCCTCTTAAAGAGACAGAACAATGGACTGTACGCTAGACCGAGGATCCCCTAAAGGTAAGACTCTCGCGGGTTTTATTATAATTGGATTAATTGCTATTAATAATATAAGAGAAAATCCTCATCAACCTCTGCAAGCCAAATAGGAGTTAATTAGATCAGAAACAGGGGCTCCCATATCAGTTAATCAGACTAGTAATCCAAATATCACCGATGACTGCTGGTTTTGTCTTAACCCTGCCCCTCCATATTATGTTGGGCTAGGAGCCACTGCCAGCTTAGGCACAGGTGAAACTCAGATCCAAAATGTCTCGGCCCCCAACAGCTCCATCTACCAATGGGAGAAAACTCTAAAACTTACCCTTGGAGACTTACAAGGCCTAGGTACTTGTATATTAACTCCATCTTAAAATTTTGTCTCTTCACCCTATACAAAAAACTGTAACTCTACTATTTCTGTTAATCCAACAACCCCCACCTATGTACTTGCCCCTCAAAGTACTTGGTTTGCTTGTAATACTGGATTAACCCCTTACATCAACCTTAACTACTGGAGAAAAAATGCTGAATTTTGTGTTCTAGTTCGTCATTCCTCAGGTCTACTTTTACTCTGGTGAAGTGGGGCAAGAACACTGCCAATATCTAGGGGCCAGAGTAAAAAGGGCTCCTATTTTAGTTCTCCTTTTAGTAGGAATAGGGGTACAGGATCTACTGCAGTAGGAACGGCAGCCCTTGTTACTGGAAATTCCAACTATAAGGCCTTAAGCCAACAAATAAATGAAGACCTATTGACTCTTAAAAAATCTATCAATCACCTTGAGACCTCTCTTAACTCTTTTGCTGAAGTAGTCCTGCAGAACAGAAGAAGACTAGACCTTCTGTTCCTAAAACAAGGAAGTCTTTGCATGGCACTAGGTGAAACTTGCTGTTTTTATGCTAACCATTCCGGAATTATACGAGACAGCCTAGCGCTAATAAAACAGAAGGTTAAGGACAGAGAACGACTTAGACGCGGAGAATCTTGGTATGAAGGACTCTTTGATAACACCCCTTGGTTAACAACTCTCCTGACATCTGTTACAGGCCCCCTTATTCTAGTCTTCCTGGGCCTTCTGTTTGGGCCCTGTGTAATTAGTTAGAAAACTGCCTATGTCAAAAAGCGGGTACAGGCAGTAAAACTCATGATTCTCAGGGCAAACTACCGGCCACTCCAGGTTGAAGATTCAATGATTTGAATTCCCTTAGAAAGCCAGTGGGGAATGTAAAAGTGTAAAAGTACATTTTTATAACATCTTCCTTATTCACATCTCTCTTTCTTTGGCCATGACTACTTTGGAAAATATGTTGTTATAGGTTAATGGCTGTTATGGGTTAATGATATCGATTCTTCAGTAAGCTAGTCCCAAGGGCAGGACAGAGAGTGATATCTTCAGGTGCCAGCTGCCTAGGAGAAAATAGCTCCCAAGACTACGAAGGAGAGAAACAAAACAATATTGCCACCACAGTACAGATAACCAAACTGTCCACTTAGATGCTAACAGCCAACCTCTGCTTCTGTAATCTGCTTGCTTGTATAATCAAAGCCCACCAAGGCATAGTTTTAGGCTATATAAGCTGATATCTATGGAGGCTCGGGGCTGATGCTCTAGTGGGGAGAGTCAGTCACTGGCCAGCTAATATAGGCTCATAATTAATCTCAATTGGCTCTGTGGGTCTTAGATTTGAATGCGCCACAACAACACCCTGGAGGAATAATGAAAGAAAACACTACCAAAAATACTAAGACACTGCAGGGGCAGGGAAGAACAGGGTGGTGTGAGTGGGGAGCGGCCGTGGTGAGCAGTAGTTAGAAGTGGTGATGCTGATGTGGTATGAGAATAAAATAGGAATGAGCTTCTGAACTTCTGCTTTTGCTCTTCTTGCTAGTGCCTTGGGCTAGTAGTGCCTGCGTGGACATCTGCAGAAACCTAGAGTTCTAGTTCAAGGTCCTCCGGAAGAAAATCGGGGCAACACAGATCCCGTGCTTCAGAGGAGCGGAGCAAAAACAAGTTGGGACTGATTTGGGGCAGTGTTTTCCTCCCTCCCATCCCTTCAAAGCCCCCAGATGGGGAATCATAATCCAGAGAGCGTCCCAGACCTCACATTGCGTGCAAGTCGTTTTGAGGCCCAAGGATGACTGATCGATGTGGTTACTAGTTTGGGTTCTTACTCAGGGCCATCCACTCCTCCTTCCAGCTCACTGGGCTCAAGCTTTCTGGGGTCCTACACATTCGGAGTAAACAGGCGCTCACGATAGTAAATAGCAAGGCATTTGAGGAGCTATCTAAAGAAAAACATACCATGTTACAGTTCTCATAAGAGGTGGAACTCAGAACAGATGGGCCAAGAATTTAAATGGAGCCCCATAAGCACAAAAAATGAGAACAGGAAAGGTATTAGCAATAAGAACAAGAAAAAGAAAAAGAGAACTAAGCAGAAATATTTGATATTTCCACAATTATAATTTTAATAAAGCATACGCTAATGTGAAGAGTAAAAGAATAAATACAACTGAGGAATAAACAAACAGATTGAAAGATCAAACTGAGAACAACTTCCAGAAAGTAGCAAAGAGCAAAGAAATCAACATTATAAAGGAAAACTTCTCAGATATGAAGGCTAGGAATAGAATATCTAAATAATAGATGCCCAGACAAGGAGAAAAATAAAAAATGGAGAGGTAAAATGTTTAAAGAAATAATAAATTAATGATTTAATTAAATTGATTATATTTCTTTGTAAATTTTAAATTTTATTTATTTATATATTTATAAATAATAAATTTTTTAGAATTAATTTTAAAAATATGCTTTAGATGGAAGACATAGAGTACTAAAGAGGAGAGATAAGTAAAAACATTCACACCTTACAGAGAAATTTAATCACACCAAAGACGAAGAGGAAATTCTAAAAACTACTATATAGGAAGAGAAGAATACAAAAGAACAAAAATCAGATTAATTTAGAGAGATGAGTAGTATTTTAAAGGCATTGAAGAAAGAAACTTAAAACATAGAATCGTGTATCCAGGCAAACTGTCATTCATATGTGAGGGCATGAAAAAAAAATTCTCAGGCATGCAAAGCTTTAGATATCTTGCCACACAAAACTCCTCCTTGAAAAAGTTTTTGTGAAGTATATAAGACAGACAAATCTAAGAGAGGTTGCAAGAGACAGAGTTAAGAAAAGATGCTCGAATATTTTAATATTGTTATCCTTACAGATTGCTATGACCAGCCACCAAAGTTTTGCATGTATCAACCTAAAGAGTATTGGAGGTAGACTAGGTCAAGGGATGTGAGAACATGCTAAAATTTTCATCTTTTGGGTGATTAAAATGAAGCATATAAAAAGGGAGAACAAACTGAAATAATAAAAATGGTAGAAAGAAAAATATATATCAGTTATTACAAAAAAGCAAATGAACTAAACATGCTGGTTAAATGACAAATATTGACAAATATATGTAATTTACAAAAGGCACACCTAAACATATAAGATACAAAGGTTGAAGGTGAAAGAATGTTTAAAACATGTCTTAAAGATACTAAGTAAAAGAGAGCTGGTGTATTCACATTAATAGAGATTTTAAGACGAAGAGATAAAGACTGTAATTGCATAGTGAGAAAACGTTTAGACCATTAAACACCTAATAAAAGCTTCAAAATATGTGAGGCCAAAATTAGCACAATAGTAGGAAAATACTGATAAATTCATCATTATAATGGGAAGTTTTAGTTCGCCTTTCTTAACTATTAAAGGCTCAGCAGACAAAAATGAACGAGTAAATAGAAAACCAAAACAACAAAAACATTGTTTGACCTAGTAGACTTTTAGGGGTTTTGCTTCTCACAAGTATAAAATACTTATATTTTTCTAGCAAACATAAAAACATATAAAAATTGATCATATTCTCAGCCATAAAGCCACAACAATTTTAATATAGAGATATTATATTGACTATAATCTTTGACCATAATTCAAAGAAGGTATAAGTTAATTTCAAAAACAATAATCATAAATTTAAAATTTTCTAATACTTATAAATTAAAAATTACACTGTTAAATGACAAATGAGTTAAAGAGAAATCATAATGAAAATTTAAAAATACTTAGAACCGACCCATAATAAAATATATGTATTTGTTATTATTCTTTTTTGAGAACGGTGTAATGGTTGATTTAAGTGTCAATTTGCCTGGGCTAAGGGATACTCAGATAGCTGGTAAAACATAACTTCTGGATCTATCTGTAAGGATGTTTCCAGAAGAGATTAGCCCTCTAATTGCTGGATGGAGTACAGAAGGTGTGCCCTCACCCAAGTGGATGGGCGTCATCCAACCCACTGTGGGCCTGAAGAGAACTAAAGGGTGAGAGGAGGGGCCACTTTTCCCTCTTTTCTTGAGCTGAGATGTTAACCTTCTCCTTTCCTTGGACATCAGAGCTCCTGGTTCTCAGGCCTTTAGACTCAGGGACTTAAACCAGCATCACTGCACATCTGCCTTCTCATGGCTTTTCTGGTTCTCCAGCTTGCATAGGGCAGACCGTAGGACTTCTTGGCCCCCATAACTGTTTGAGTCAATTCCTACAATAAATCTCCTTTTATATCTCTTTCTCTGTCTCTGTCTCTCTGCTCTCTGTCTCTCTGCCTCTTTGTCTCTCTGCTTCTCTGTCTCTCTGTCTCTCTGGAAAACCCAGACTAATAAAGTTTGGGATTTACAGACATGATGAGAAGATAGTACAGAGAATTCCCATATACTCTTCACCCATTTTCCCTTACTAACTTCTTACATTAGTATATTTGCCTCGATTCATAAACCAATTAATACATCGTTATTATCTAAATGTCATAATTTGTTCAGATTTTCTCTCAGTCTTTTTTTCTGTTCCAGAATCCCACCCAGGATATCACATTACATTTAGTAGTCATGTCTCCTTAAGCTCCTGTTAGCTGTGACATTTTCTCAGACTTTCCTTGATTTTGCTGCCTTTGTCAATTTTGAGGAGTAGTGGTCACGTATTTCGTAGGATGCTCTGATATCGGAATTTGTTCGATGGTCCTCTCATGATTACCCTGGCGTTTTGGTTTTTTGGGAGGAAGACTGAAGAGGTAAAGTGTTATTTTTACCACACTGTATCAATGGTAACTACTATCAGCCTGATGTACCACCTGATCGCCTGGCTGAGTGGTGCTTGTCAGGTTTCTCCAATGGAAAGTTATGCTCCCTGTTGCGGTGCGATCAAATCTAAGACCTACGGAGCCAATTAAGATTAATTATGAGCCTTTATTAGCCAGCCGGCGACTGACTCTCCCCACTGGAGAATCAGCCCCGAGCTTCAATAGGGGTCAGCTTATATAGCCTAAAATTATGCCTTGGTGGGCTTTGATTGCGCAAGCAAGCAGATTACAGAAGCAGAGGTTGGCTGTTAGCGTCTAAGTGGACAGTTTGGTTATCTGTACTGCGGCGGCAACATTGTTTTGTTTCTCTCCTTGGGAGCCTTGTGAGCTATTTTCTCCTAGGCAGCTGGCATCTGGAGATATCACTCTCTGTCCTGTCCTTGGGACTAGCTTACTGAAGAATCGATATCATTAACCCATAACAGCCATTAACCCATAACAACATATTTTCCAAAGTGTTCATGGCCGAAGAAAGAGAGATGTGAATAAGGAAGATGTTATAAAAATGTACTTTTACACTTTTACACTCCCCCCGACCCTTTTCACAGGATGCTCTGTCCAAGGAAGTCACTATGGGTGGCCCACACTTACAGAGTAGGGGATGAAAAGACTACATAAATGTGATGCTTTGAGGGTAATTCATAGCTTTAAATACTTCCATTAGAGAAGAGTTAACCATCAAAATTAATGAACCAACCGTCCATCTTTAGAACTGAAACAATGAACAACAGAATAAAGCCAAAGAGTAGAATAAAAGAGAAAAACTAGAGCTGAAATCAATATGATGTTAAACTAAGATATGGTAACGTGGGGGATAATAATTAATAATAATAATAATGATAATAAATAAAAACGTTTCCTCCCACTTTCTAAGTACTTTTAACTGGGCTAAAAATCAAATTAACAGAGACAGATTAACAGGAGAAAATCAAATTTTAACACATGCACATGGAGAATTCACATAGGCATGAAAATTCCAAAGACAGTGAGGCGACATTGTGTATATATGACATTTGTGGACACAGAAGAAAAGAGGAGGATTGTGTAATAGATTTCAGAAGTGAGAAGGGGTGATTGACAGGTAGTTTAGAAAGAGTGAATATACATGGCAGGCAAATTCTTGCTGGGCAGCTCAGAAAATATGAGACATGGGGAGGTGGATCTTATTTAATTCAAATTAGGCTAAGGTGAACATCTTAAGATTTCCCCCAGAACATATTTTTCTGTCTGAATCTCTTGGGCAGGAAGGGGGAGGGTCAAAGTTTCTTTGTTAGTTTTGTTTCTTAATAAAAAGCTTAAATTAACGTAATATCTCAAAAAGGCATCTGAATGGTGGCGAAGCTGGTTCCCTTCAGTAGCTACCAACAAAACTTAAAGATGGTGCTCTGAAA
Source organism: Eidolon dupreanum (assembly GCA_028627145.1). Classification (NCBI taxonomy): domain Eukaryota; kingdom Metazoa; phylum Chordata; class Mammalia; order Chiroptera; family Pteropodidae; genus Eidolon; species Eidolon dupreanum. The sequence continues at coordinate 43,990,323 of CM053511.1, forward strand.
AACAAACTAAAATACACAAATTTCTGGAAACACTGGTCAAGAGAAGAAGAGGCGACGCCAAACGATATTGTGAAAGAATTGGAATATTATGGTCTGTGAGGGTGGCTCTCAGCTTCTAGCTTTTGACTCCTTCCTTTTCTTCCTACACTGAAGTTATTAGTGACAAAGCCACACTTCTATGTTCTGAGTTTGTGGATTGTTTTTTGACCACAGCACTCATGACTCATGACTTCCCTTTACCCTAGCAAGCAAATAAACCCTTTATCAAGGACACTGTTTTCAGTTCTTCGCACTGAAACCAGGAGAGCAGCAGGTATCAGACGAGGTCTTGCTGAAGGTTGGGGTCCCCTGAAGCAGATGTGGAGATGCACATCGCAGAGTGGGGATCAACATCTGTGAAAGGATGAGCCCAGGGAGATGTCAAACTACCAAAGCCTCAGCCTCAGCCAATCTGTAGGGAGGCCAGCAGTGGGTGCTACCCATCAGCGTGTCCTGCACTGGCTGAAAGTCACATCCTTTTGCATTTGCATCTCACAGTTCCTGGACGCTGGCTGCTTCAGCAGGGCATGACCTTGTACAAAGTTCTCTGGACTGAAGGAAACTCTGAAGGGGTTGACAGCTGGGCACCTTCAAAACTTAATCCAAAAGAAAATGAACCAGATGAGAAGACTAACACTACTGGATATCCAGACTTATTATAACGCCACAGTAAGAAAGAAGATATTGGTATAAAGATAATTATTTCAATGGAACTCAAAGGATTCAACATAGACCTACCCATACATGGCAGTTTGATTTATGCAAAACTGCAGTCTATTGAGAGAAAAAATGGTCTTTTAATAAATGATGCTGGGTCATTGGATGTTGTATCAGTCAGATTCCAGTGAGAAAAGCAGAAATCACACCATTCATTTCCACAGAGAACACTGAATGTAGGCAGTGTGGTAAACAACTCCCAAGGAACCGCAGTGGCACAAAGGGCTCAGTTAGGTAACAGACAGCATGTGGGAAGCAGCTGCCACAGCTAAGGCGCAGCAGTCAAAAAGGAAGGGGTTGTGATTAATTAGAAACCTAGAAGTCCGGAGGAGAAGCCCATCAGCGTGGGGACCCAGAACTCAAGGAAGGGGTACTGGCTGCTGATTTTTTCTCAAGAGGCCCAAGAGGCTGGTTCTGAAGCTATGGAAATAATTGGAAATTGAAACAACTGCTGCTGAAAACAAGGACATTGCTGTGCTGAAGGGACATGGCTGGAGAGACACTGACAGAGCCAACGGGAAGTGTCCCTGGTCCACTTCTAGTTGCCCTCCATGGGTCCTGATTTGTGGGAAATGGCTTAATATAAAGCACTGATACCGGCAACAAAAAATGAATCTTGACTCCTACTACATTATACACAAAAATCTATGCCAAATAAATTTGTTTAATTACGTAAGGCAAAACATTATCCCTTAGGAAAAAAAACAGATGGTACAGGGAACATTTTTGAAAAAGAAAGAGAGAAAGTGAAAGAGGAAAATGTAATAGATGGTGAATTTAGGTGAAAGGTATATTAGTGTTTATTGTACTATTTGTCAACTTTCTGTGGTTTGAAATTTTTCGAAATAAAAATCTTGAAGCAAAATAAGCAAAAGGATAGTGATCAACGACAACTAAAAAGATATAGCAGTTTCCTTATTTTTATAAATTACTTTCCAGGCTGGTGCATTTCTGGAAATATTTATAAACATGCTTGTCTAATGCCAGTATTACTATTCTTTGCCCAATAACTATGTTTAAAAACCTTTTTGCCAGTAGAATAAAAGTTAAAATGCAAAAGTGATTTAATATTCTCAATTCCAATGGGAAAGTAATATCAATTCAATTCTTATGGAAATATGTATAAGATGATTTAATTTGACTGTTGTTAGGGCCAGTCTATTTACTTAATATCACATTTAAATTAATACAGTCAGTGTGGCCAAGAATGATTTTTAAAATGTTTTAAATGTTAAATTGTCAAAGAAAAGTCAAGGGGAAATGCAATAAAAAAAAAAGAAAACAAGTTCTTAAATACTCCTTCTTCTGTTTCTCCTTGTCACCTACACATTCCGCAAATGCCAAAATGCTTCTCTAAACCTGAAACATCTCTCATTTCTCAGTTTCGATGTGAGCTCATTCTCTCCATGCAATTTCCTACATTTTTCATCCCTCTGTTATTTAAAAATTTTTTAAATTAATATATAGTTGACATACAATATTAGATGAGTTTCAGTTGTACAACATGGTTATTTGACATTTCTATACCCCACGAAGTGATCGCCATGATAAATCTAGTAACCATCTGTCACCGTACAAAGTTATGACGGTATCATTGACCATATTCTCTGTTCTGTACGTTATATCCCTGTGACTTACTTGTTTTATAACTGAAAGTTTGTATCTCTTATTCCCCTTCACCTTTTTGCCCATCTCCACCCCTTCCCTCTGGCAACCATCAGTTCACTCTCTGTATCTATGAGTCTGTTTCTGTTTTGTTTTCTTTGTTCATTTGTTTTGTTTTTAGATTTCATATATATAAGTGAAATCATGTGGTATTTGCCTTTCTCTGTCTGACTTATTTCACTTAGCACAATTCCAGCTCCTCCTTCTTCTACTATTTGTTTTCATATTTTCAATGTAAAATCCTACCTCCCAGGTTCTGGCTTTCCCCAATTTTGCAATTCTTTTATAGTTAGGATAAGATGCTAGCTTCTGTAACAAAGAGACCCAACAATCCAGTGGCTTAAAGAGCAAAGACATATTTTTTCCCATGTTAACAATTCTGAGGTAAGTGCTTGGGGAGCCGGCTCTGCTCCATTTGGTCATTCTGTGACCTGCACTGCATGACTCCACGTTTTCCTAAGACATCGTCATCGTCTACATGCTTGCAGTTTGGTTCATCTGAGTTCTATTGGACAGAAAAGAGGCAAATAGAATATTGAGGAGGCAGTCCAAAGCCTTACATTGGAAGTGGCATATATATAACTTCCACTTGTGAGGACTTAGTCACACAGCCATACTCAAATACAAAGGAATCTGAGAAATGTGATTTAGCTATGTATCCAGGAAGAAGAGACAAATAATGAGTCAATATGGTGGGTAACCTAAAGTTTCTCCACACTACCAAATATTCTGCAATTAAAAAAAAAAAAAAGCTTGAAGATTAGTGGGAGAGTGGTGGTAGGGTGTGTGTGTGTGTGTGTGTGTGTCTTGGAGGCATCTAGGTTGTTAATTGTGAATAGGCCAATGTCATCTGCACCTTTCTTGCTATCTGCAAGTGAATTTTTATGTGTGTTTATCTGTTCGGTTCAACAAACACTTCTTGATCATTTGCTATGTGCTAGATATCAGCAATACAAGTCTGTATATCATATAATTGATTGTTGCTATTCATTGAAAGAGTCAAACCTAAAAAGATGATGTCAATAGACTGTGGTATATTAAAGGGTTTTTGTAAAGGAAGATACATTTGATTTAAAATAATAAATTTCATTCTCAAAGAAAATGTTTCTGTCATTTCTAGTCAGAACCAAAGTTAACTTTTGTTTGTTTTTTTTTTTTGCTTATAATATAACTCCTTTTTTCCCTCCAAAATTTTATTCAGTCCATGGGGTTCTAGTGATAGACACCAATGACGGTATACCATCTCATTGGACTAGAGATTATCACATGATCAAAATCAGACCAATCAGAATTCTCCCTTTTGGGGAGCTGTTTCATGATAGATCTGGTGAAAGAGTACTCTTTTCTCCCCGGCTGCAGAATTATTAGGACGCTGTGAATAACTGACAACATGTTCCTGTCATGTGAAGAAACCTACCTGCAGCTGCAGAGAACTTGCAAAGAGAATCAAAAACAAGAGTAGAGATAACTATCTGAAAGACTTTTAGTCTTTAGTTCTCATCATGTGTCATGTGGTTTAGGCATGTAGCCAATAATAGCTTCCTTTTCTGTTTAAATTAATTTAAGCTTGGCTTCTAGCATTTGCAACTATGAGTCCCAAATAATTTAGTAATGGAATCTATATAGGGCTACTATTTTTTCAGAGTAGAATTTTTCTGAGAATAAACTTTATCTTACTTTTGAAGTAAAGGCAAAATGGCAGCAAGATGCTATTTTTTTCCCCATTTTTTAAATGGAAAAGAATGATTATGAATGACAAAAATAAGTGTATCCAGGCAAAATGCATAGCATTGGAACTGATTTAAAGTCTAGTTTAAAATAGGAAAATTCTCCAAAAAACTATATAAGAAAACAAATATACAAATTAGTTTCATATTTCAAAAGTGGGAATTTTATTTTAAGTCAGATTTGAGCCTTACTTCTCTTGTTTCCAAGTACTAGATTCTATTTTTATGGTGTTAAGAAATGATAGTTCCAAACATTGGTCTTTTTAAAAAATATTTTTATTGTGATAGCTGAAGCAAAAGAGATGTAAAAAAAAGAGACATTTTAAATTTGCAACCCTTCAGCCTGCCATGTGTTGAAAATTATGTTGTGCTAAAATTAAAAATGGAACTAAATTTTGGATACTTACTTTATAGACAACAAATAAAAGGATAAACATCAAATTCTGAAACAAAGAGTGACAGCTGCCAAAGCTTTTAAAATATAATTTATTTCTCTATCCTCTTCCACTTTCAGTTTTTACTGCTTTCTTCGCTGACACCCAAATTTAATGTTTTCCTTGGTCCCTTATTTCTAGAATGACCAGTCATTCTGTAGGCATCCTTCAATTCTATCTTCAAAATGCTCCCAATTCTTTCCCCAGAATTTTAATCTATGTGAGTTAACTTGGCCACCTTCCACTAGACAATTTCTAATGTTCATACATTAGAAATTCCAGGTTGATAGTAATTTTGTGGAATTCTATACTTTACCCTACAGTGCTAGTTTAAAGAGTATACCACTCTATAGGAACTTGCTTTCAAATAATGTCTAGAATATATAACATGGCTTTTCAATTCTTCAAAATATGTTTCCTAACTACACCTCAGACCTCATCTCTTCCTGGCTCTCCTCTTGTTACCCACCCCTCCAGTTGTACTGTGTTTTTATCTTTTTGTTTTTGTTTTTGTTTTTCCTATTTTTCAGGGTTTTTTTTGGCTCCCTCCTGCCTTGGGGGCCATTGCTTCTCTCTCTTCTTGGCTGATTTCCAGATGTCACCCTGACCACTGCTTCCTCTAGGTGACCTCTCTCACTGCCCAGGCCAAGTTTGCTGTCTCAGTTTATAAAACTTGTGGTATCTGACAGATATCACATCTGCCTTTTTTGCTATTGTATCCCCAGTGCCTAACGTGGAGCCCGGCACAAGAAATACCTATAACATAGATGAATCAATGTTTCCATAGATCAAGCAATTGTGAAAGGGATTCAATTAATGCAGGAAATTTGGAAATGTATTCCACAGCATCATAATTCAATAGGAGTACTTCCTTGAAAAGTTTCTTATTCTGATGATTTAATGGCCACATTTCCATGGAGTAGGGTGAATTTACAACTTCACCGGTAGGTTCTATAACAAGTGTTTGCTTTAACAAGAGAAATAAGCACCAATTCATCATAGGAATTGAATAACTTTCAAATAGCTTGTATGCTAATGAAAATGTTTACCAAAGTCCCAATGATAGTAACTGACAATGAAAAATAAAAAAAAAAAAAAGGATAAAATGATACTACAACTCATATGAAATCTTAAAAACATCTAGAAATGTTATCTGTCCGTTTGGGGCACTGGTCTTTAATATATGTATTTACCACAGCAAAAATTCATTTTAAATATTTATATATTTAAAATGAATTTTTAATTTTTAAAATGAATTTATAAAATAAATATATATATACACACACATATATATGACTATATATAGCTATGTATCTATATCTACCAGAATAAAAAAACATATCCTTATTAAACATGATATACTCTGATATTTCCTGTTCTTTTCTGTTCTGTTCTATTCTGTTCTATTCTATTCATGTTATATTCTATTAAAATAACACTGGTTTTCAATGGACTAAATTATTTTTTCTATCCATGAAAGGGTCATGACATCAAGTTTGGAAGATACTGCTCTATCTAGAGTACTTTACCTTTTCAAATATTTTCTGCTTGCTTCTCTCCTCCTCTCATCCCTCTTTGTACAACAGAGAATTTGTCTGGTCTCCCCACACCCCGCTTCCCAGTCTCTGACATGCAGCTTCTTAAAACTGGAATCTCCCAAGTGGCAGAATTGTTTGTTATGCGTGAGCCTCTTTGATCACACTAGAGTTTATGCTAATGAGGTTACTCATGTTTGGTCCCTAGAGCTTCAGGATAGTGGCTGGTCGCCAGAAAGACCAAGCAAAGAGTTGGGAATTTTAGCTGTTTGACCATTAGGAAGAGAAACTGGCTGGACATTGAGTTCAACAAGTGGCCAATGATTTAATCAGTTGCACCTACTTAATGAAGCCTCATAACAACTCCGAACTGAAATTCAGCCAAGCTTCCTGTACTGGGAGGGTAATGCGCTTTGATTCCTCCAGGAGAGGATGCTAAGCTTCGTGTTTAGGGCCCTCCCAACCTTGCTCTATGGGTCTCGTTATCTGGCTGTTTTTGAGTTGTATCCTTTGCAATAAAACTGTCATCACACGTGGAGCACTTTCATGAATTCTGTGAGGTGTTCTAGTGAATTATTGAAACTGAGGTGGGTTGTGGGAACCTCCAAATTAGTAGTCAGTCAGCCACAAGTGACGGCTTGGTGGCCCCTTGAAATTGCGGCTGACATCTGAAGTGGGGCAGGCATGTGGACGGCCTAAACTCTAACTTGCAGAGTCTGCACTAACCTTAGATGGTTAGTGCTAGAGCTGAACTGTAGTCTGCAGTTAGGGTTGAAACAGATTACCCCTCTTTACTCTCCTCTAATAATTCTTAATACAGTCTTAGGGTGCATATGGAGCCACATAATCCCACCGAGCCATTTTACGTGGAATAAAATGTTGTCACTTTTCTAGTTAGGCGCTTGAGGGTGTCATCTTGATAGTTATGAAGGGGACCAAAAGTTTTGCCTTTTGCAATATTAATTTTTAAGCTGGTCACTAGAAAACACAAGACTCAGAAAGAACCTTTGACCCTTCCTACCCTTTCCTGCCTAGGAGATTCAGAGAGAAAGACCTACTCCAGGAAGGAAACATCAGAATGTTCACCCTAGTAGCCTAATTTGAATTGAGTTTGGTGGATAGGAGGCTGTTAAACAGAGTCCTCCTTACCAGATTATTTTGTTGTTTCTGGGTTGCCTAGCAAAAATTTACCTGCTGTGTATGCTCTGCTCTTCCTCAATCAGCTTAAATCACCCATTCTCACTTTTGGAATCTAAGATCTTATTTCCCCCTTTTCTCCATTGTCCAAAATTATATATATGCCCAATTTTGCCTCATTTAAGAATTTTCATGCTTGTGTGAATTCCTAGTGCACATATATTAAAATTTTGATTTTCTTTTATTAATCTGTCTCTGTTAATTTGATTATTAGCCGTTAGGTGTACTTAGAGGGTGGGAGAAAAGTTTTTTATTTTTTTTAACCCCCACAGGTATAACAATATTTTAATTACTTTTTTGCATTTTTCTGTTTTTTTTTTTCATGTTTCTTAGCCATTTGAACTTGCTCTTCTGTGAATTTTATTCTATAGCCTTTTCTATTTTTTTATATCATGTCATCATTTCCTTGTAAAATTGTAAATGCTTTAAGGTATTAGACCTTTATTTGTTATCTATATTAAAACCATTTTCTCTGGTTCTATCTGGATACCTTTGATCTGCAGAATCAGGGTCTAGTATCTCTGTTCCTGCCTCATATACTGATCTCTTGATTTTTAATGAATCTGATACCAACCCCTGTCCAGATTAGCTGTATTTGATCATTAACATTTAATAATTTTTTCTTTATTTTTTGATTTCCCTCTAATTTAGGGTTACCAGATACAATATAGGACCCCCGGTTAAACTTTAATTTCAGAATACCAAAGTTCTGTATTTTTATGTGCTAAGTGTGGCAACCCTACTCTAATTATTCTTTTAATAATAATAAGAAAGAATAACTGACTTTTAGAAATTTTCAGGAAGGATGCACAGCTTCCGCATGCAAAAACATCAATCATGCTTAATTGTGTACTGAATTTAGTGTTAAACTGGAAATACTAGATCTAACATTTGAATTTAACACCAAAGATGCAAATCTTAGAGTAGATTAGGAGGCATTCAAGATCAGATTTTTATCTGATTGTGTTTAACATTCTGAATTCTGGGAAAAGGAAATCTTTTTTATTTTAAAAACATTATGAGAAGAAAGCAGGTCCTATCCCCACTGCTGGCTAGATTGCCCACAATTTGTCCAAGCTCACACAATTAACAACAAGTTTATCCAGATTTCAATGTAAGAATGTCTAAACCTGTAGAAAATTTTTATAAGACTTTACTTGAGCCAAACTGATGTCATATCCTGGGGAGCAAGATCTCGAATGCTCTGGAGAACAACAGTTTACAGCTTCTTTGATACATTTGAAATCAAGGAGAGAATAAGAAAAGTGCACGGTGGTGGGAGAAGGCAAGGTGGGGATTGGATTACCCAATAGTTAACAAGATTATGTGCTTTCTTGAGGATGGTTACAATTTATTTCAAAGGCGTGTTGACCTAGATGCACAGAAACAATGCCCAGGGCTTGCTCAAGGCAAAGATAAGCCTAAAGAAATTATTGGCCTGGGGAGAGATTGCACACCATGAAAACTGCCCAGTTAGGGATTTATGATCAGATCACCCTGTGAGATTGCTTTCCATAGAATCCCTTTCTTTTTTTATCCACACAAGACTGAACTGAAAGTTTTTTCTCCACCTGATCAGGTCGATAGCTACCCAAGAGGGAAATAATTAGATGTATCTTAGGGGTACACTCATTCCAACCAAATCCGAAGTCATCTTCAGCCAAGACCCTCTGTGGGATCTGCATACCCCATGCTGGGCTGCCTAGTGGTCCTACCTGTCAGTTGTTTCTCAGAGGCAGGAACCAGGTATTCTTTCCTTTCCTTTCCTTTCCTTTCCTTTCCTTTCCTTTCCTTTCCTTTCCTTTCCTTTCCTTTCCTTTCCTTTCCTTTCCTTTCCTTTCCTCTCCTCTCCTTTCCTTTCTTTCTTTTCAATTTTTCTTCTTATCTTCTTTTCTTTCTCTTCCTTCCTTCCTTCCTTCCTTCCTTCCTTCCTTCCTTCCTTCCTTCCTTCCTTCCTTCCTTCCTTCTTTTCCAACAAATAAGTACTGTACAATGTATTGGAAGGAACTTTGAAGTTTGACACTTATTTATCAGATCTCGGAGATTAAGCAAAGAGGAGAGAAGGGGAGTAAGCTGAGGAGTAAACGTCCTTTAGTGACGGCCAAGTGACAGAAAACTCCAGGTCAGGGGGCGGTCAGGAGGTGTGGTGCACTCCTTGGAACTGACACAGCATGCAGAAATTGCTGCTTATGGGTTGTCAGTTTGTATTAAGTTGCAGAGAGAAAAATAAAGGCTACTTTGATCTCTTCCTGGTCATGCATGATAATAGGGCTCAAAGTCCTGTCCCACTTAGGGACACGCCAGCTTCCAGATTAAACGGTTCATATGCACAAACCAGAGAGACCATGGCCACAAGTCACATGAAATGGTTTAGAACAAAAATACCTAGCTAAAGAGTTAAAGATTTAAAGAGTTAAAGATTTTTAGAAAAGTTTTGGTCCGAAGTTGAGGTGTATATAAAAGTGACAATTCAAAGTTAAAATCATTTGCCTTAAAATCTTTGTTAGTAGTGTTTCATAAGACCAGCTTGCATAATAAACATTTTAAGGTAATTTTTTCTTTTAATCTTCACAACAGCACTAAGAGGTACATAATGTTATCCTTATTTTATAGCTAAGGTAACTGGGGTTTAGAGAGGTTATGTGACTTGCTTAATGTCACGTGGCTAACAGTGGGAGGTCAGGCAAACTTATGCCCTATTTTTAGAGCTTGTCCTATATCTGCTAGTTCTTGGTGGCTTTTACCTCGAAATAATCCGTATGCCAAAGAGACATATTTTGGGGTGGCGCATTCTGGTACTGTCACCTCGCAAGAACTTCATGTCTTTATCATGTATTTTGCTTTCATCCAAGCCAGTTTCATTGAGCCTGATAGAACTCTGACTCCTGTGCATTCCTTCCTGCAGTTCTTCCTACCTGCAGGTCCACTCTACATCCACTCCTTTCATCATTACACCCTTAAGATGTTAGGCTCTGGTCAGCATCAAATTCATCTAAGAATAAAGATTCGGACCTGTCGTATGACCAGGTTGTAATGACTAAACCTCAAACTAGAATAAGCTTTTAATAAAATAGAGAAAACACCTCGGTCTCAGTTCTGTGTCAGCTCCTGACTCACGAAAGCGGCACGATCCCACGGAACGCATCCCATGGAAATCCAACATCAGGACGTGAAGCCATGGTCAGCTGTTCCCCACCTTAGCCCCGACCAAAAGCAGAGCCCCCATATCCAGCTCCCATAATAACCATGATCTGTAATTTGTCACTTGTGTAACCTGCCACGAGAGGCCATTGGGGAGCCAGGTTTTCGAGAGCACTAGCTCACCTGTGTCTCTGGGTTTGGTTCTAACTCCTTTTATAAACCTTTACTTTCTTTGCTGCAAACTCCTGCTCATATCTTGTTTGGCTTGCTAAACAAGCTAAGCTTGCACAGCTAAGCAAATCCTTTTGAGTCTATAATAACAGTACTCTTCAGCCCTATGGAGAATATCTAGATGACCTTGGGGATGGTGATGACTTTTTAGATACAATATCAAAGGCCTGATGTATGAAAGAAATAATTGATAAGCTGAACTTCATTAAAATTTAAAACTTCTGCTATGCAAAAGACAGTATCAAAAGAATGAAAAGATAAGCCACAGATTGGGGAGAGAAAATATTTGCAAATACATATCTGATAACAGCTTGTTTTCCGAAATATACAGAGAACACTTAAAATTCAACAATAAGAAAACAAAATACCCAATTAAAAAATGGGACGAAGACCTGAACACACACTTCATCAAAGAAAATACAGATGACAAATAAGCATGTGAAAAGTTGCTCAACATCATATGTCATCAAGGAATTGCAAATTAAAACAACAACGAGATAACATCAGAATACCCAAAATCTGGAACACCAACAACACCAAATGCAGGTAAGAATGTGAAACAATAAAAATTTTCACTCATTGCTGGTGGGAATGCAAAATGGCACAGCCACTTTGCAAGACAGTTTGGCAGTTTCTTACAAAACTAAACGTACTTTTACCATATGATCCACTCATCTTGCTCCTTTTTATTTACCCAAAGGAGTTCAAAACTTATGTTCACACAAAAACCTGCACATGGATGTTTATAGAAGCTTTATTCATAATTGCCAAAACTTGGAAGCAATCAAGATGTCCAGTAGATGAACGGGTAAACACACTGTGGCACATCCAGGCAATGGGTTATTACTCAGTGCTGAAAGGAAATGAGCTATCAAGCCACAAAAAGACATGGAGGAAACTTAAATGAGTATTACCAACTGAAAGAGCCAATCTAAAAAGGCTACATATTATATAATTTCAACTATATGACTTTCTGGAAAAGGTAAAACTATGAAGACAGTAAAAAGATGAGCATTTGCCAGGGGTTAGAGGTGAGAGAGGAATGAGGAGTCAGAGCACTTAGGATTTTAAAGGCAGTGAAACTATAATGAGTGATGCTATAATGGCAGACACATGTCATTAGACACGTGTCAAAACCCACAGTATGTATGACACCAAGAGTGAACCCTAATGTGCACTGTGGCCTTTTGGTGCTAATGGTGTGTTAATCAATGTAGGTTCCTCAACTGTGACAATAGTGACCTGGGAGGGCGAGGGGGAGGCGTTGATAGTGGGAGAGGCTGTATGTGTGTTCGGGCTGAGTATATGTGGGAGGTCTCAGTACTTTCTGCTCGACTCGGCTGGGAACCTAAAACGGCTCTAAAAAAATAAAGTTTATTGAACAACATCAATTAGGCCCTCTGGTTATAAATCCAGTTCTTTTTCTGGCCAACCTCTTGCCTTAGACTTTAGATTGGCCTGGGGACTAAGGTCTTCTTGGAGCAATTTGCTTCTGGTCCCAGAGCCCCATAACTCTCTGCTGGCCACTGTGCATGAGCTTGCGGCCTTTCTGACTTGGGCCCTCCTAGGGCCCTGCTGTCAGCCATGCCCTACTTCCTTAGATAAATGGGAGCTGTGCTGCCTGCCAGCTGGCCCTTCTCACCCTTACCTGGTGCTGAGAGGGCACTCATCTCCCTGCCTCTGACTCCTCCCATCTAGCCTTGCCCTAGCACCGTCTGAGAGTACCACTCAAGGCAGACGTTCAGAAAAGCAGAGACACACGTTAGTTTTGTAATGATAGGCCAGTTGCCCACCTAAACAAGAGCCACTTGAGGGCAGAGATTGTTCCTCCATTTTTTAAAAAATGAGGATGCCAGTGAAAGTTAAGAGCATGAACTTGAGAAGGACCTGGATTTGAATCTGATATAAAGAAAGCTGCTACAAGCATTCTTTCTACAAGTCTTTGGTAGGCATATGTTTTTAGTTCTCTTGGGAAGGATTCTTGAGTGGAATTGCTGGGCCATAAGTATTTGTTGAGCTTTATATGAAACTGCCCAACTGTTTCCAAAGTGGTCGCATTGTTCTATACTCTGACATTTGATCCTGGAAAAGTTAATTCAACCTCTCTCAGTGTTATTTTTTTCTCCTGAGGATAATGCGGGTAATAGTATTCACCACTCATGATAAAAGAAAAAATAAGGATCAAAAAATGAGGTGTTTTGGTAATAACAGAGAGCATGGCACCAAGTAATTTCTCAATAACAGCAGCTGTTCTCTATTGGTTGTCATTCTTGATTTTTTTGAACATCGTGAAAAATTTCAAACCTAAAAAAAAGTAGAAAGAACATGAGCACCCATATACTAACTCCAAGATCCTACAATTAACATGTTCCCACATTTACTCTGTCATCTCTCTATCCATACATTAATCCATTTTTTAATGCATTTCATAGTAAGTCATGGACACTATTACGTTTTCCATTAAACACTTCATTGTATGTATCATTAGTTCAATATTTGTTTATGGCTCTTTTTTTTTTTTGAGATAAAATTTATGTAGAATAAAGTGCATAAATCTTAAATGTACCAGTCTATGGTTTTTGACAGATGTGTAAAACTGTATCTTAAAACCCCATCAAGATACAGAACTTTTCTTCACGTCGGAAAGTTCTCTCTTACCCTTTTCTAATAAATCAGTATCCTGACTCATCCCCAACAAGGCAACCATTTTTTTCCCCCATTTTTTCAACTCTGTCAATTAGTTCAATGTATTCTAGAACTTCGTGTAATTGGAATACACTATGTTCTCTTTTGGTCAGGCTCCTTTTGCTCAGCAAAACATTTTTAAATTCATGTATATTTATTACTTTATGTAAATATGCTAGCTTTTGTTTACCTGTTCTCTGACTTAGGGACAACTGGTGGCTTCCATTTTTGTCTACTACGAGTGAAGGTGTGATGAACATTCTTACACATGTCTTTCGGTGGTCATGTTTTCATTTCCTTTGGGGACCGTAAGTATATGTTTAATCTTACACAAAACTGCCAAACTGTTCCCCAGCACAGCTGTACCATTTTATATTCCCACTCATAGTTGTTCTATGTCCAGATCAGAATTCGATGCTCTTCTTCTTTTTAATTTTAGCCACTCTAGTTAATGAATCATGGTTTCTCCTTGTGGTATTAACTTCCATTTCCCTGATGACTAATGATGTTGAGTATTTGCATGTCTTCCTCTGCAGAGCATCTATTCAAATCTTTTTGCTTTTTTTTTTTTTTTTTTTTTGGGAACTGGACTATTTTTGTAGTTAGTATCATTATTAGCAGGTCACAGGGGGAAAAGGTAGCCAGGTAGTCAGACAAAAAGATAAAGAGAATGAAAGAAAGGGAGGTGAAGGCAGCAGGAAACACATGTCTTTGATGACGAGTCCTAGAGTCACTGGGATGCACTCTCCTTTTGTCCATGAGAAGCTGCATCGAGGTGGACACTTTCTGGCTGAACTGAGGACATAGAGCCCTGAGCTTCATGTCTTCTCATGTCGTTCACACAAACACAATGGGTGGTATCTTAGTTGCGGGCTCTCCCCAAAGCAAACCGAGAAGAGACTTCGGTGCAGGGAGCTCATCTGGGAGATGATCTCAGGAAGTGGGATGAGGGACTAGGATGTGAGTGACAGCAGGAAGAAAAGTCAGTGTTATTGCAGTTGCCGCTGCATGCAGAAAGGCTCCATCCATTCTGGCAGGCCTTCTGTGAAACAAAGAGTGTCTCCAAGAATTGTTCATAGTAGGACACTCATCTCTGGCTCCTGGTGGCATGAATTGGCCTGCACTTCCAGGACCCACACTGGCCGAGTTCATTACAGAGCTGGCTGTGATCTGAGGGACCCAGGCATGGGACTTGAACACCAAAAGTGCATGCTAGTGATCACTACTATTGTTTCTGAGGATTTCTCACAAGAGATGGAGGGTGTCATACCATTCCCCATGCAAGGACATCTCAACGATCCCCATTACTCTCTGATGGTTGCCTGTAAAGTCACCTTTGGCTTTGGCCAGAAGGCTGCCTTCCTGCCTTCTCCCACCTTCTGGATCCCATGCCAAAGGCAAGTTCCTCTTCTCCTCCCCTGTGCAGAGCAGCTTCCTCCCTGCCCTGAAGCCTGAGTTCTGGCTCCACGCAGGCCCCGGAGCTGAGCTTCTACTTCAAGTCGGTTTATCTCATATCTCCTCAAAACAGACAGCAGTAAGTAATATTTCTTCTCATTGTTACACCAGATTTCCCCACGCCTGTCCTGCCCAGGTCTGGGATGGCTTCTTCAGCCCACTCAGGCTTGTATTCTTACCTGTCACAGTCCTGCTCACTAAAATACATCTAACTGCAATGTTTTAAAGCCTCTCACTGCCAATCAGCTCACGTTTACCGTGTGCAGCTCTGCTGGGGGCCTTTCCCCCTGAGTGTCTCTGGAATTACCTTTACCTCCACGCGGTCAGATTTTTGCCTTTTAATTTTCCCTGCATCCCTTTAAATCTGCCTTGGTCCTTGCTTCTGCTTTTTCCTCTTAGCAGCCAGCAAACCCCCTCTATATTTAACCATATTTATATGCCATTTAAGAAGCATCACCAAGCGTAATTATAATGGTGCTTCTCCTTTTGTCTTTCTGGTAGCATCTGTTTCAAATCTTTCCCACTCCCAACTATAGATTTCCCTTTAGGACACTGTGGCTCACCTATTCTTGGAACAGGAGGAATCACACTCCATGCTCTTTTGGCTGATGTAAGACAAAACTGGTGGGAGCTTGGCTTCCTTTCTTCTCTCTCTCTCTCCTCCCTTCCTCCCTCCCTCCCTCCCTCCTTTCTTTCTTTCTCTTTCTTTCTTTCTTTCTTTCTTTCTTTCTTTCTTTCTTTCTTTCTTTCTTTCTTTCTTTCTTTCTTTCTTTCTTTCTTGATGGAGGGCGTTTTATTTTCACAAAAAAGTACGAGGTACCCTACACACATAAGGGCCAGAAATATGCATGCAATGATTAACATGTCATTGCCTTATACAACAAAATACTTTTGTATAAGGCACACAGAAAGAAAAAGTTTTAAAGCCCAAAACAAAAGAAAGACTTAGCATAGTTTTCCACATCTCTGAAAGAACTATCAGCCAAAACTAAGTGAGAATATAGAGAATCTGGAGAATAACAGACTAAGTTTAATTAAATAGATCAAATGGAACTCAGCTTCTTTAGAAGTAGAGCATAGAGCCACAGGAGCTGGAAGGTAGCCGAAGTGTCCCACAGGTTCCCACAGCAGCATTATGAAGTTGTTATGAGCACAAACTCTGAAGCCAAGATGCATGGGGTACAATCCTAAACCTGTGACTTACTTAGCTGTGTGACCTAGGGCAAGTACTTAACCTCGTTATACCTCAGTTTGTCTTTTTTACAGTAGGTGCAATAGTAGTAGTGCTAATCTCCCAGAGCTGAGTGAGCATTAAATGACTTAACAGATACAGAAGCACTCCGGAGGGCATTTTATATAGCAAGCACTCACGTGTGTTTGTTATTGATACTATCGTGCACTCCCTCAGGGAGGCACAGACACCATTCCCGGGACCATTGGCAACTTAGCTGCATGAGACTTTTTGTGCTTGGTGAGGAGGAGCTGCTGTGACAGCATAAGGCATTTTACTCATTCTTCTAGCCAGTGAGATTTTCAGACTCCCCAGGACGGGTGATTTAGAACTAAATGTTAAAGATTCCAGCGTAGAGGACCTGCACTTCCCTGTCTCTCGGGCTGTGGTAGAAGCGTGGTAGGTAATATGGAGTTTCTGCAAATTTGGTTCAAGACTATAATGTATCATATGATGCTAGTTTTTGTTTTTTAAGAGTTTTTCTTCTCTTTTTACAAAGCAGCCATGGCTTTTACTTTTTGCATCTTCAGACGTCTTCTCAAAGTCAGAGACAGAGTGACGCCTACATCTGATTTTCTTCTGAACTCTGCACTTTCACTTAGTTTTCATTTTAATATTAATAGTAGCAGCTAATATTTAGTGATCATTTGTCACATGCCAGGGTTTACCTTGATTATTTCATTCATTCCACTCACTGAGCCTGTAGGGGGTGGTATAACATAGACAAATCAGGGCTCCCCCAATTTCTTGTCCTGAAAAGTTATTGAACCTCTTTGTTTTTGTTGCCTCATCTGGCAAAGGTGCCCAACTGTGTCTTCCTTGTTGGGCTGTTGTAAAGAGTTAAATAAAATACTTAAAATGGTGTCCAGGACACAGTAGGAATAGGTTAATAAATATAAACTATATTAATGCAGATCAGAAAAACAAGACTGAGAAAAGATAATTCAGTGGCTTCGATCACACAGCTCATTAATTAAGAAATTGGAGATTGAAAATAGGCAGTAGGACCCCAGAACCCATATTCATTATCTCTGTGGTGTTGTTCGTATATTATTAAAACCAAACTGACAGAGTTTTTGTGCCTGTGCTCAATAGCTCTGAGTGGAAACATACTGGACAATGATAAGACAGGTAAAAATAACTTAGCTGCTTCATCTAGGAAATAATTGCTCTTGGAAGATGGGACCATGAACCAACTCAAATTGCTTATTTTTCAAGACTAACAGCTTATTCATCCAAGGCCATTTTAAGACCCTCTCCTCACTATGCTCGCCTATTCAAAACGCTGTAACGTTAACTCTGCCAATCAGTTTTTTGCTTTGCAGAAAATCACCCAGTCCAGCCCTTCCAATGCTAAAAATATTCTCCCCTGACTTCTCCCTTGTTGTTCTTCCTTATTGCAACGAGCCGAATAAACTTGGCTTTATTTGACAAAGAGGTTTTCCTAGTGGTATTTTGGGGAAGTCAGTAGCCAACAATCCTGGAAGTCCCACTGAGATCTACTAAAGATCCCATTGCTGCTGAGGCCCAAGACCCTCAACTCAGGAGTGGATACACCCCAAAGGCCCCCTGAGCCTCCTGCTCAGGAATCTCATCAACTGTGAGAGTAGGTAGGACCTAGGTTGTGTCCAAACTCCTAATTTTTATTTGCTGCTGCTGAGTTTATTTTCAGATACATCTATTTTGTCTCCTAGGAATAAGGACTCATCTTAAGAATCTTTTCATTATCTGATTAAGTATGAAAATTACTATCAGTGGTGACAAACTGCCTTGATATTAACACATCCACTCTGTCTCACCATCTGCCTGTCTCACTTTCTCCTGTGAGTCCACAGAAGGAAACCTAGATGAAGGGACAGGCACGAGCTCTAGAATTTTGTCCTCCAGATCATTTCAGGGATGGACAAGTTTAAGTTTCATTGGATTGATGTACTTTGGATAAACTTTACCTTGGGCAGCCATTTCAAAAACTTGTAAGAAGTGTTGTCTTATCTTCATTTTGTTTGTTTGTTTGTTTCTTTTCACGCCTACAACACTCAATATTCCTAGGTGGTCTCCTATCCAGGACCAACCCTGCTTAGTTTCCGAGGTCAGACCAGATCGGGTTCATTCAGGGTGGCATGGCCGTAGACTCGTCTTCGTATTCTTAAGAAAAGTTTTATTTAATTTCTTCTGCCAATTGTAGGAAGTTTCCTTGGGCCTCCAATTACTGATGACTGGTTTGTGGGCAGACTCTAAAAACACAAATTTGCCCAAGAACCATTCCTACTGCCTATCGAAGTTCTTGCGAAACCGCCTTACTGTGCTTGTCCCTCTAGGGCAACCACCTGTTCCTTTAAAGCTTTGACTTAAGTGTATTTCTCCCTAACTGGCATAATTCCATCACGGTTTTGAAATTGAAATCGCAAGGACCACATTGAGAAATTTTGGACGTAATCATGATTTTCTTTTGGAGATATACATTAGACCAAAAAGAGAAAAAACTCAGGAGATCATCTGCCTCGTGTATCTAAAAGAGAGATTATTTTATTCAAAACAGGAAATCTTTTTTTACTTTGCCATGCTTGTGTCTGTTTTGTGTGAGTGTGTGTATATGTGTATGAGTGTGACTACACGTGTATATGTGTACGTAAATGAGAGAGAGAATGCTCTTTCCTGCATACATGCTTTTGCTTTTCTTGTAGGAAGCTCATTCGCTTTTTACACTGATGATTTCGTATTTATGGTCAGCTTTCTCACGCAGACTTTTCTTTCCTCTCCACTTTTAACTTCTATTGGAAAGGTTTGGAGATTAATGGATCTTAATTTTTTGTTTGATATTACAGAGTTTCATTATGTTAAAAAGAGGACCCATTTATCAAAAAAGAGTAATTTAATTTTAGCTTACAAAACCTCTATAGGTTTTTCTCTGATCTTATTACCATGTAAAAAATGGTAGCTTAATATTTTACATAAGGCAAGATTTGGGTACAATTTCTCATGATCAAAATTTTTAAGAAATTCGATATCAGTTTTATGGGCCCAATAAATTAGTACTATAACCACAAATTATTAAATGTTAAAAATATTAAATTGTGCTTAGCCCAATTAAATTTTAATTATGAATGTCTTTTAGAGATTAATATTGTGAATGTTGTGAAATCATAAGGGTTTAACGTGTTGGTAAATTTTGTAATTTTTGGATCTTTAGTTAGCTTTAAGAACTTAAACATATTAAATATAATTCCAGCTCAGACATTTATTTTTATTTTTTTTATTTTTTAGGCAAGGCAACCCTTGGTTGACCTCACAGATTGCAAAGACTTTGTCAGCTTACAATCCCTTATTTTTTAATTTTTTACACCTATAGCACCTGGTCTTCCAAGGTGGTCTCCCATCCAAGTACTAACCAGGCTCGACCCTACTTAGCTTCTGAAATCAGACGGGATCGGGCTTGTTCAGAGTAGCATGGCCATAGACGGACATTTCTAAGTAAGAACTAAAAGGACCATTATTGCTTAAGAAACATTATTTTGGATTTCACTTGTTTCTAAACTTTAATACAGAATGCTATAGGTTAACAGGGCATTTAAATGTTTTTGAATGATACATGACTGTATATATGTATCTAAAATGTATCAAAATGCTATAAAATGTGTACTCTTAGGAAAATAATTAGACATTTTGTAGAGTATCATCTTCTAGTTTTCTTTTGAGTCCAAGAAAACAAAATTTGGTTACTTTGGTTAAAGTTGATTACTTTAATTAATATAAATGATTCAGATTATATATACTATAGTTACTAAGAAATATAAAATGAGTATGTAAAATAATAAATATATTTTGTCTATTTCCTTCCTTAAAAATTATTATTATTCATTAAGATAACACATTTCATTATATGTGTATATATAAATATATACACAATTTTAAATTAAATATGCTGGCAGTTATAATTTAGACAACTAATTTTAATAGTTTTAATTTTATTATCAATTTGTATAGTTAGATATTGTTTTATATATAAATAATATATAGTTATACATATACACATATATTTTAAAGTGCATAAATATAAAAATATCTTTAGATTACTTTTAAAAAATTTATAAATAAAGAACAAGATAACAGACAAATTTGAGGGCACACTGTAATTGTAGAAGATCTAAAGATTATGATACAGGTTTCTAATACCAAAGATGATAATCGAAGAAAACAACAAATTGTGTTAAGTGTTTTGGTTTGTTTTGTTTTGTGTTTTGAGAAAGTTGTCTTGGTGTTAAGAGATCTATTCATAAAGAGAAAGGCTTAAGTATTCTTTACAGTAAATTGAAAAATAGATGATATACAAAAAGTAAAATTAGAATATTAGGGTTTTTTTTTTCTGTTAAATGACTAATTTATTCTCTACTCAGAGAACAGAGATTCTTTTTCTCAAAATATTATTCTAACACTCTGAACTTTTTGCCATAACTCTGATCATTTTGACCAAAGTCCTTCATGTTTGAACACAGTTAAGTTTCTAAGGATCGTTGTTACTTTTTGTTCTGTCTGTGTTGTCAAAATATTGCTTATAACTCTTTCTTATGTTTAAACACTATGAGTTATACTTATATTTTGTCTCTTTTGACAGCTCTTCTTGATTTTGCCTTTCCCAAATTTAGTACCTAAATTCAGAATAATCAAACTGTTAAGACGCCTTTTAAACCTACATTATCTTTTAGTTTTCTGTAACATAAAAATTGACTCCCTTGTCTTGTAATATGACATATAATCAACACAGGTTTTGGGGGGGGCATTCTTAAAATTTTAATGAACTCAGTAATATTATGAGAGTTCTTTTGTCTCCCAAATTGAGGATTATGATGAAGAGAAATTTCATCTTTCTTTGTTGATTACATATAAATAAGAAATATCAATCTGATCTAATAATTACATACTTCTCAGAAATACAAATGTTTCCTATATAAAAATTGGTAAACTGTCTACAAAGATAATTTTGTTTTTAGGTACCCCATTTCAATAGCCTGTCAACTAGAGAAAATAATAGTGCATTTTTAGGTATAAATCAAAAAGCCTTGGGGATTTGTCAGTGTCCTGTCTGTTTAAAATATGTTCTTATTCCTGGGGTCATCACTGATTATATCTTTATAAGTTAATTGTGTGTTAACAATGAAAGATGATTCCATTCTTTTTCTGCTGTGATAGTTTCAAAGATTTGGTTTTCTAGAAAAGATATTAGAGAAAAACAACTCTCTAATATTAATTGTCTAAAATATAACTACCAGCATATTTAATTTTAAGTTTCATTGACCAGGATTTCATCGAATACTGTTAAAATGAGCACAACTGTGAAAGTTCGAGGTGATAGTACTTACGTAGGTCCATAGCTGCCAATTAAAGGGACACAAACCATCCCTGAATCACTGGAAAACTGTCCATCCACATCTAGTTTGGTGAATCTTCAGGTTGAGTTTGAGATCTATTCTCTTGGCTTAATTTGAGCCCTCTTTACCTCTGGCTTAAATGAACTACACACTTTGTTTATAATCCTCCCCTTAATGTTTGTCGGTGTGAGCTCCAGAGTCTTAAAGTGCGGCTGCACAGCATTTTGTCACATCAAGGGAACCACAAAATCCTCCAATAACAAGAAGAAAACCTGATGCTTACAGAAAACCAACACATGATTAGCACACATCAAATAGTGGCGAAGATCGGGGTTGGTGCTCCCCCAGCAGTAAAGATCTGTTCTCCAGCTTGTCTAGAACATGGTCTTCCATTTTCACTGTGGTCTGTCCTAGGCTCCTGACCTTAGGACCTGTGCTCCTGTCCTCTGTCTCCATCCTCATCCATATATACATATATTTTAAATACGTACAACTTTTCTGGCTATATTATGATTTCTCATGTTCTGGATAATTTCCAGGTGAAAGCTATTTACCTTGATAGAGAAATAATCACAGAAGGCTAGTGGTTACTGGTATTTTCCCTTTAAAATGGAAAGTTAATTCAACTAAAATGTGTACAGGTCTTTCTTTTTAAGCACATCCTATCAGTTTATTTTTAAAGTGGTCATTAAGGAAAATGTCTTTTTAGTAAATGTGTGATTCTTTTGGGGTCATTATTTCATTTTGTGACGCTTTAAAGTAATACATTTATAAGATTTTTAGCTCCGAAATGTATGTTACCGATATCCTGTACTAAATCCCTCACTTTATTGATGAGAAAACAGAGAAATCAAGGCACTCACTGACAGTTACTAGTAAACAGTTGGCTATGTTTGCATATAGGCTTTCCTTCAGATTGGGCCTCTGTCCATCGCATCAGATCCCGTGAGCTAGCCCGGCTCAAATAACCCCCAGTTAGTTCCATACGGCATTACATGTGGTTTTCTGTTAAATGGGTCATTGTCCAAAAAAAAAAAAAAAAAAAGTTTAACCTGAATAAAATGCCTTACCAAGTAACGTCTGTTCCAGAAGAGACAGCTTCTCTCTGCAGTACCAAACAGCTTCTGGTGGAATTCTTGTGTCTCCAGAGACACAGAGTCCACAGGCTGGAGGACACAGAGGGTCTTGGAACTCACGTTGGTGGCTACTGAAGACCTGAAACTTCTCCATCACCTAAGATTCTGTCATCCATATCAATGAGCTTGACCAAGATATTTGTATGTGATGGCTCTGTCCAGCTGGCCTAAGTAAAGCCATGATGGGCTGAGGATCGTGGGGTATCCTCGTTTTGCTGACTAATGTGTCAGCAGGCAGTTTTTCTAGTTAAAGGCAGTGACAGTCACTAGGAGGCATTAGTAATGGAAATATACAAAAATATTAATTTAAAAACAAATAAAATAGATGGAGCAGTTCAACAGCTGTGCATTCTGAAACACATAGAAATGACTTCTTAGATGCTCAGGTGATTTGAAGCCAAAGTATTGATGGTTTGGTGGTTTTTACCCACACAGGGGAATTTCTCCTGTGGGAATTTAAATGATTCCTATACAGCTATTATCTTCAAAATTACCTAGTGAGAGATTAAGAAGTGAGGTCTAGTGAAAAGATGCTTGCTTTGGCTTAGAAACTGAATAATAACAATTAAAAAGACTTTTTTCCCCCTAAGAATCAACGTTCCTTCTGCGGCTCCCCCTCTTCCTAAGCCCTCTAACTTTACCTATGTAATTAAATATTTCTGACCCTCAATTTTCTCATCTATAAAATGGGATTTCCTATTTTCTCACATGATTGTTGAGAAAATACATTTAAAAGCACTTTGTAAATGGCTATATATTTTAAAAAATAACATATGTATAGAAGTTGCTCAGATTATTGAGGAAAGTTTTCAGCAAGTTAGTTTCAATACAACCAAGATGGGAACATTCTTATCTTCCTAAAATAAACATGATAAATATGACATTTAATTCATCTTTTGCTCTGCTAAGGAAATTTTTAGACTTTTAAGTACCTTCGCAGCTGTGATAATCTATTAATGATAGAGTGGAAAAAAATGAGATCTTTGGTCAAATGCTTAAAAAATGCAAAGTAGCTGACTTTGTAAGTTTGGAAATAATTCTTGGGAAGCTATCCTCCAAAGAGCAGGGCAAACATAACTCCCTGGTGATGCCTGGCCAAGGGGCAATGCTCCCAGGAAGTCGAACTTTCTTCCTCTTCTTTGAAATACAGCATGAAGAGTTTAAGGAGCCACCATTAAGAATATGCCTCATGTATGTGAATGCAGTTTGAGGTGGTCTGGTTTGTATAGTGGGTCCAAATGAGGAGGTCTTTTTCCCTTCCTCCCTCCCTCCTTCCCTCTCTCCTTCCTTTCTTCCTTCCTTCCTTCCTTCCTTCTTTCCTTCCTTCCTTCCTTTCTTCTTTCCTTCCTTCCTTCCTTCTTTCCTTCCTTCCTTCCTCCCTTCTTTCCTTCCTTCTTTTTTTACCCCCTTCCTTCCTTCCCTCCTTGTCTCCTTCCTTGCTTTTTTCCAATGGTATTGCTAATCTACTCTGTGTAATGCTACTAAAGTCTGGAGATACAGTAGAAAAGAAGACAACACAAAACCATTCTAATGGAACTTACATTCTAATGGAAGGACAGGCATTAGCCACCCATCATCCTGGAAGAACAAATAAGCACTCTTCTCTTTTTACTAATCCCATTGACGCTATCCTAAGATTTAGTGACTCTTTATCTGAATGATCTTTATCTTTATTGCCTCTGTCTATACTGTGCAAAAAGCTGATTTATTAGCCAGTTCTCCTGATTGCTGGGAGTGAGGCCTAGTCTAATGATCCAAGGATTTTCATAGCATACATATAATTCTACCTACACTGGAAAAGGCTAAATTCATAAAAGGTTTTTATAGATTCCTCAGTGTAATTATTTTTTGTTTTGAACATTTATAGGAAGGTAAAGCAACTTAAACTGCATATTAAATCAACCATCTAAAGTATTTAAATAATTAATGATACTTATAATTCTTTCCCTCCATTAAAAACTGGCATTTGAATATTTGAGTGTATGGTTTAAAAACCCTACATTTTAACAGGGCACTTCAGTTTAATAAATTCGGTATACTAATATTTTATACGTTTCCCTCTATACAACCATAGTTATAGGTTGTGTGCTTCTGAGCTGAGGAACCCATTTTTCTCAGTAGTATTTGTTAAACGTTGTTGGGGAGTGAATTGGAAGGGTATAGATTTTTGAGAGGAGAGTATGTTCAAAGGAAAGCCTTGGACTATCTTGAATAAGTAAAGAAAAGGCTGAGAAAGACACGCAGTAAACACTTTCCTATAATTACCTCTTGGGAGTAGAACTGAAGTAGGAAATACTACTTTCTTTACTTAATTTTTTAATTGGCAGGTTTATTGTATTTTCTTCTACTCTCTATGTGTGTAAGTGAGGCTGCTCACCCTCTCACCCCCCAAAAGATCATGGGTCTCTCCTTCACCTTCCCAGCGTCACTAGGTACTGCAGGCGCCAGGCTCTAGTGTGGCTTCAACTCTGGCTCTTCAGGCCTCTCCTCCTAGTTCAGTCCCGCATCTACAGCCACACGTATCGTCCTGAAGATAACCCACAGTTGCCGTGAATACAATACAGCCCCAAGCTCATCATCCTTGGTTTACCTTCCACACTTATCATTTTTGCTAATAGAGTCGCCATCTTTTTATTGACCTGGATTTGAAATACAAACGCTTTTCTGGGTTGCATTACCTCTGGATTGCTCTGGCCAGCTCACTCGAAGCCAAGTAACGTTGGTCTGTTTCTGTTCCTTTTTCCATAAAACCCATGCTATGTTTCAGGTCCCCATTGCCTTCCGCTTGGAGGACCACTGGCCCTTCCTCCTGTTCCACCTGTCCAATCTGTCCTCCACACCACAGCCCCATGAATCACCGTCTGCTTGTGGTGTGGTCGTTCCAACCACTCTCGCTCCTGGGATCCAGCTCAGAAAACTCCAATGACTCCTCATTATCTACTGAATTTTAGACTTTTTATCCTGACATTTAGGTTTTCTTAGCTGTCATTTCCTCCTTTCTCCTTCCCTACCTCCCTCTCTCTTTTTCACAAATGATTATTCTGTATTGTAAACACCTCTGTACTGAGTGCTAGGGAAAAGCGATGAGCAAGACAAACTCCTTACCTGCCTTTCTAGAGGATGTGAATGAAAGAGAGATAGAAATCAGTAATTCCAGTCAGGCATGGTGAGTGCTTTGGTCAGGAAGTGTTGGGGAAGGGAGGATGCATAGGAAACCCCAACTAATGGAAAAGGGTGATTTCTCTAAAAAGTAACACCCAAGTTTAAATGTGTGAAAACTCATCAGTAGAAGAAAAGTCTTGATCTGATTTGCGTCTTAGAAGGTGCGCTCAGGTTACAATGTAGAGAATGGTTTGAGGTAGTGGTACTCAAGTTACAGTGTGGGTCACACTACTGAGTAGATCTAGGGAGAGCCTAAGATCTGCATTTCTAACAAGTGCTGAGGAACTACTGAAGCCTGGCTGGGCCCATACCTTGAAAACTATTGCTCAGAGGGGAGCAAGGCTGGAGGCTGAGGGGCCACGCAGGAGGCTGTCCATTAGCTCAGGTGAGCTATGGTGGGTGACCTGAGAGGCAGAGGCAATGGGGAGAAGTTTAGAGATCTTGAGAGCTACGTGGGAGTTGGGCAATGGGTGGGATATGGAGGTGAGGGGGAGGAGGGAGTCAGGGGTGATGCCTGATTTCTGACATAAGCCCCTGGGTGTGTAGACACTGTTTATTTAGAAAGATAAACTCTAATGGAGGAGGAGAAGCTCAAGGAGGGCAGAAGGTACTCAGTTCAGTTTGGGGTAAACTATGATGCTTCAGTTAAGAATACACGCTCTGAACCCAGACTCCCTGGTTTGAACACCAGCTTTGTCCCTTCCCACCTGGAGAACCTCAGACAACTTCCTTCTTCTCCCTATGTTCCAGTTTTCTCACTTTAACATGGTAATAAAAATAGCACCCACCCCATTGGCTTGCGGTGAGGATTAAATAATATATCATATAAAAAATGTTCATAACAGTATCTGGTATGTAGTACATATTCACTTTTAGCTTTGATGAGGAATTTCCTTCATATGCACTGACTTATTCCAAACTGATCTCATTTTCTCAAAGGCTATACATGCCATGGTTTTCTATCTTTGTCGTTTTGCTTTTTCTAGCTTCTCTGTCTAGAATTTCTTTCTCTCATTCTCACTTATCTCTGCATGCCAAAGTCATACCTTCTCCTCAGGATCCAAAATAAATGCCACTTCCTCCACGAAGACTTCTCGATTGCTCTCAACTTCCACCACCCTTCATTCACATTCTCATTTTAGAATCAATCTTGTTTTGATTTCTTCTACATATGACTTGCGCTGGCAGTGGTAGGTTCTCTCATGCTTTATGACTTTCATTTATACATTAGCCCACTTTTCGAGTGAATTCTGAGTTAGTTTGTAAATATTATGGGTAGCCGATGCTTTTAATTTTCACATACCTTTAAATTTGGAATTGGGGATACTGTTCTGATTTCGTTGTGTTGAATAAATCACACTTGCATCCATAGAGACATGGATTTATTTGTGATTTATTAATTCAATGATAATGCATTATATTGACAAATCCTCTTGCATTGTTTACTTCTCCTGGGGGGTAAATTATTTAGCGGTAAATGAGAATATTTGAAATCAATACTACTTTCTAGTTCTAAAAGTAAGTGCACATTTTTTTAATCAGGTAGGGATAGCTCTCTCCACACACACAGAGAATTATTAATAATTCTCAACACTCAGTTCTGTTTTGATTTTCTGCTTCAGTAGCATTTCAACATGGTCTACATATGGAACACGCTCTTGTTAAAGCTACCATCCCTGCTTCATTTCTACCAACTAATATGTTCCAGAAGGTTTTTTTTTTTTCTCTTACAAAACAAACTGGAATAAATTCAGAGCATTTACCAAGAAATATTCCTTGATCATCTTTTTCCCTGAGGAGGGGATAAGTGGATTACAGCACTAAAAACAGGAAATACTTGGGAAATTGCTGAAAATCGGTGTGGGAAAATAATAACACCAAATATTACTCTCTTAAATGTTTTTTTTTTTTTTTCTGAAGATCATGCTTTAGGGAAGGAAATAATAAAAATATTTTTCATCTGGAATTTAATTATTCTATTATTCCTTTAGAATGATAAACTCACTCTAATAAATGCATTCTTCCTTTTCTTGTGGTACCTGGAAAGCTCAGGCATAAAACCATACAATTGATAATTAAAGAAAGTTTTTTTTCCCTATTTGACCTGTGCCACATTAGGTATTTAAGATGTGCAGAAACCTGACATTTCTATTATACACACCTGTGGCCTCTCCTTTCTTTTGCCTCTGGGGACTTCTGGCCTGTGCTTGCCTAGGCAAGAATTGTTTATCTTGCTCCCTTCACAAATTTTCAAGCAACTGTTCTCCTGCCCAGATGCACCAGCAGACAAACTTCTTTCTTCCTAAATCAGGCTTTACATATTAAAAGAATTTGTATAACAAAGGCCCTGTAATGTTTGAATAAAGCCAGGCCCAGTTTCTTGGGAGTCTTAATAAACCCATGTTTCTCCAATTTCCCAAGTTTACCCGCTGAGTTCAGACATAACCATCTAGCAGCTCTGCGTACGTGTCAGGTGGGGAACGACAAAGCTTACCACTTCAGCCTTCTTGTCAGCAATAATGCGAAATTGTGCATTTGGTGCTAAGTATAGATCGAAAACAGTGCAGAAATGTATGGAACTATGTATGCAGCCGTTAAAATAAAAAACACACCCCTCTGCTACTAGCTCAGCTCCCTGCAGGGTCTGCGGTGGTCTGTTCAGCACGGCTGGTGAGGCCAGATCCTTCCTGCCCTTCATCTGGAGCGGGACCCGAGGTCTTTCCTGTTCTTAACCGCAGCCACTCAGTCCAGGCGCCACTTCCCTCTTGGTCAGCAACTTCCTCCCGTGACTCCCCTCCCAGACCTGATGTGGCTACTGGAGCTATGCTAC
>CM053511.1:44019373-44039441 GCA_028627145.1 Eidolon dupreanum
ATTATGGTGCACTTATATGGGTATTTTTTATTTATTGAATGTTGGTAATAAGTGAGGCTTTCTTACTTATTCTGGTGTTCCGTAAACGTGACCACACTCACATGCTTGTGTTCACTGGAATCAATAAACGGCGCGTTAAATTTTTAATTGTTCCATTGCTAACCAAGATGAATTAATCCGTTGCTAGTTAAACTAGCTCATCCAAAATAGCAGCAGGGGATAAATAGTAACAGGTAGTAAAAGTGCACAGGGGATCAATTTTTTTAAAAAAAGAAACTAAGGATGGATTTATTCCAAAGAGCAAAAAAAGAAGTTTCACACGCCTGTGACCCTCCATGAAAAACGGGGCTAACATGGGTCAAATTCCATAGGAAAAAGTTTCTCTGCAGATAAAATGTTACCACCTGCCTAATACAAAAAGAATTTCTAGATTGAACAAAATAATTTCAAAACAACTTTTCCCTTTGCAAAATACATATATTGTCTTTACTCAATTCAATTGGATTATAATTATAAAATTATTTCTAGAGAGCAGTGACTGTCATTTTCTATTTTGCCAACATAACGCCACATATATGTGGGTCTTTAAGACGTCTGCGCTCTTCTGCAAGAGAGAACGAATCAAGAAAATATTCTTCAACTTCCAGTTACATCCAGTACCAACCCTCTCTAAATTAGAGGGTCTTATTTGGAGAATCATTTGATAAAGAATTGTCAAGTCACTGTACAGAGGGAAGATTTTCCTACGAGGTTCTTGGTGTTCCGACAGCGTGAGCCAAGGAAGAATGATGTTCCCTGTTGGTCATTTAAGCTAGCACTGACCCAGCGCTTTGTGACTGCGGCCACACTCTCCTGTCACTGATGGCGGGCGGGCTCTGGCTGCCTGCCTGTTTGGATCAACTGAACTTTAACGGTTTTATTGTTTACATTGCCCTTTAAATGTCTTTGTCTTAAAAAAACAAAAAAAAAAACAAAACAAAAAAACCTCTAATCTAGGTATCTTTTCAGACCTAGACAGGTAGAATGGCTCTTTATCTAAGGAAAATAAAAACTCTTCTCAGAGTTAAGAGGTGGGGAGGAAAGTCCTGGGTTGGCAGCAGACATTCTCTCCCTCTTGCTGATGTTGCCTATGCAGAAGGAAGGAACCTCTCTATGTTTTGCTTTGGGGTAGATCTATGTCTTTTTTTATCCTAATAGCAAGGTCATAATGCTAAGTTGAAAAAAAAATGTGTGTGTGTGTTTGTGTGTATAATAGATACATGTATTTATTGTATGTATATATACATATATACATATATATGTATGTATACATATACGTGTGTGTGTGTGTGTGTGTGTGTGTGTAATTGTCCCCCTTATCTGTGATTTTGCTTTTGAGGTTTCAGTTACCCGTGGTCAACCATGGTTAGCCAAAAATATTAAATGAAAGATTCCAGAAGTAAACATATCATAAGTTTTAAATAGTACATCATTCTGAGTAGGCTGATGAAATCTGTCATCCTGCTCCCCACCCAGGACATGAATCGTCCCTTTGTCCAGCATCTCCAGGCTGTAGAAGCTCTCTGCGGGTAGCCACTCAGTAGCCATCTGGGTGATGAGATCGACTGTCATTGTATCGCAGTGCTTGTGTTTAAGTCGCCCTTATTTTACCTAGTAACGGCTCCAAAGCACAAGAGCAGTAATGCTGGCAATTTGGATATGTCAAAGAGAAGCCATAAAGTGCTTCCTTTAAGTGAAAAGGTAAGTACAGTACAATAAAATAATTTGAGAGACTCTACCCCTACACAATTTGTATTACAATATATTATTATAATTGTTTTATTTTACTATTAGTTATTGTTGTTAACCTCTTACTGTGCCTAAGTTACAAAATAAACTTTATTACAGGTAGCATGTATAGGAAAAAACATAGCATATAGAGGGTTCAATACTATCTATGGTTTCAGGCATCCATGGGGGTCCTGGAATGTGTCCCCTCAGATAAGGGGGGACTGCTGTATGCCAGTCAAGAACACATTTTTAGCACTTTCTCTATACTTGGTATCCTCCTTACCCCAAATATGATATTGGGGTGAGACACCTTCCCTTTACTCTTTTCCTGAGTAGTCCCTCCACCAGGATCCCCATGTCTTGGCGCGGTGTGCTGTCTTCTCTAAGTCTCCAGGTGCGGAGGTCTGTGGTCATTGTGCCACAGCAAAGAACTTAAGCTCGTGGGAAAGCAGAAATCAGAACAACATGCTGTTTAAAATTTTTCTTCATCACACCTTGCATCTTTGTAACCTTGAAAAATATCAAGTTGGACTATTGATCTTGATCCTGTGTTTCATATAAGCAAATACATGACAAGGGGGGATGGCAAGTGTCATAAATTCTGGTCTCGTTCCTTTTCTTAACCCTCAGCCTTCCTCAAGGCTGGGCTCCTGTCGAGAAAGAACAGGTTTCTTTCTTTCTTTCTTTCTTTTTTTTTTTTTTAGGTTTTAATGTTCTCGCAATGTAAACCAAATAGCATTTAGGGCATAATTCTTAGTGTCCCAGTTTACAAATGTCTAACACATTATATCTTCTGTTCTCTTCACTCTGAGGATATCCTCCAGGGAGAATATCTTTACATCTTTCAGGTCTCCCAAATTCTCCTTCCCACTCACTGAGCACATTTTCCATTCTGCCTCCCAGCTTAATTCCCTCACCCCCATTTCTCCTCACCTGAGTTCTTAGAGACCCTGAGATTATCTTCAGTGCTCATTTCACTACCATTGCCACCCGCCCCCCCCCCGCCCCCGCAATGTGAGGACTGCGTATCATAGATTACTCCTCAGTCAAGGAGACACCTCCAAATAAAACCTCATCCAGAAGGCTCACAACTCTTTCACCATAGGCAGTGCCATTACAGTGGCATCTCTTAAGCAATAATCACATGTCCACACCTTCCAGGGCTTTCCAGAACAAGTGATGGATGCTGCTGCGATCCAGCAGGCTCCTAGAGTGTATCTTTCAGTGGCTGAAATTTTAGTTGCAAAGATCCTGATACTCTTGGGTCCAATAATTGTTTCCTCCAAGATGCCTAGATTTTAGAAAATAAATCCCCTTTGTTCCAAAGCTTTTGGTTTCCTTCCTCTCTACTATGAGGAAGACATGCGATGAAGATACGAGGACTTGGCTGTTGTAGTGGGTTAACAGTGGTCTCCAAAAAGGCATGTCTAAGCCTTCACGCCTGGTACTTAGAGCGCGACCTTAATCGGAAGGAGGGACTTTGCAGATGTCATTACAAATCTCAGATGAGATCATCTTGGATCTGGGGTGGGCCCTAAATCTAATGAGAGGTTATCCTTATAAGAAGAAAAAAAGACAGGGACACACAGTGGAGAAAGCCATGTAAAGACAGGGACAGAGATTAGAGTATAAGTTTATAAGCCAAGTTATGCAAACAATTGCCAGCAACCACCAGAAGCCACTAGAAAAGTATAGAAGAAATTCTCCCTCAGAACCTCTAAAAGAAACCAACCCCGCTGACACTTGGTTTTGGACTTCCAGCCTCCAGAACTATGAGAAGATAAATTTCTGTTGTTTTAAGCTACTCAGTTTGTGGCCCTAAGAAAAATACAGCTACATTGATGTCAACTAATGGAATGGCTTTCTTTCTATTGTATCATCCATGTCCCTGACAACAGATTTAATTGTCTCTGGGGACCAGCGTATCAAGATTGTCGTGCCATTACCAATGCCTATGCATGCCCAGTCCAGAGGGGAGAGTTGTTTTCCCAAAACTCACTCATCTTGGGAAATTGGTATGACTTGTCAGTGCCACACTTGACCAAATTCAATCAATTAAAATTTAGACATGGCAGAGTTTTTTGTACTCAGTACAATTTACCAAACTATACTTTCTTTTGTGTCCTTATTTATCAGTATGAATAGATTTTAGCTCTTTGAACAACCATGTCATATATTTTGTACTCCCCTGTCTTCTTCATAGCACCTGATACGATATCTTGCAGATATCAGGTTATCGGTGGGTATAACATGTCACATGACCAGTCTCTTCAGTATTCAGCTGTAGCACTATCAGGAGGAGAATGCTGTCAATGGGTTCAAAGAAGCAGGAATGGGAGGGTAAGCAAGGAGGCCAAATTTACATGACATGTTCAATTCCCTGGCAATACTGTTGGGAAGCTGAAGGGGAGGACAAGCAGAATCCCCAGATGAGCACTGCTAGGCCCCTTTGCTTCCCCTGGTTCGCCTTCCCGACTGCTCAGACCGACTTGGCTCTGGTATCAGGTCTGCCTCCACTTCTCAGCCTGTACCGAGCCTGCCTTGAAACCCACGTCTTCCATCTCCTTTTTGCTCTGGGAGTACTTTGCTTCAAATTCCTCACCTCTGAATTAAGCTGAGATCTGACGCCTGGCTGAGGAGTAGCCTTTTCCAGAATGTGGACTTTTTCTCTTCTGCACGAGCCTCATAAAGACGAGCATTGGCATTTACTCACACGGGCCCCACGTCCACACCCCTGTCCTCCCAACGATTCTCATTTAGAGTCATGGCATCTACTGAGGCTCCAGGCCCAGCTCTGTTTTAGAGGCTCATCTTCCCACACATTTCACTTAGAATCTTGTTCCTTGTCATGCTCTTCAGTGCCCCTCACTTCATCCTGCCCCTGCTTTCCGACCACCCTTATAGAGACAGAATCCTGGAGCAACAACATCAGCTCACCATGGGCTTCTTCTGCGGGTGGCCACTTAGTTGGAAGCCCTAATCCTGATAGACTCCTTTGGACAGCTAGGAACTTGACCTTGACTGCTCTAGGGCCAGTCCTCCTCAAGCTGTCTCCAACTCTAGTAAAAGGAATCCCTATAGACACCTGAGTTTCTCTTCCTCATGTGGACACTGTATTCTGAGCATCCTTCTTATATGTCGCCAAAGCATTCCCCAGTTATAACGAGCACACATGTATTGAAAAGGGATCAAGAGACTGATGAGACAAAGATAAAAATGATTTGGGTACTGAATTTATAGTGTTGTGTAACTGTGTGAGCAGCGTTTAATGTAAACATTCTGAATAGTGAATAGGGAAAGTTAATCATTAGTTAATACCCCATGGAAATAAAAGGAAGTAAGGCTTAAGAGCTGTGGTCAAATACCTCTATTCAATAAGAAATATTAAAGATGAGATGGATAGTGTGGTTTTAGAATGTAAAAAAAGAATATAAATTTTTCTTGTCTCACTCACCCTTAGGGTGAGTGATGCTAAATTAAAGTCAAAGGAATTGGAGCAATAAAGCATCACAAGGTACAGTCGATTTATCCTCACAGGAATCCCAACCAAAAGGAGCACATCAGGAAGACAAGTTTCTGTACTAGATGAGAACTCAGTATTAGAAAAGATTTGGGGTTGAGAGACAAGTCAGTAGAGAAAGGACCTGTGAATGGATTTATATTAAACAATCTGAGAAGATCAGTAGAAGAATGCAGAGAAAGACATTCTTATTCCAGCACCACCATTCTAACTTTAGGAACATCTTTGGGCTAAGGCAGGGAATTTTCTATAGGGACAGAAGAAGCTTTTATAATGGAGATGTGTCTCAGCAGGCATTAGTCATTAGGTCTTTGAATAGTCTGCTTTACCTTCTCCAATATCATATTCAGATATTGACAAAGCTCTTGCTAAACTCATGGCTCAATAATGGGAATTTCTTGAGGAACTCAAGCCTAGCGGAAAGCTGTAATGCCTGAGGAAATGAGCATGGAAGATATAGGGTTGGAGAGCAAGAAGAGAGACAAGTGTAAGAGAAACTGATCTGAAGAAAATCAATAGAAGATAGAGTGAGAGAGATATTTTCACAAATGCTGGTGGGAGGGGAAATTGGTAAAAAGTTTTCTTGTAAATTATTTTACAAAAATGCATAAGGTCTTAAAAATAACTAATATAGCTTACTAATTATATTTCTTCCTGAATCTATCTTAAATATAATTTATACAATTGTTTAAGCACATACAACAAGGATAAATATTGTGTACAAACATGATTATCACAATATTGTTTTAATAAAAATGATCAAGAATAAGAAGCACTGGGGGGCATAATGTTTGCACAAAGTAACATTCAAAGTAGGTATCAAAAAATTATTTAGTTAACAAAACTTTGGAAATGTTAAGACATTAATTATTGTCCTTAAAGGAGGACTTGAAACATTTGGAATTGGCTCATTCTTTTACCCCTGACTAAAATTACATCAACAAGCTAACACAAGGCCTCTATATTGCCCAGTGCTTCCCATTCTCAATTTTAATGGTGCCTATGTCAATCAGGGTTCAACCAGAGACAAAGAACCAGTAGGAGATGTATGTTAACAGACTTATTGTGAAGAATTAGCTGACACAACTGTGGGGCTGGTTATACAAGTCCAAAGTCTGTAAGGCAAGCCATAGAGATGTCAACTGGAAGTCACAGGCCTGTGCTGAGCTACGCTCTGCAGGCAGAATTTCTTCTCTTTCTGGAAAGACTCAGCTCTGCTCTTACGGCTTTTAGGGATTGGATGAAAACAAAAGGGCAAGAGCGAGGGCAAATGGAGCTCTGGCTCTGGGGTTTAAACAGCAGACCTTATCCATTGTAAGGTCATGGACAAGTCCTTTCCAACTCACTGGTCAATATCCTACTATTCCAAAAGGGATTCTATTGAAACGCTGGGCAGCGACATCTTCATGAGATTGCTGACGTCTCACCTGCTGTTACTGGTTCTAACATCAGACAGCCCTTTAATTTTTCCCAGCTGGGTCATTTGGCACTTACTTATAGTTCCTTCCAAGGTAGTCTCCAGTATCTACCTGGTTCAGAACACTTAGTGTAATATCTACAGCTCAGACAGAATCAGTCTTCTACCAGTACTATATAGATCTTGATGCAAGTTGTTTTTGCTTGCTATGCCATTTCTTGTTTCTTAAATCTCAGGATGACCTCTTACCTAGATTCCTAAGACCAGAAGACAGCCTTTTCTACCAACCACATACCTGTTGCAAATATTTTTGCGCAGTTTGGTATGACTTATGTATTTTTGCAATGCAAAAGTTATTTTAAAATAGTTATTATTTTACATAATTATACACAATGTTTAACACATGTAAATATACAGAATACATAAATATTTATATAGTCAAATTTATCAATATTTTCTTTTATTGTATTTGGATTTGATTCATAAATAGAGCCTTTCCTTATCCATAGGTTATGGAAGAATGGGTTCTTCCCATGTGTTCTTTTAGTACTTGCACAGTTTCATTTTAACATGTATTTTTTAGATCAGTTGGAATTTATTACTGCATATGGTGTGAGTTAAAGATAAAATTTAAACTTCTTTCAAATGGCTTTTTCAAAAATTTTTTGCTCTAGCAATTTGAGATATCATCTTTATCAATTATTCAATTTTCATTTGTTCTTGGGTCAATTTTTGGACTCTGTTTTATTCCTCTGGTCTGTCTATTCAGGTGCCGGTACCACAATTTTAATAGAGGCTTTAAAGTTTTTTTCATATCTGATAGGGTTATACTCCCGTATAGTTTTTTTAATGTCATCATAGCTATTTTTGCATTTTATCTTTCACTATGAACTTTAGTATTGACCAGTGTGGCTCCAGTAAAATGTGTATTTTTATTAATTTTTTGATCACCTTAAATTTACAAAGCAACAAAGGGAGAAATGACATCTTAACAATGAATTAAGTCATTCTATCTCAAGAGCAAAGGATCTCTTTCTGTTTGTTCAAATCTTTTGTCTTCTGTTTAAAGTTTTCCTTACACAGATTTTACAAATCTCTGTTAGGTTTATTCTAAAATATTTTATTCTTTATTTTGCTATTGGAATTGGCACTGTCTCCAATATTCTATCTTCTAACTGGTTATGTTTGTGTATAGGAGGTTATTGATTCCCCAATGTTAATATGACATCCTGCTTTATCACTGAATTATTTTACTGAGTCTAATTTAATTTTTTTTTGAAAAAATTAGGTTAAAGAATTTCTTCTATTGTAAATGTGTTATATTTCTATAATAAGTTAAGTAAATTTTTGGAGGATAGCCTGATCACAAAAACATAATTGTACTTTTGGAAAAATGAATTACAAAGAAACTTTTAGAACACAATCAAGGTATAAATGGATAACTGCTTAAATATTTTAATTATGAATATAAAGAAATAGAAAGTTATGTCATTAAGAAAACAATATGGTATGATCTTTGCCAGTGTATATTTTCATATCTTTTCTAGTATGAATTCAGTGTTTTCCCTTGGAATGATTTTTTAACTACATTTTTGCAGTTAAAGAAGGACATGATTAGAATTACATTTGGAAATTGATATAACATTTTCTTTAAGAAGAGACTTTCCCCACCTTTGCCACATTCTCTATTATATCAAATGTTCTGTGTACTTAAACTCTATTCCAAGTGTGTTGTCTTTCTGCAAACTTGGCAATCAAAGAAACTGAGTAAGTCTTTGTTAAGGCAGCAATACTTGTTTAATGCACAATAAATATAATCTAGAATATTTTCAATTTATTTCATCACTGACTAGGAAGATGTACTTTTTCTTCAACTCAGTGTACTGATTTTATGGCCTTATCATAAAATCTCAGGCCTGGGAAACACTGTGAGAAGTGCTGTTCAGTAACCCTGACTCCAGACAGAACCAAAGAACTTGGCACAAAGATATCCTTCAATTTTCTCCAGAAGTACATTTTAGTGTTCAATAACCCATAAGATTCCCAGAACATTTTTTTATAACCATATTAAATTGCCAGTGATGCATAGATTTTGAGTTTCAATCCTAATTGGAAAAAATTACTTTTTCTAGGGAAGCAGACATCCACATAGGATCTGAAGAAGTGCTGCCTGTGAGAAAAACTGAAAATATTACCTTTCTGGGTTGGTGCAAGAGATTTTTGATCAAGTGCCCAGCTCCACAAAGTGTTCATGCTGCGTAAGTCGGACAATTGTCATCAAATGATCTTAGATGCTACCCTCTTGGGCTCTCATATTAGCACCGAGACTGAAACTGACAGTACAAGATGAGCTATGATACGGAGTCGACGAAACTGTAGCTGTGTGTCGTGTGTGTGATGGGAGGTGCGCACGGGCAGGCAATCCAAGCTGATCTCGGCAGGCACGCTGGGTCCAAGCAGAGGAAGACAGACTGAGCCGAGCTTCCTGTTGTTGCTTGTGTCACTTGTACGGAGGAACACCGCCATCAGTGCCTGTTTCATTACTACTGTGAGTCATTTCAAGGCAGGAACTTTCATTTTTATTTTTATTTTATTTTTTTTTGCTTGTTTTCCAAATGCTGGTTTGCCTGATATTTGATTTTGACACATTCGATGGTTTCTAATTGTGGATAGTCCCATGTCTAGGCACAGGCAGTAACCCTAGTGATTAGACTATAGGCTGAATGTCATCCATCCCACCCTCCAACAAAGTAGCAAGAATGATGAGCAATATAGTGGCTGGGGGACCTCCGGAATGTGCATCAGACCGCTTGTGAGCAGTAAACAAACATATTGTCCTAAACCGTGGAGATTTTTAAAACTGTTTCTTACTGCTGTGTGATTTAGCCTCTCCTGATCAACATAATTTTGAATCACAATGTGAAAGTGTTGCACTCTGCTTTTCTAATTTAACATTCTGACATTAGGATTTTCCCCCACTTTGCAATATTTTTAAATAATTACCTTTTAAAAAATCAGGTAATAATACCTTAAGTAGACCATCCTAATTTACTTAATTCCTTATGGTCAATTATTTAGACTCTCCCCCACCCATTTTAATATAAACAATGTTGAAAACATTTAATTTATAGAATTTCTGTAGCTTAATTTCCAGGAGTGGGTTACTGATTGCTATAGCAGGTTATAAATTAATGTATTTCTTCACAGACTCGAATCATGTAAAAATTTGAAGATTTATAGTGAATGATGTCGAGTGAGACCAATACACTGTGCCTAACAGATGAACTTGATAATGGTTGTAAGTCATCAAAGACTTTGAATGGCTGTGTCATTGAAGACAACACAACTATCAGCTGTGAACACACAATGCCATATATATATATATATACATATATATATATATGTATATATATATGTATATATAAATTGTACACCTGCAACTTACTGGATTTTGTTAACCAATGCCACCATAAAAAATAGATAAACGAAATTAACTAACTAACTAATAAATAAATAAATAAATAAATAAATAAATAAAAGTTTATTTAAAAAAAGAAAGAAGAACACACAGGAGATGATAGGTCTATAGCAAGCACTGTCTCGATCCGTAGCTGCTCTACCCCTGACGAAGGCACTAACCTTGCTTTCTGTCTGGCAAGACCCTGGCATCGGCTAGTGCTGTTGCCACGGGCGTGGCCTCGTTGTCACCGCAGCAGCCATTGCCGATGCAGACTGGGGTGTGCTCTGTGGCAGCTGCACCCGACCTCCCTCGCACTCGAGCTCAAGTGCCCAGACCGTGCGCTGTCTGCCTGGGCGTTAGAGTTTCTGATTATGTGTCCCGATTTCTGGACCCCGTTCTGGCATCACCCAATATGTTTTTCAGGAAAGTCTCCTTCTTTGCCGACTGCCCCGTTCTCTTCTCATCACCTACCGATGGGACCCTACCCGTCCTTCAAGATTCATATAAAACATTATTTTATTCCCATTACAGCCCTTCACCTTGTCCTCATTTTTGGGAGCAATTTCTCTGACATTTATTTTCTCTAAACTTTATTCACACTTTTCTCATATGACATTTCACATTCCTACATTATTCTTGCATGTGTGCAGTTAACTGCTAGCCTGTAAACTCTTAGGGGGCAAAGTTTATGGTTAACTTGTTTTAATTCCTCATGAGTTATTACAGCCTTACAGACTGTCAGTAAGGGTGAAATAACTGGCTGCTGTTTTAATTCTCTGCAGAAAATTTATTGATACCTGATACTTTCTTGTTGATTGTTTTGTCGAAGGTCGTGCCCCACCACCAGAATGTAGACATAATTTGAGTAGGGACCTTGTCTGTTTTTCATCTTTATGTCTACTGCTTAGCATATTTTAAGTGCTCAACAAATATAGTAGGTGAATTAAGGCTGAGTGAATGAATGAAATCCTAAACTTGTAGTTTCAGGAAGTAATGGCAGTACATTCATACACAAAAATAACTTTATTTGATGTTTAATAGCAACTCTAATGAATAAGATTCCCAAATTATCTGCAGGTAAGCATTGTTATATTACAGGTTCTAAAATCATTATATGGGAATAGTATGTAAATTCGAAGCCATTAATTTTTCAGCTATAAATATGAATTTATCTGTAGAAAAGTAAAGCATTCTTCAAGATTAATTATTATAAAATATGGGCATTTTTAAAGGTTTGTACTGATGCCGAAGTTCAGGAGATTGGAGAATTGGATAATTATCTACTAATGCTTCTTACTGCCTGAGACATTTTAATAAGATAATTACTAACATGCTCCATTATTATTCTTAAGGATAAGGCATGATGGACAAGAAATTTTGAGACAATTATTCTCCTTTGGTCTTCTTAGAAGGTACTAGGCAGATAAAGGAACCA
The DNA here is from genome assembly GCA_028627145.1 of Eidolon dupreanum. Classification (NCBI taxonomy): domain Eukaryota; kingdom Metazoa; phylum Chordata; class Mammalia; order Chiroptera; family Pteropodidae; genus Eidolon; species Eidolon dupreanum. Next base: position 44,030,976 of record CM053511.1, read on the forward strand.
TTTAATCATATGAAAAAAAAGCACCACATACTAAAAAAATGGTCTGCTGGACTTTTATCATGACTGAAAATACAAGGTTCTTTAAATAGAGAAATGCAGCTAGAGCATACAATTGACATAGCTGCAGAGATGGAAAAGTGAAGAGATTTCTGGTCAGTCGTTGTAAAGGCTCAGAAAAACAGAAATTGCTACTTAAAATTTTCCCTTTATTAATTATTCATTTTCCTTTATTAATTGTTCCTTTAGTAATTGCTACATTTAAATATATCCACACGTTTTCAGTTTAAAATATAACTATATTTCTAACTTCACCTATTTCCCAGCTAGGAGAGCGACTTCACATCAATTCAATGCTTCCTTTCATGTTCACGTTTGATAGAGACTACACACACTTAGAATGTGTGTTGAGCAGAAAAGGAATTAGGAATGAAAATACCATTCATTCATTTATTCAGTTAGCTTCCTAATCAATCAAGTGCCCAACCAGCAAGCATTAAGCAGCTGCTCCATGCCAGGTACTATGCTGGGAGCTAAATATAAAATGTTGAATAACAGACTACTTTGTCCTGTAAGTTACCTTATTAAGTGTAATAGCCAAAGAAACAATGAGATTATGACACAGAATGCCTTATCACAAAAGCTGCACTTTATTGAGCAGCTATTATTTTCCCGGGTACTAGGTAGGTAATTTATATGTTGTATGCAAATGTATGTTAAAAGCAAAAATACCTTTATTTAAGAGATGAGAGAATCAAGTCTCAGAGAGATGGAGTTTTTCTGCACCTCTTCTCAATACCTAATTAAAAATGGATTCTATTACTTACAATGTATTCTTGATTATACATATTATGCGAAGACATAATCATAAAATAATGAAAAGTCTTGGAAATAGATTTTGCAACTTCTTTAAAATAACCAATGAACCCATATTTTGGTATTAAGAAAAATACACTAAGTGATGAAGTTTAAATCAATCAACATACCTCAAGTCTACAAAAGCTCTGAGATAGAGTTTGGCCGGTTAATTTGGAAACTTTGCTGGGGCATGGCAAACCAATGATGTATCATATTCTCTGTAGTAAATCATTAACATGTGTCACCAGTTGTATTAAATTACAGCCACACAATGATAGGTAAAGAGAAGGAAATGTTCATTTCCCAGCTGTCAGCCGCACAAAAACAAGACAGCTTTTGGCTGCTTTCAGCTCTCTCTGGGGCTGTCCCCTGATGAAAAGAGCTGACTCACCCATAGTAATGCCCCTTGCCAGGGCAGGCCACCTCCAACTAGTCCATGCAGGCTGAGAAGACCTATCACCTTTGTTCTAACTCAGGACAACTCTCAAGTGTCATCTTTGTAAGATTACTAAATTCATTTCAACTTCTCCATGGTAGGCAGAAGAATGCCTCCTCTCCAAGTCCCCAAAAGATATCTATGTCCCAATCCTCTGAATTTGTGAATATGTTAGATTAAATAGAAAAAAAAATAATTAAGAAGTAAGTTGATAATCAACTGATATTAAAATAGAGAGATCATTTTGGATTATCTGAGAAAACCCAAATGTAATCACAAGCGGCCTTAGAAGTGGAAGAAGAAAACAGAAGAGTCGATCAGAGTGACTTAATATGACAAAGACTTGACCTGTCATCGCTGGATTTGAAGAGGGTAGAAGGAGTTGGGAACCAAGGAATGTGGGCACTCTCTAGAAGCTGGAAAATGGAAGGAAATGGATTCTCCCTAGAGCTTCTAGAGAGAAACACATCCTGGAAGACATCTTAATTTTAGCCCAGTGAGACCTGTGTCAGATGCCGATGGAACTGTAAGATAACAAATTTATGTTGTTTGAAGCCACAGAGTCAGTGGGAATTTGTTATGAGGGCAATAAAAAACTAAAACATTCTCCCTTGATCAATTCTACGTCCTTCTCTCCCTCAGGGGTGTTGATTCTGAAAGCATTTCCCAATCAACTTCTTGCAGTAAATCTCTGTTGCTAAGTCTTGTTCCCATGAGATGTGACCTAGGACACTAACAAATATTTGTCTCTCATTTTTTTTCTGCTTGAAATAATTATCGGTGGCATTGTGGAGATTCTTAACTTAAAGGCACAAGATGGTGCAGTTTTACCTGCAAATTTTCAGCTTGGATAGACGAGGTCAGCCTATGAAGGCTATGGTCAAGAAGAATGTGACTGGACGGGAGGAGGCCAGCTTATATTCTGAGTCAGGTGAATCAAAAACCTAGTTTAGCTGTCAGGGAGGCACAGGCAAGCACCATGGGCCATGTGAGCTAAGGGTCACACTGGACAATCCCTAACCCAGTCCAGGATACTAGTAGGCAGAAGAATAAGAACCAAAGAACGTGATCAAAAATTTAACTGTGTAAAGATACTGAGGCTGGCATGAAAGAGGCAATTAGTGAATGTTAGCTTCCTCTTTCTGTCCCCATGTGGCTAACTGATAAACTCCTCTGTTGCCTGTAGATCTTCGGCACATAATTTCCACAAGAGCAGCAGGAAAAAGTATTTTTTTTTTGCTTGTGGGTACTTTAAAGGAAATAAAACAACTAGAGAAGGCAAAGGGGGGAAAAATGTCAAATTTTCTCCCTTCTAATTTGAAAACAAAACCGAAATAACAAGGCCCAGATGTATGTCTGAATGTAACCAAAGGGAAAACAAAATGTGCTTTGCATTACCACCTGTCAGCACAATGTGTAGTGTACAGTGGAGAAGGGATGAAAGCTACCATTAGTATCACTGAGTCTGCATTGGGGACCTGGGAAATATAGGAAATGCATTAGGCACAAAATGTGTTCATTTGAGAGCTTTCTTTAAGATGTCATAAGGCTTTTTTACATCATTAGCGTTTGAGGCTCACAGCCTTCTGAGGCATCTTGAGCAATCACCTGACACCCAATGGGCTACAGTGAAGGGCAAACTGACTAACTTCGTTCACGCGTGAATGCATCTCAAGGCTTGAATTATCCCAGTCCTCGAGAGACCAGTAGTGACTGTGCCATTTGCTCAAAGATGTCCAGAGCAAGAGATTTCGGATACAGACAGGCTTTTCTCCTCCTTTCTGTCTGGTTACATCATGTCTCACTCTCTGTTGTGTATAATCCTTATGATGTGTACAGCCATTACCTAATAGACTGAAAACACCTTACCATGAGGATCTGAGTTCGATGATTTTATTCTTTAAAGTTACTATTCTATGCCATCTTGCACATCAAATGCCAACTGAATGAAAAAAAGATAACCACCTAAAAAAAAAAGAGCGGTTTGGGTGGAAAGTAGTCTAAGTAATTTCTAGAAGACATGGTTGCCTTACTGGCCTATGGGTGATACCAGGTGGATGTGATGAGCCTGAGACAACATGCCCCACCCTGCTTTATGGGAACTTCCCACACACCACTGTTACCTATGGCATGCCTTTGCCTGGTGGTCCCGACAGCGAACCTGGCAGCCTTTGATGAACAAGGGAGGGGACAAAAGCTGCTGGCTCAGGTTCCCTTTCTTTCTAGCCCAGTGAAGTTTTAGGATCACTGACCTTGAAGTTTAGAGACAGAGATGTTACATGTCTCTGAACCATCATTGGTGAGAACGATCTAAACTTAGCTACTTGTCAAGTTTCATAAAATGAAGTGGACTTTGGAAGATACAAGTGTTATAATACCACTGAGAAAAAGTGAGGAGCAGAGAGAATTTGAGACAATAGATATTCAAATTTAAATTCTCACACTGAAGTAATTTGATTGGTTAGTTATCCTTATCAGCTGATAAAACGCTAAGTCGATTTGTTTGACCTTTCAAACTGTGCAAAGTAAAACATCCCCATTTCATGAAGGATGTACCCACAAATGTCACTTAGCAGGGACGACAAAAGAAAAGATAAAGTTTTCCCTGAGGGGTTCACAGCTCTAAATACAATGGCCTTGATGTTGACTAAAATTACCTGAAATGTCCTGGAAATATGAAAAACAGTTAGGTTTTTGTCATTTGGAATCTGTCAATGTACACATCGAATCAGTGTGAAGCACACTTTTTGGTTCACTTAAGACCTATTTACTAAGTGATAGATGATGAAGATAAATTTACAAGAAACATCTAGATGTCATTCATGTTCTTTTACAATAGCAATGTAATATAGGACAAATGGACACATGTTACCTCTCTGAGTGTCCTTTTCTTCCTCCCTCTTTTAAACAGTCTCCGATCTTCATTTGGGGGTTTACATACTCACGTCATCGCTGCAAGGATGCGACAAATGATGTGAGATTAGCCAAGCACTACATCTCATTACTCTGGCTACAGTGAGTAATTCAGGGGTGGACATGAGGTTTAATTCAATTGAGCAAGAATGAATTTCCAAATTTGCTTAGAATTGAGAAATGACATGAGCACATTACTCTCATCTAAATGATACAGAGTGCAAATGTGAGGCCTGGGACTGTTGCGCCATTTTTAGTAACACCAGCAGAAAAAGAAAGAACCAAGAGAATTATAAAGACACAGAGACAAAGTCCCAATGACATCATGATTCCGAGGGTCAAGCCTTGTCTTATAATGGATCTATATCTGCATAGCTCAGTTATATAAGCTAATATATTTTTATTTTAAGCCGGGTGAATTAATTTTTTTTGTTTGTGTGCAACATACGATGTCCATGGGAATACAGAACCATACTGTATGCTGTGCTTAACAGTACTTTATTGTGAATAGATATTTATTTTCTCTAATCTTTTAATAAAAAACACTCAAAGGTGAACAGAAATTTCTAAGCTCATATCAATTTTTACTGTTATAATTTCGCTATAAACAGTTTTTAGAATAGATTCTAACACAATCTGAACAATCTTCTAAAATCTCAAGTGCTTACTTATTTATACCATCAAATTAATATAATCTTGGCACTAAAATTTCAATTTATACAGTTTATTGTTAAACTCCTGTGAAGAGCAACTGAAGGAAATAACAGAATGACCTTGGGCATAAATAGATTTTTTAAAAATACAAAGTTGCCAAATCATTTTCGAAACAACAGCAATGACAAAACCAAAACTCAGAAACTCAGTTTATCTGAGAAAGTAGGATGCTAAGAAGCTTAATTGCATTTGGTGTTATGCAAATTTGGTTGAGCCTTTTCCACATTTTCCACATAGATTTAACATTTCAAATGTTCAAGATTGAAGGCCAGTTTCATATAAAAGTGAAAGTGTCAACAAAAACATAATTATATCTTAAGACGCTACCTGAACTTTTTTTATTCTGTAACACTGGTCATAACACACTTTCATTATTCACAAACTTAATTGTGAATGTTCAATTTGTGAGAACTGGGTCAAACACATGTCCCCTAGGATTTGGGTTATCCCCTTTTCTATAAGATTTAGGATCATGACATCAATATCAATTAGAGTTCTTTGTCACAAACAACAGAAATTAGTTCTAACTTGAGCAGAAGTGATTTGTGAGAAAAGATATTAGGATGCATGTGTGTAAGCCCATGTGGAATACGGAATTGATATGAGGCTAATATAGCAGGCTTGAAAACAGAAGAAAGAGTCTATAGACATGCCATCCTGAACACGCCCGATCTAGGAAGTTAAGCAGGGTTGGGCCTGGTTAGTACTTGGATGGGAGACCGCCTAGAAATATAGGGTGCTGTAGGCATTAAAAAAAAAAAAAACAGAAAAAAAGAAAGGCAAAGGGGGAGACATAAGGACATACACATGCATACAGTAGAAAACAACAGGATACCCAACTCTAACTTCAACAGTCTGACTAGGAATCTCTACCCCCTAGTGAGATACCGCCAACTCTCCCGTTTTACCACCTCACTTGGTCATGATGCAGATTCCCAGGAGATGTGGATCATAAGGTCAAATGGATCTGGTCTCTTTGGCTTGTGATTCTGCAATGGGAAGTGGACACCTGGAGTCACTCTCCCCAAAAGAAATTGGGGTATTCGTAGGAAGGGACATGGACTCTATCCAGACAAAATGGCTCAGGTTCTCAGATAACCAGGATACTAAAAGAGTACACAGCACGATTACTGTCATTTTGTTTCGTTATTTTAAGCTGGTCAGAAAATCAGAATGTTTCTAGAAACATACATCTCAAAGGTTAAGTGCCACTACTCTGGTAGAACAATTCTAGAGAAGGAATTACTTAGAGATAATATTCCTGATCAAGCTGTGTGACACTTTGAAATGTTGGAAGAAAAACTTGAGATTGCAAGCCTGCAAGCTATGTTCTACCACTTAAAGAGACTGGCCCCCTTAAGTCCCATGCAAATAATACAGAGCATGCTTCCTAAGAGAAATGGTCTGACATCTCAAGTTCACCTTTAAAGAGGGAATAGCAGATGAAGTCAGTTAATTCACACACACACAAATGCTTTCATTGGAAATATCACACTGAGCAAGAGAATAGGTAGCATGTTTATTTTACTCTTTGTTCTCTAGATTTCTAGTAAACAAGGTGGTTTATTCTTCTCATCTTTAGAATCTTAATGGGGCTCACACATGTATGTAATTAAATTTATTTTTCTTCTGTTAATCCACCATATATCAATTTAACTATTAGAGCAGCCAAAAGAACCTAGCAGGGATGAAGGAAAAAGTTTTCTGCCCTTTAGAAGCAATGAACTTGATTTCCAAGTGCCTTGCCTTTTTTATATTGGATTGTTTGAAGCTAGCTGAAGGAGAATGAATTCATCCTTATACTAAAAGCCTGTGGACAAAAGCTTTGGGGTTGGCTTCTTTTGTGTAGCTAAGCAACACAAAAGAGATGGTAGCTGAGGCAAGGAGAAAATGCATCATTGTTCCTTAACTACCAGTCCATTTCCTAAACACGCAGAATAGTTACAGAAGAGCAATCACACTTTCCTATAACACAGCTCTTTGTAAATGTAATTCACTTGTGCAATATCTAAATACTCCGTGGGTTCTGAAAGTTCCATCCATCACAGGACAGCACTCACTATGTCACTGCCTCAGAGGAATGGATACAAAATGACAGTCATTCAACCAGCCAAATAGAAGGAGCCAAGGAAAACATAATGTGGAGTCACTTAGGCCCTTGGCTGTAGCTTTGCTATGTGTATCTTTCCCCCCGCCCTTTGCTGTGTGTGTGTACAAGTCAGCATGACTATGCACTTTGCACACATTTATACCATAAAATCATCTCTCTAAAACAGAAGAAGTGTAAATTTAGAAAAGGCTATAGCTACATTAAAATTGTTTCAGATTCTGACACAGGCAGGATTAGTTAGAGATTAAGGTTAAAAAAGAAGTATCACCTCTTCACTTTGTTTTTTTTTTGTTTTTTTTTTTCGTTATGGCTATCAAGGACCACAGTCTAAAATTTATAGGCATAAAAAAATAAAATAAAATTTATAGGCAAGTAGAGTATAATAGTAAAATTCAGTTATAGGAGTTATTCTATTTTTTCTTATATGCAATAATTTTACAAAAATATTTGCTACATTTATATGTACATGAAAAGAAACTTCATAGGTTTACTGCAAAACTGGTATTTATAATTTGGATACATGCAGCTATACATATGTACAATTTAAAAAATAAAAATAAAAAAATAAACTGAAAGTCCCCATTTTCTCCTTTCTTTTCCTATGTTTATTTTAAAATAAATTGCCCTGAGTATATCAATATTTAATGATCAGGTGTTGACTTAATAATAAATCTAATTTTTGATGCAGATATCTTATTGCAGACTGTTACATAAATGCATGGAATCTCAAACACAGTTTTAATTTTCATATTATTGAGGGAGATAGCTTGAGCAGTATCATAGAAATAAGAGCAGGCAGAAAGTAGGAAGACAGCTCTGGTCCCAAATTCTTCTCTTAAAGCTCATAACACTAGTTAGTATCTAAATTTCAAAATATAATTTCTGTATCCTATTGCATATTTCAATATGGAATTTTATTTTAATAACATTAAAATGGATGCTATCAAAAATTTTAAGGATATTATTTTATTCACTCAGCAAATGTTTACTCAGGCATGGCTCAGTCCTAGGCACTGGGATACATCAGTGAACAAGATGAAGACCTTGACCTCTGGGAGCCTAAGTTCCCGTGGGGGAGGCAAATGTCAACAAGAAAACAAGAAAACAAGTGACACTGTTTGCGGTAGATACATGTGATGAAGAAAAACAAAGCAGGCTAAAGGGAAAGAGAATGTCATTACAGGTGCGTGGTAAGGGGAAAAGGTATTTGAAGGGGAGAAACAGTAAAGTGACGTGGAGAGAACATTTCAGGCAGAAGGGGAGAAATGCTAGAAGTCATTCTATTCTGGAATAATGCAATAGTTTAACAGGACTCAGAAGTTTGTAAACTACATTAATAAATGCCACTCAACCCAAACAAAATGTATCCTCGACTCCACTTCCTCATCGGTTGGCATCTTCTCTCATGTCACTCAACACAAGGAGAAATGTGACAAGG
>CM053511.1:44039941-44071099 GCA_028627145.1 Eidolon dupreanum
GATGCTAGGCGAGCGTCCTCAGCCAGGCCAAGCTCTACTGTAGCATGGAAGGGACTAGAATTTACTGTCTCCTGTGGGAGAAGGGACAGTTATGTGGGCTGGGGAGCCTCAGGGGGTCTCATTCTGGCACAGGTTAATAAATGACCCTGAATCCAAGGGCTGATGGACCAGCCTGTCAGGACTCACACAATGACCTTGGCGTGGGAATTGCACTTGTCAGAGTCCGAGAGGGGCCTGCTCAGAAGTGGGGGTTCTGGGCTCCCCAGGAGCGTGGCCTGGTGGAGCAAACACACCGGGAGTTACACCAGCCAGGGCTGGAGCAGAAACACAAGCAGGACTCCAGAGCTAAGACCAGACCCACCCTGTCTCAGCCGAGACCAGTCAGAGGACAGCCAGGACCAAAGGGCTGGAGCACGGGGAATAGCCCCAGACCTCCCGTGAGGCCAGGCCCGTCCCTCATCCTGACATCAGGAGGACAGGAAGCGTCCCCTGAAGCCAGCGACCATCCGGGGAAGGAGCAGGGATGGAGGTGGGGGAGGGGGAACAGGTCTGTTAGGAGCGGAGCTACATGCATGAACTATTGACCCAACAGAGATGATCTCAACTGAGAATAAACCTTGTGCTGCCAAGTTTTCATCTCCTACATGTTTGGCCCCAGCACAGGGAAGCAAAGGCTGGTGAGACAGAGAAGATGAGCCAGAGAAAAATTAAAAGCGCCATTTTATTTGTTTTTATGAGCCCAGGGCATTAAAATCGTGACCTGTCGACTTGGAGGTCAGGGGCTGCGAGATGACCAGCTTCAGCCAGAAAACAGGCGTTGGCCTGCGGCTCAGACAGAAGAGGGCGTCACGGTCCTCGGGGTCGTGACGCGCAAGGAGAGCCACGCCCGACCCGGACGATGGACAGAGCAGAGCGGAGGCCCAGGTCAGGGCACGGCTTGCTGACCCAGGGAGTGAAGCCGACTGGCCTGGGAGGGCGGTGACGTGCTCGCATCTGCTTTCGGCTCCCTGAGGGATTAAGTGTGTTTCTGCAACCACCTTGAACTTCGGAGGTCTATCTTACCTAAATTGCCTCAACTGCATATTTTGAAATTCCTAAAACAGTGGTAAGATTAATCGATGCACTTGAAACCATGCTCTACTGTACTGCCCTGAGCGGTTTTCAGTTGGAGGAATGGAACGGGGAAAGGGCAAAAAAAAAAAAGGAAGAGATCTCTGGATGCTCAGAGGGTTACAGTGTGTGTCCCAAGAAAGAGGTGACCGACAGGGCTCGGGCCGCTGTGGGAAGCCCTGCTTATTCCCGTAGCACCTCATTCCTGCTGTAGCACCTCATTCCTGCCGGGATTAAGGACAGCGGACCTGAAGGGCGTGAGAGGAAGTTTAGGGAGAAGGTTTTTCCAGTGTTTTCCGAAGGCTCTACAACTTATTGTCCTGTCATAAAACCTCCATATCCAGAATTGGGTTAAGATCCCAAAAACCCCTGACTCTTTGAATCCTTCATGAGTTAGCATTTGAATCCTTCGTGTGGAACGTCTGACACTCATGTTACTCTCTGCCAGAAGCTTTGTTGTCTCACTGGGAAGTCCCAGTTTAAGGCTGTATTACAGTCATGATCTTCATATTTTCCAGTTCATCATCTCTGTGAATATGACCAAATAATTGGTTTTCATTTTCGTTAGAAGGTTTTTTAAAAAGTTTAGTGTCATTTTTAAACGTATAATTCAGGTGTGGATACCTCTCACTATTTATAGACTTAATTATAGATTATAAACTAATTATAATCCCTCTGGTGTTTTCCTCTGAAATTGTTCTAGATATTTTAAATTAATCTTCACTACTTTGTGAGATTTGGCCGTAAGATTGATTGTTTCCTTTTAATAGAAAGAAGAGAAGGGAAGTGATTTGCCCAAGGTCACTCAGCAAACGAGCACTGGGACCTGGCATAAAGCCCAGGTCCCACGATCCCTGCTCCTGTGCTCAATCCAGGAAACCATGACACCACCCCAGAGGTGGCTCCAATTCAGCTAAGTAAGCAGGCAGACCTCTCCCGAGGCATATGGCTGGCCAGAGAGGACGCACAGATGGCACGGGTCACAAAGAAGCAGCCTCCCGTCTCTATCTTGTGCGACAGACCATGCTGGAGCACCTCAGTCTCGCAAACCCTTTGTTGTCACAAGGAGAGCAAAACCAGAGGTATACTATATCTGTCAGTCACATAAATCTATTTAAAAACTGAGAATTTAATACATGCAAAGCCCAAAGGTATTTCTTGTGTACGATCCCATCTAATCCTTACAAAACATTGAGGAGTATGTATAATCACCTTGACACACAGCTGCTGAGTGCCAGAGCCAGCATCTGAGCTCAAGTCTAACGTTAGCCTCCACTGTGAGGGCGGGGGAGGCATGGAGGTGAGTCCTTACAGAGCAGGTCGCTGCTGCTCAAGGGGACAGGAGAGCCAAACCTGAGTAAATCATCTCAGAAGCCAGCTCAGGAGGGACAAGGAGACGGAGTGGAGTGAGTGTCCCTCGTGTTCACTAATTTAAATGTGGCACTAATTTAAGTGTGTGGACTTGACAGAGTCAAGCCCAGTGTCAAAGTGATTGCACGTGGATACAAGTGATATTTAAATAAAACAGATACTAGAGGAATGAAATAATGATAAATATCCTTACGGGGGAGGAAATACCTGGACATGTCTCTCCAAAGAGTTTGCCCTCTTAATTTTTAGCTATCCTTCATGACATCCCTTCTGTTTTTTCAAATAATTGAATAATCACTGCTTTCCAGACATGCCCCAGCATATATATGCAGTATCTTCTGACACTTAAAAATATGCCCATAGAAACTGGGATAGGCTGGAATTTAAATGTGGTCAGTAGGGATAAGGAAAAGAAATGAGTGGATAAAAGGTCACTTTCTGAAGTGTAGAATGATTGGTTCACCAGTCAGCTGCTGCATGGTGAGTGTATCAGCTATTTCTGTGCAACTAGCTACCCCCAAACAACTATTTATTTACCATGTGATCTGTGAGTTAGCAAAGTGGTCTGGGAATAGCCACGTGTTTCTTTGTCAGTCTTATCTGGGCTTTCTCATGTCTGTATCTTCAGTAGCTGCCCGTCAGCTAAATGGGTCAGCTTCTAGGTGGTGATTGGTCCACATATTACTGTTTATCCAGTTGGCTAGCTGAGACTTCTTCACATGGTCCTGAAAGCAACAAGAGAGCACTTTTCAATTTTCTGTTTATATCATGTTTACTTCTAATCACTTAGCCAAAATAAGTCACAGGGCCAGACTAGACTCGAGGCAGACAAAATGTTACCATTGATGGAAGGAGCTACAAAGCATTGTGGATATTTTTTGCAATTTATCTGTAACTTCTGGCCACAGTAACTTATATTGCTCTCACATGCAAAATTTGTTCCTCATCTCAGAGCCCTTAAAAGTCTTAACTCATCTGGGCATCAGACTTGAATTCCATGATCCCAGCATCTATTAGATAGGAGTCTTCTACCTCCCGAGACCAGTGAACTAAGACAAGACATATGCCCTCATCATGACATCCTCTACCTTCATGCCATATTGACGTAACATACCATAATAGACACTCTCAGTCAAAAAAGTAGCCACCAGTTCATAAGATTTCTGGAAACCTACAGGCTAAATGTGCCAGATCCCCCACCTACAGGCAGATGATCCTTGAGGAGAGCTTGCTTCCGCTCCCTGGGTGGGGCTCTCAGCTTGTTTTCTCAACTGTATCCTGGAAATGGCTTCCTGATCCATTGCTCTTCAGAGCTGTTGGCTCTATATCTTGGTTTCTTCTCCGAAATGTCCTTTCCTTCTCATGAAAAAATGGCTCATTTTGCACGCGAGCAGCTATCTCAATCTGCATTCTGCTACTGTGATTTTGGCAGTCCAGAGGCATTTTTGCAAGTGAAAGCTCGTGGCTTTTTGCTTGAATAAAACCCTTAAAACATGTTTTAAGTTTCTTAGAATCCTTTTTATTTAGTTCAAAGGTATTTCTGGGCACTACCATAAAACTTTTATAGATCTTAACAATTCTCCTTATAGCCACACTTTTGATTTGCTCTTTACCATTAAGAATTTTTACTGCATGGAAAGGTGAAATGTGAGCAAGTAACTAGGTCCCGAGCCTTTTAAATTCTCTCTATGTTCTGTTTTAAAATTAAATAATTCTTCCTTTAACCCATCTCTTTCTTCCCACACCTTATCATAAAATAAATGAAATGACACGTTTATGATTCTGTCTGGTGATCTTAGAAAATTCAAAAGTTCATTAGATACTGCCTTTTTTCCAAGTTGTGGCAGGTATTAATTTTGCCAATTTTTGTACTTCTATATATAACCCAGATCACCATTTTTATAAATTTCCAAAAAGCTTCTTCACCATTTTTCCAGTTGACTAGTCTCAAAGTCAATGCCATGTATTTTAACATTTTCTTTTGGCATCATGCCGCAACTAGCTTCCAAGTTCATGATCGGTTATCTCTTACAGCACATAAACTACCCGAAAACTCAGTTGCTTAAAACCACCACCATTCATTTGACTAATAATTTTGTGTATCGGCAGTTTGGACTGGACTCAACCAAGTAATTTTTTTGCTTGTCTCAGTTACATTCACTTACATCTGGCATTTGGCTGGGGACCTCTGCTTCTGGGATTAACCAGGCCACGTATTTTTCATCATCTGGTTGGCAAGCCCAGGCTTTTCCCCACAATGAAGGTGGCAGGGGTCCTAAGAGCAGTAATGTGGAAGCTCTAATACAAAAGCCTTTTAAGCTTCTGTGTATACCATTTTTGCTCCTGTCTTATTATCCTAAGAAAGTCATAGGCCAGTCCAGATTCAAGGGGAGTGGAGAAAGCTCTTCTCCATCATTCGTCAACTCCTATTTCCTGTAACCCCTGAGTTTCTCTTTTCTTTTTCTGTTTTCACTTTATGTATGTATGTATGTATGTATGTATGTATGTATGTATGTATGTATGTTAACCACGGCCTCTTAAGAAATGGTGGGTGTTTTTTGTTTTGTTTTGTTTTGTTTTTAGAACGTTTTTGTTTGAAAATATCCTTATTTTGCTCTGTCTCTGAAAAAAAGATAAAGTAATCCCCATTTCTCAATGTTCTATGCAGAATCATGCGAGAAGATACTGTGTGTAACGTGCTTGACAGGTATCTGGCACATGGGACCTGCCCCTCACAGGGGTGGTGTAATTCTCCACGTTGACCCTCTTTCACTAGCATAATGAAAAATAAGGAATAGGGCTTGGCATGTACCAGGCCACTGCTCAAAACATCACCGGAAGTGGTTTGCAAATCGACTCGCTGGCAAGGGAAAAAGATAGTTTTGGAATGTTATATTTGTCCTATCGTTTTTGCAAAGGAAGTTATCCTTACCAGGCTAAAAAGCCTTTATCACTCTTGACCAGTAGCATTGGTCAAGCATAAGCCTGGCAGTGCTTTGACAAAGCTGCTGGATTAAAAATGCGAGGAGAGCTTTTGGGTCACATGCCAGGCAATCTAGCGCTGATGCTGTTAAGAGAAAATCCTGATGATCATTCCTATCAACCAAGATGCTAACTACCATTAGAGAGGTGATGTCAGTTAAAAAAAAAAAAAAGGGTACGATGACATTAGTTAGATGTCATGAAACTGAATATTGTGATTGAATGGCCATTCCAAACTTTCCACAGAAAGATAGTTGTCTGCCACTGCTAATTTGTGCTAAATATCGCAGGATAAGAGAAGTTGATCCATATGAGATTTAAAAATTATTTCCCTATTTCATCCCTTAGTATTTTTCTTTCAGCAATTCAGATGATAAAGAGGTATTTAAAAATGACAGAGTACCTCTTTATCATGCAAATATGAATATACAATGTGAATAAAAATTAAATCACAAGTTATACGTTAAAGACAAATAAAAAAACACTAAAGTTGTTCTGAAAACTCCATTTTTCCCAGAGGAAATTAAACTTGTAAATGTGTTTACTTTTCTTTTTAGAAAAGAATTTATTTTTTTTGTAGGTACAGATGGGAAATCAGAAAGTATGATTAAAAAACATCTTAATGTTTACCATAGAAATTTTGTGAGTTTGAAGAACAGTGTAAATTCTCAGTCAAGATCCTGCAAAAATACAAATGCAGAAAGAACATGGCAAAGTAGAAATTTTCATTTAACAAAAATGTTGTTTCAATCAATCATCACTGTTACTTGTGCTCACAGCAATTTTTCATACTCTAAACACATGGTTATTGAATTTATTAAAAATATAGGATCAGGACTGACATTGTGCTCCTCTTGACCAGACCCATAAAATAAAATAGTAAGCAAAACAATGTCAGGTCTCAGACCATACTTCCAATAGCTAATTTGGAACTCACTTTCTACCTGCCATATGCCAGTATTTAAGAGAATCTCTTTCCATTTAATTTCCTTATGGCTTCATAAATGAATTGAGACCCACTGAATCATGTTCCAACTTCAAAAAACTTACTATGTTTTATGGAAGACAGACAGATAAACAGGAACCCACAAATGCCTAAAACTAATTATGATAAAAGTTTGGCTATTTTAAGCGCTATAACATAAGTAAAAATACTCTAGTACAGGGCCATATAATGCCTCTGTTTTAAGTAAAGCTAAGCCATTGGATGAAATTATGAAATTACTAACTGGTAATATATGTATGATGATGCATAAGAGTAGATAGTGACTGGAGGCACGGAGGCCAGTTAGGATCCCTCACTCTCTTACTCCTTACTACTCACATTCAGAGACCTCAACAATCCTATCTGCTAAATATACTTCAGCCACTTTGACTTTATTCTACTTCACTGCCATAACCTGTCCAAGCCATCCTCGTACGGCTTTCACATTCCAAGGATTTCTTAAGTTTGCTTCTCGATCTTTACTTTTATTTGCTTTGCTTATTCCCTTTAACAAATTCTCAGGTAAGCAGCTTGATATCTGTGTAAATAACCATATTAATGGAGACGACAGCAGAGGTATTTTAACTCTAACATAGTTGTAGCACTGGCATAGTGAAAGGAAACTGCAAGATTGGAAGGGTGAATGGAACCCTCTAGGGAAGGATAACGGTTACATTTCCACCACCAAAGGGTTCTGGGTAGAGAACCTTGGATTAAATGGTATTTTGGCAAAGGGGGATGAAAAGTTTCTCTTCCAGTGGGATCTCTGGAATCTGGTTTTGCGTCTAGGATTTCCATGCATCTCCCCAGTGCTTCCTTCAGAGGTGCAATGTTTTAATTACATCAACAAATCTCAAGGCTTCTTTGCTCAGTACATGTCCTGCTTCTCCATTCACGTAGTCCTGGTTTACGTAACGCTTCAGGGTTATGGTTTACAAGCTGCCATCTTAGGTCGTCTACTATGACATACGCATCCTCATCTGCTTTTATGAACCAATCAGCATATTCTCTAGATAATAGTCATGAATATACTAAAAGGCTTTAACTGTTTTCCAATATAATCGGTCTCTGCCTTTTTGGTGTTTAATCTCACTGCAGGGAAGTCTTTACTTTCTTCTGAGCTCATAAACAAGGCTTTAGGATAAGGCTGGGTCCATGTAGCTCTGATGTATTCAGTCATTTGTCCTAGATTTTGAAGTCCTGTCATAATAACCCAGCAAAGAACTTTCAGTAACATCGGTGCTCTCATATGTGTGATGACTAGTATCTACTTTCAACTTCATCTACCCTTATAGAGAATTCTGTCCAGTATCATCTAAATGCCTCGTATAAGGATACTTATTAAGAATATTAGGCCGGATATACTAGAGGTAACCATGTTCTTCCAACACTAAATAGCTGAGAACATTAAAAAAAAAAATCCGTCTGCTGATCCAGAGAGTAGGGTTCAACAATGTAGCCTAGTATTTGAGATCATTTTCTAAAGTGTATTTCTGACATCAGTGGGGTCCCCTCCTGCTCCTCTTTGGCCAGCTGCAGTCACTGCACGCTGTGGTCTTGGGGGCTGCGGTGGTGCAGACAGCCCAGCAGGCTCCACCCAGTGTACCCTGCTTTCCAGCATTTTAATGAACTGTTTGTGTGTCCACGCACGTACGTGGGATCGTGTTACTTTACATGAGCATGTACCTTATTTCCATCACATTTTGTGCTCGTAACAACTGTAAAAACTGTCAAGTTTATCATCTGTTGAATCAAAGTTGCCGATGGCAATTTTTAGGGTTATTAAATGTAATAAGGGCTGAGATCATAAATGAGAATTTAAAAAATAAAATAGATTTCCAAAACAATCAACTTAAAAACACAGATAAGTCTGTTAAGAACGGATAGTATGATGACTTTTAATAAACATTAGAAATATGTAAATTAACTTTCCTTTTCAGTTTTATGTTCAGAAAAAGCTATTATAGGCTTAATAAGGACATTTTTGTGTTGAAGCATATTATCTCCTAAGCTGATTTTTTTTTAAAATTACATCTCTGAAAATCATTTCTAAGTTTTCAGTTATTTAAATGTGTGAATTGAGTTGATTATGGGGGTGGAAGAAGGGTGATAAAAGTTAAAGACTTTTCCTGTAAGTAGTATTTGCCACAAAGTCCCTTTCTGGGTGTTATTTTTTTTCATCTAATGAGACAATGCAAGAAAGGTGACATTTTTTAGAGGTAATAAAAATAGGGCTAGCCTTCCTACATATACAGCTATAGAACTGATTGTAGACAACTGTATAATGAATTAATTATGCAAACAAATTAAACAGCCAGCAGTATTGAACACCTGTTCTGTAACTAGCAGTGTGCTAGGTGGTGTGAATGATGCGGAATAATAATGGCCTTCAAAATACATATTAATTTCCCAGGAACTATTTTGGGAAAAAAAAAACACACAAAACTATTCAAAATAAAAGGCAAATTGATATTTAAAATCAATGTGCAGCCATTAGTTAGTTTTCAGCCATAACCAAAAATAATTGCTCTGTAATTGTCCTTTCCTCTGACTTTAAGAAGTGAACATCTGATTCGCTTAACTTTACAAAGAGCCCTAAAAATCAGAAACATGGCTGTCTAGTAACTTTGGAATGGTAGATTATATTCAAATAGACAGAAAGACATGTAGATAGCAGAATATTTTTCTGGTTGTTTAAGAATACCATTTTGAAAAATTTGGCGGTTTCAAATATTTCCTTAAAAACAAAACAAACTCTACAACAATGCCAACAACAACAACAACAACAACAACAACAACAACAACAACAAAAACTAGCTATACTTCTTAACTCCCAAAACCTGGCACAGTGACTGACACATAGTAATCACTTAAATACGTGTTTAAAAACAAAAACAAAACCACCAGAAAAAAACCTCATTTAAAGTCATTTTTTTTTGATAGCATGTTCCAAGAATTTCAGAAAACGAATGGGCTAGTCTTGCCTTTTTAGATTATTTTAAAAGCTCTCCCTACAGCATTATGGGAGGTGACACTTTAGTGACTTTGCAGATACCGAGCTCTAAGGTAGAACGTATTACTACCCATTCTAAGAAACAACATCACTGAGATGTAGATGCAATCACTATTACATATTTCAATTTTTTTCTGCATTCGTTTTGAATGCTGGATTTGACAAAATATAGGGTTGAAAGCTCATCATTTTAAAGAAGTTTTTAAGAATAGGTTTCACAGCAAGTGAGTGAGTGAAACACTTGGGTGTATTGCCTGTGGGGTGTGGGCCCGTCACCCATGTAGACACTGCCAGGAGACACGCTGCATTCTTACGCACTCATGTCTCTTCGTGTTAATAATCATTTGTTATGTTTGATCATAGTCCACTTTGGGTTTTTAATTTCATGATTGAAATGTTATCCTTTTCGAGAAGTTTTTGAATGCCGTTATTTTTGTTGATCTTGCTTTTGGGCTTCAATGCTGCTTTTTGTGAGCACATCCATTGCTTCTATTGTGTATATTTCTGTATTTACAACTTCTCATGCCTTGACTAGAAATTAATGATTTACAGGGTTATGAAATAAACTGCAGGTTCATAAAAAGTGAGAATTTAAAAAAGTTATAAATTTCCCAAAATATCAATAAAATCTAAGTATGTTGAAAGATAGACATTGTACTATAATTTTAAACTATAAATATTAGAAATATATAAATTCACCTTCAGTATGGTGTACACCGGGGGCGGGGGGGGCAGGTGTGGCACATGGGGGCACGTCTATCTAGACAGGGACTTTCACTTTCAGTTCTAGGTCTGGGGCAAGTATTGTATACTCAGCAAGGATTCCTAATATCTAAGCATATTATCTCCTAGAATTGCTTTCTCTTTCATATTTAAATGTCTTCGTTGGCAATTTTGGAGGAGAATGAGAAAAAGTGAGGCCAAGGCACAATAAGACAAATACAAAACCTTATATTCTGTGCACTGTTTTACAGTTTTCGATGTAAATAGGTGTCTCATATATTATGAAGAGAGTTGGTTTAAGTCTATGAAAATCATCTTCTAAGTTTGATTTTATTTATACCTCTAAATTAAGCTGGGCTGCAGAAATTAAACTGTCTAGGAGACATACGACCAAAAAAGATGTCAGCCAACATTTTCTACATCTACTTTCCCTACAGGATGAGAAAAATGACTCTTTGAATTTTAGGCAATTGCATCTATAAATAGCTCTGTTGATAAAGCTTTCTATGAAGAATAATTCGTTAGTGTCTCCTGCATTCTCAAGATTAATTTTACCTCCAGGACAGGTCAGCTACTGTATCTTCTGTGAGTCTGTTCTATTTCATCTCTCCGGGGAGATCTAGCTCCAGAGTGCTGCTCCTATGGCTCCTAGAAACACTAGTGATAGCTTCTCATACCTCTCTTCCCCATTTAGACTCACAGTACTTCAAGGGGACAGCACTGTATTTTATTCCTCTTCATAGCCCTGGGTTGAGTACAGTGCCAAGCACTTTATAAATAATAAATATATATTGAGCGGTAGATGACAATTTAAAAGGCTTTTCCTAGAAACTATTTACTAGGAAACAAAACAGTGAGATTAGTAAGATGTTATAATAATATATATATATTTTAAAATGTAAACTACTATTGATCGATGGCTCCACTATTTTATCCATGTTGTAGATAGTTTTATCTAACAGGCAAGATGATTCATCCTAAAGGATCTTTCCATTCATTCTAAAGTAATAATTTTCAAGAATTAATTATAAAACAAGGAAAAGCTTTAGAGAACAATAACATTTTAAGACAATATAATGTTAACTTGGGCCTATATAAAATGATTTTCAATTAGATGGGAAATGCGATTTTCGAAAACTGTTTTGGTGTAATTTCACATTTAAAATCTCAGTTAAAGATGATCTGCATCACAAAATTGGTCTTATGGCCCCCGAATGGAAGTACAGAGTAGATGTCTCAATAGGCTGGATACTCTGGACAATGCAGAATGAAGATGTTTAAAGTTCGCAGTGATTTTTTTTGGAAACTATTTTAAATAAAAATTTAAAAAATCATAAAATCATTCAGAAATAAAGACAAAGTCAATATTTAAAATCGATAGGTAGCCATTATTTTGCTTTTAGTAATGATCAACATTGCTACTTCAGAGATGCTCGTCCCAAAGCTCTGACTATGATCCGCTTACTCTCTCAAAGGCCCTATGAGCCATAAACCCACAAGTCTAGGAACTGAGAGAGAGTCAGAGAAATAGACAGATGCCTGTTTGGCAATACCATTAAGAAGGCACTAGCTGTTGAACGGCCCATTGTCCAAACAAGAAAATATTTTTATGTCCTACCTTAAAACTCAATATTCCTTAATAAAGATAATAATGTAAAAGTTTGGCATTTGTGTCACTCAAGCTCCCAAGAAGAAAAAGATTGCACACTGAAATGAGAATATCTTGAAACCATTTCATTGACAAAGAATATCATTACAAGGTGGAGAGCAGGTGTAGGAAACCACACAGGTTAGTGCAGGAATATGGAATAGTAGCCAACGTGTTGCCTTTGGCAGTATGAACAAGGGAGAGAGCAGTGACACATGGAAGGAGAGCACTTCAGTGAAGGTCAGCTGAGAGGAGCAGTGACCTCTGGGGAACACTCGGCTAGTGGGTGGTAACCTCACGGGAGCTAGGTAGGAGGATACATCCTCTCCCTTCACTCTTTCTTCCCTGTGACTTGTTGCCAACTCCCCATTGGCCAGATCTAATCTGAAGCCTAAGAACAAGTGAGCTTTTTTGTGTTCCTAAGATTTGGGGTGGATGTTTATGGGTGGAGAAATGTAGAGAGTGGGCCCAAAAGGGCGACTGGAGGACATCCAGCACAATGTCAAAATAAACTGCTCTTTTATGTCACTATGACTATTCTGTTAGAACAAGAAGAGAGCTAGTGACTTTAATAAGCTAGACCTTTAATAACAGGAGCAGTTCTTTCTCCATAGATAAGGATCTATATATAATGAATGTTTGGAGTATTGAATGAGAAAGTTCCCATAGGTGGGTGTCAACTGTAAAGGTGAGTGACCCAATAGAGCAAATAATGGGCCTTATTGGTGAAGCAGGTTTACAGGATCCTCTATGTCCACTGGTCTCTGGACAATACATGGGGATCTAACAAGGCCACATATTAGACCCTAGGAGGGAATCCCAGCCATTGGGCAATGGGGCTCTTAAGCTCTATGAATGGGGCAACGCCAGCCTGTCCACTGGCACAGTTGGGGACTGGGTCTAACCCTGCTGCTTCAGCTGACATGACTTGTAGTGTAACATATTCTCTGTTTTCTAAAAACTTAATTGCATTGAAGGCTTGGATACAAACAGCTTCCTGGGGGATCTGCCATAGAGAATCGGCCTTAGACCAGAGAAGCTTTACCTCTGTGGGTAAGGTTTTGTGTGATAACTTCCCAGATGACCAGAATATTCTTCTATTTCTACCGAACCAAGAATTCTTTAAGCAATGTTGGAGTTCTGTGGAGATTGTAAATACTAGGACTCGGACACTGAGTCATAGGTTCAAATTTCAGGACCGACTCTTATAGATATGCTTGGTCAAGTGGATTCATCTTTCTTAAATGAATAAAACTTAAAGCTTTTAAGTTTTCTTAAATAAATTTCAAGGTTGGAAAGCAGAGTGGGCACTGGATCAGGTTATCTCAAGTGATTCGTTCTGACGTCCTGCAACTGTACCTTTGTGATCATTATCAATGTTCCATTCTTTATTTCTAGAATGTAGAAGAATGTTATTAAAATTATGACTTGGAAAAATTCTGAGGATGACCTGCTCGTGTTTAATAATTTGTACATGACAGATAGTACTGGGAGAATTGTGAATATATTATATTACAGAAAGTATATGCCTCCACTTGTGTTTGCTAACACACCTTTGTGTCTAGAACCAATTTCCTTATGAACTATTGAAGGAAAATGGTAATATCAGGACTTGTAATTCAGCACAAATATCAGGCAGGGTAAATAGGAGGAATATCCATGTTTAGAGCAAGCTCAATTTCAGTCAATCTGAATTTAGCATGATTTTTTATGAAATAATTTGCCAACTCCTTCTGTATTTAAAGAGAATAAGCCAAAAAGAAGCTAAAAGACAAAATAGAATTACAAAATTACTTTCGATATTTTTAAAGCTATAAGTCATGTAGTGAATATATTTTGATTCATCCAAATAATAATTACTAGTTTCTCTATCAATAGATTAAATATATTTGTCTCTGGGAGATGGTATTTTACATAATTTTTCTTTATAATTCTGTGACTTCCAGAAATTTTAATAGTAAATTTGAATTATTTTTATTTTAAAAAAATTACCCATTTTCTTGAGATACTGTGTGGTTGCATGCTTGTCACGACAGAATACCATCTACTCAGCCTCACACATAAACACTGGGTCTCCTCTGGCCAGTAACAGTAAGGACCTGCTCTGTGACTGTCAGCCATTTCCATACATGAGTTTAAAAACATAGAGGGGATTATTTTTACATCAACCTTAGAATAACAATCCTAACATTAAGTGAAAAATAGTTCTTAAGAGAGAAGGCTCTGAAGAAATTTGTGAGATTTGGGGCATAGAGAAAGGTTGCATCTAAAGATTTCTAATTATTAGTCCTCCTAAGTATTTTCATGAAAATAATTCTCTAATTTCCATATTTCAAGTGTTTTCTAAAGTTTTTGGTTAGCATAATTGCATAACCTTATTTGGGGAATTCTCTCATTGAGAAAATGAAGCTGTTCCTTTCAATTCCCAGGGCAAAGTCTATGGCTATTCTGCTATATTGTTGAGAGTTAGAAAAAAATTTGTGACACCAATGAGAAGGCATACCTAACTTGTACTCACCTCGGAGCTCTCCAGAAGAGGCCCACTGGGGTCCTGTGGTAATATGAGTGCTCGTGGCAAACCAAAGCTCACCCTCTGGCTATGTGTATGGGAGAGACAGATGCACACAAACTTCTATGTTAATAAGGTCCAGGGGAAAAAAAGAAGTGCTGGAAACATTTCCTGAAGTGTTTCATTCAGTTTATTCAATCTTAAATTCCACAAATGTTTGTAAGAATGATGTTTAACAGCCAGGATACTAAAGCATACCCTGGAAAAGAGCCTATGAATTATAATCATCCATTGAATAAGATGTAATCAATCTGGGAAGACGTGATTTTCACAGAGGAAATGGCTATTAATGATGTGATAGAGAAGATGGTAAAGGTCAAATTAGAGAAAAACACGGTATTTTTTAATCCTCGATTTCAAATGGATACAGAGTATAGCCCAGCAATTCTATTAGAATTTCCTAGTAATGTTTTTACAACTTTTTTTCTCTGTTAAGAGTCTACAAATACCTCCTTCACTCTCAGCTGTTGACATGATCCCATTCATTCTTGAAAACGTAAAAGCAACCAGAAAAAAAAAAAAAAACATTGCATCTTCCCATCACCAAATCTAATTCCCAAAAGCCCTTGTACCCGTGGTTTTCTCCTTCTCTCTTTTCAAACACCCTGTGTGTAGGTCCAACCTCTCAACTTGTAATTTAGATAGCATTTTCTACTATATGAATTTAAAATTAATACACTTAGTTTTCTCATGCAGTCCTTCATAGTAGAACTTGTGCCATGGCATAGTTTCTTCTTATTTAGAGAATGCAATGCACTGAAAAATGCATAAATAATTTATTTCTTTAGGACTTGTCAACCACACTTTTAGAAGTACAGTCTAGGGAATGAGAAAAGTCCTGTAGGAGATAAAGGATTCAGTCAGCGTCAATGAAGTTACTGAAGGACACCGACCAAGATGCCGCCACATAGGCAGCTATAAATTACATATACTGAAATTAGACTTAAATGTGCATATACCCAATTTATATTGAGTATTTACATATGTTCAGTTTACATATACTTAAATTTAGCCCTAAAGAGAGGATTTTATATTCGGATTGAGACTTTTTCTTTGGAAATGCTAAGGACATGACTTCAAAATTTCTGAAAGATTTATATTTCCAATGCTTGTTTTTACTACTGCATATTTTATCTTTTGAGGCCAGAAAGCACTACTCAGCAAGCAAGAAGAGCATCGTAATGGATAAGATGGGTATGCGGTTTCTCATGTGTGTGCGTGACATTGTGTGAGCGTGTGTATTGTGGCACTTCAGATGCTAAATTATTCAAGTCTTTGGAATTTTTGAAATCTGTAATTGCTATATTTCTATTTCTTCAGATCATCTCAAGAAACATGATACACTGATACAAAATATTTGGGGGATAGCTATGTCACAGGTTTAGAAATGGGTATTGGAGATAAGTTAATTAGTAACAGAATATTTGTGTAATTAATAGTTAAAAACTTGGCATTCCTAATCACAAGCAATTTTTTTTTTTGGCTAAAGAGAAAAATGATGAATGATATCTTTTATTATTACTTTTATTTCCTACCTCTTTCTATTATAGTTACCCTTTTTAATCTAAAAAAAAATTCTCTTTGTTCTTCAATCATTCATTGACTCATTTATTTGACAACTGTTTACTGGCCACCTACCACATATGCTCTTGTCATATGGTTAGAGATAAAAATGACAGTTTCTGCAAAGAACTCATAGCTGACTCAAATCATCCAAAGGTAGAGTGTAAATAGCAAAGTTGGAGATGATGCAAGTCACTTAGTTTTCACTGATGATAAGATATTCAAGAGTTGTTTTGCCAACTGCAAGAAACATGGAACTTCAGAGAAAATTCAGGACTATAGATTTGGTATTTTTATGCTTAGAACCTCCATCCAAAAATGTGAGGTTTCCAAGACAGAAGGTCTAGTGTTGATTGAGTTCATTTTTCCAAAATGGGGAGGCAGGGACTTGGTAACAGAAATACAGAAAAAAAAAGTCAAAGAGGTAATTACATGAAGAACAGGAAGAGTAAGAATATGTATTCCAAAAAATGATTTCATTTTTAATTTCTAAAATATGAAAGTAAGAATAACAAAGATTTATCGTGTAATAAACTTTATCTTTCAAATAATGCCCAAAGCAGCCCTATGAGATTTGAACTAATTTTTACAGAAGCAGAAACTGAAGTTTGATGAACTTAGGTGGCTTGCACCATCGCCCAGCTATTAGGCAGCAGAGTGAGGATTTAGAGTAGAGTAGGGAGATCATTTTATAAACTATATAAATGTCTAACTGATGTACTATGTACTTGAAACTAAAAAAAAAAAAAAAGAAAAGAAAAGAAAAGAACAGAACAGCAGGATCCCACGCTGAGTTGTGCTCTTAACCTGCATTCTGCAGCCTCTGCGTATACCCTCTGAGAATTCCTGAGAAGCCACCCTGCTCTGCCCCTGTGGCCCAGGGCCATTCTGCCTCAGGACCTAGGCCTCCCACTGCAGAATGAGAGGGAGACAGACCATTTTCTCTGAGTAGTAAAAAGCTCGCCTGGTGTGTTTTAACTAAATCTGAGTAGTATTCCATTTCAATAAGGGTGTGAATTTATTCTCTTTCATAATCCTTCAGAGTGATTTAAGTCCTATTTCTTAATTAAAGATTCTGCATCCAAATTGTGTTAGTGGTTACTTTACTTCTCAAACTCCTTTTCTTAAATTTAAAAAAAATTTCAATTAGAGTTGACATTCAATTTATATTAGTTTCAGGTATACAACATAGTGGTTAGACATTTATGGAATTTACAAAGTGATCCCCTCAATTAATCTAGTACTTACCTGGCACTATACATAGTTATAATATTAGTGACTGTATTCTTTATGTTGTACTTTACATCCCTGTGACTATTTTGTACTTCTTAATCCCTTCACCTTCACCATAGAGAGCAAAGTGATGATTACCAGATGGAAAGAGGGTTGCGGGGCTGGGTGAAAAAGTAAAGGGATTCAAACTCCCTTTCAATCTAGCAGAATATATTTTCAAACCTATAGAACTAGAAAGAGTAAAGCACTTTAAAATTCATATCGATATACCCAAAAGGAAGTTTGATATTTTCATTTTAAACTCTGGCTCAGTATTTCACAGTGTATTTTGGGGGGACACTAGTGTTTCCTAAGAGTTCATCATTAACAGAAAATGCATTAGGAAAAAATGCATTAAAAATATATTGTACTGTATACACATAAATGTGTACAAACATAGATATGTATAAAATGCCAAACTACCAAACAAATTTACATTTTAAGCAATTTATATGATGGTTGGTTTTTAAGAAAAGAGATGTCATGTCTGCAAAAAGTAGCATCACCTGAAAGACCCTCTGATGAAAAGGCCTCAATCGCCTGGTGTGAAGCATAAGCAGCCTTTCCAGCACATTTTAAGAGTGGCACTGTGCTTATCTTTCAGTGTTCTGTGCTTCCATATCCGTAATTATATGACTATGTTATATAACCGATGTATAATTTTAATATGTCATTGACTTCATTTGATGTTTTCTCTGTGCCAATTGCTTGATATGTCCCACGATTATGAAGACAAATGGGGCATTGAATCTTCCCACAGAGGCCTGACAGCTGGTCAGAGACAGTGAGCCAGTGAGACAGTGAGCCAACCTGCTCTAAGGCATAGCAACGTCAGTGTCCACGTACAGGTTGGCACAGGAAAAGTGAAGCTCAAGCAGGATTTGGAAGGTTAAAAATTTAGGCATGGAAGAAGTGGAGGCTATCTCTAAATACGCCAACATTTCTCCTCTGAAATTGCTTTTTTCTTTTTACAGGATAGTTACTCTAAATTTTTAAGGAAGGGATAAACAGCAAAAGCATATGATTTAACCAAGTCACCACAGTCATTTGTACAAATAATTTTGGAACGCATTTTATTGTTAATAATTTAAAATATGGTCATGAATTTTAGGAACTAAAAAGGTTTGAGGAAATGAAAATCAAAGCTTGTTAGCTACCATGGTAGATGCTTGCTTGATATTATATTATTAAGTTTATTTGGAAAAATGGAATGACATTCGCCATTGCCATTCCAAAATTGTGCTGAGTTTTTACCCTATGTAACACGAGTATGCCAGTAACATACAACCTGAACTCTGTCATTATAAAAAGCCCTACATGGAAAAATAAAAATGATAGCCGAGAAAATTTAGAGCTGAATTTGTCAGTCTTCAAAATAATGTTGTAAAAAGAACCCAAACTCCCAGCCTGTTCATATGCATCTTGTATTTTTGTTTTGTCTGTCCATTTATCTAGGTGTGTAATTCATCCTGTATAGTGTAATGTCAAGTCTGATTATTTGTTTTAAACAAATAATTGTGCCTTTTTGCAGTAGCAGGAAAAATCCTGATTAGAGTCAAGATAATGGTCTAAAAATCATTTCTATCCACAAAGCACTTCAATATTTGACTTCTGCCATCAAATCTACCATTTTACATTTTACTCTTGAAAATTGAGATTGAAGATAAAAAGGTAATTTATTAAACAGTCTCCTTTCTTTTCCCTTTTGATAAAAATTTAGAGAAAAAGGACATGTTGCCTTGTTTCTTATATAGAAAAAAAACTTAAACTTGTATTTTAAATGATGACTATTGGCATATGCAATTTCAAGGAAGAATTACAATAAAATATGCAGGAATTACAAAAATAATCCTGGCTTACAAGGTTTAAACTTCCTGGGAAATATTAAAGAGTTTAATAAATTAAGGTAAACAAACACTAAAAATAACTTTAGAAATATATGCTATTTATTTTTTGCTAAAGCACAGAGAAATGATCACAGACTGTACCCCCCCAATGCATTTGAATTATGGAATTTTTGTCCCATAAATGCCCTTTGAGTAGCCATGTCCTTTAGGAGTTTGCAATTTTCACTAGAAATATATCTTTATGTATCTCTTTTTAAAATTTAAGGAAGAAGAATTGTTGTTTCTAACTTTAATACCAATAAAAAAAAAGAGACCTTAATTGCTTATGCTCATAAAAAAGGCATGGACAGAATTTACTGGAGTCCTTGATTGTATTAGCTTCCTAACATAACCAAACACCACAGACTGGGTGGCTTAAAGGAGCAGAAAACAGTCTCACAATTCTGAAGGCCGCAGGGCTCTGCTCCCTCTGAAACTGGCAGAGGAGAAAGTTTCTTCTCAGCTTCTGGCCGAGGCTGGCAATCCTGGTGTTCCTTGGTTTGCAGCTGCAGCGGTTGAATCTGTACCTCTGCCATCACAGGGCGTTCTTCCCTCGTGTGTCTGTGTGTCTTCTTAAAAGGACACCAGTCAGGTTGGATTAAGGGATCTGCTTACTTCAGTAGGACTTCATCTTACTGAATTACATCTGTGAGGATCCTATTTACAGATAAGGTCATGTTCTAAGGTACTGGGGTTAGGGCTTCAATGTGTCTTTTAGGGAGCACAGTGCAATGCACAGCATCCAGCGATCATTTTCTTCTTTAAATATTTTTATTTTTATTTTTACTTGTATTGAAATAGTTGTAGTATATGTAAAGTTTCAGAGAAATAGAGAAGATTCCCAAACACCTTCACTTAGCTTTACTAATGTTCAGAATTTTCATTTATCATTAATATATTTTTCAAAACTAAAAAAATTAACATGGGCAAAATTCTATTACCTAAGCTAGAGACTTTATGTGTATTTCACTATTTTTTCCGCTAATGCTTGTTTTAAAATTTTTTGTTCAAGGATCCAATCAAAGACACCAAGTTTCATTTAGTTGACTTAGCCACATCTTTAATCTGTAACAGATTTTTAGTGTTAACTTGATTTATGTACTTGGCATGGAGTCTTTTGAAGAATATTAGGTATTTTGTAGAATATCATTATTTGGATTTTTCTGATGTTTATTCATAATTAGACTAGGATTATGAATTTTGGGGAAGGCTATTACAGAAGCAAAGTGCTATACTTATCACATCATATCAGGGGGAACATGATACCAACGTGGCTTATTCTTGGTGACACTAATCAGGATCATTTGGTTACGTGTTGTCTGATAGGGTTCTCTGCAGTAAAGTTACCATTTTTTCTTTCCATGCTCTTTTTGGAAGTAATTCATTACATCCAGTCCATACTCAAGGGAAAGAAAATGAAGTATCACCTCCTGTGAAAAGGGAGAATGCCAAAGAATTTGTGGACACAAGTTAACACCCATACAGTAATTAGTAAATATTTGAGTGTTGATGCTTTGAGGCTATGCAGATAACCTGTTTCTTCATAAAGTTTTGTCCATTAGTTTGATCAATCATTGGTGCATCTTGCCCACAGCAACTATTATTACTGTGGTATCCAGAGGGGATTTTTCTGCTTTGCTTGTAGCATATTTTATTTGAAAACAACTGAAAAACAAGAGTTCTGCTGCGAGATGAAAGTAATTATATCCATTGGGATGGTTTAGGAGTAAATGAAATGTATTCATTTCATTTTCTTTGAAATAACATCAGCTCTGAGAAATAAGGCCCATCATCACGCTTCCTCACGGACAAGTGCATCAGAGTGTGAGCGATGCTTAATGGCTCCCAAGGAAGGTGCATCACCCTTCTCGACAGTGCTCATTTGCATACACACATTTAGTGCCAGCAGGAGGTGTTCCTTCAGAGGTCTCCCAGAGCAGAAATGCATACATCCTCAGGTAAAAGCAGTTCTTCATAAACTATATAGCCTCATCCAAACTCCAGTTGTCGGCTTACAGCTTTCCAGATTGACATCTTAAATCAAGAAAATGTCACAGGTGTATAGTAACTGGTCTAATCTTTTCTGTAAATTGCTGCCTATGATTTTCAAAAACATAGTACATTCCTGGCCATGGACAATGTGTCTCCCTGCATGGCTAACTTCACTTCTGCACGGTTAACAAATCAGCCTTAAGTTATTCATCAGATCACCCAGTGTCTAGATTTTGATTGACAGCCATTGATTTTAAGGAACTGTAATTCTATCTTTTATACTGAAGTAAAACTTGGCATGTGATTGTTTCCACTTTCTTTAAATGTAAAATTAAAATTGTAAGCAGGAAAAATAACTATACCCTTTGTCTCAGAATTCCATTAATGGTCACTGCAGATTATTGCTCCATAAGGGCTTCTGCTGTTCGATGTTGCTCTGAAGTAGAAGAGGCTGTTTCCTCAGACTAATAGCCTTAATGTCCCCTTATGTTGCAAATACAGAGCAATTTTTCTCTATGAGTTCTAGAATTATAGAATGACAACGAAGTAATTAATTATATGTACTAATTAAAACATCAGATGGCCCGTTAAGAAATGTACTATTACACCATCACATATTTTTCTAGGAACAGGGCTAGTCCTGGGCTAGATCATCTCAAACAATTTAAACAGAATTCTGTTCCTAAAATAACTTTAGGGATATCTCACTTTTCTGGAAAGACCTCCTAACATTATTTTCTCCCTCTGGTATAATACTTTCTTAAAGGGATTTTTCCAGAAACATACTTATCTTTCCTTGCAATACTGCTTGAATAAGTGCTGGTTCTAAGCTAAATAATACACTTGGGCCAAGAAGGAGTCTTCTGTTTGAAAAGGTCATTTGTTCGTATTTGTTCAGGAAAATTAACTTCAGGGCACCTTATAAGAAACCCCAGCAAGAAGGCATGTCACAATCGCACTGGTCTGTAAAATTGTAGCTCTGTGGTTTTGTTTACAGCATGTTTTACAGGACTACCTTCTGAGGGTTGTGATCCACGCTCTGACCCATGATGGTGTGTAATTGCAAATATAAACTCCAGGTAAGAGTCTGGAAAGAGTGTGGGATGGAGATGCAAAGATCAACACAAATTCATCACAGGGGATAGAAAAACAAACTGCTTTCCTCACATGCGGTTGGTCATGGACGTTGTCCTCGTATGTGAATATCAGTATTAGGCTGTGTTCTCCTGGTTCTTAAACTCAGCAGTGCACAAACCCATCACGTTGTCCTCTGGGAGACCCATGCTCATCCTGCTCTGTGTACTCAGAATTTTAAGACAAATCGCTCATTATAACACATTCATATTAATTTTACTTATTAAATTGTCCATGTTTCCCATTATATAGACTATTTCGTGAGAACAGAAGCTGACTATCTGGTATAATCTTATATTCCCACTGTCATTACCTTAAGTTCTAAATTAAAATTTGTGTGTTGGTTTGTATTAGGTTGGGTTGTATACTACAGAAAAGCCCCAAAACAATGGCTTAAAATACAGTCTCTCATATTAAAAAAAAAGTCCAATATTAGGCAGTTTAGAGATGATATAACAGCTCCACAAACATAAGAGGCCCCAGGCTTTCCTTCTATTGCTCCATTCTATGATTCTAACCAATGACCTGTCTGCTCAAGGTTACCTTATGGTCCAAGCTGCCTGTTCAGGCTCTAGCCACTTCTTTTCCCCATCTTTCCCCATATAATTGGTTTGATTTCCTCATCATTCCACTTAACCTGAATTCTCAGCTTTACTCTTTTAGAGTGAGGGGTCTTGAGCTCTTGTGGGCATCCTGTGAACACCATACCGGTAAATCAAATCATAAATCAAATACACAGCTACTCTAGTGCCTCTCATGTTTAAGGCCACTCTGTAGTCTTTACTTGTACCTTCTCGTTATCAACTATAAACTTTCTCTGTGCAAAGAGAAATGTTTTAGATATGCCTATAAGTGTGATTTTTCTCAAATGAGTCACAGAGGTTAATTTGTATAGCAATTCAATGACTTTTTTTTTTATAGCATCTCAGATGGTAGTGTTGCATAATCATATTGTAAACTCTGTTCTTGTAAAACTCTTCAGCTAAATGTTCATCATTTATCATTTAATTTTGTGGTAGTATTCTCTGTTATTGTATAACAATACTTGAAGGCATAAATTGCTATGCTGTTAAGAAAAACAATAAGCGAGATCCAAATAAACATGTTTATCAGGCTCTCTTGTATAATCTTATGAACCATCGCAAATGTCACCTAACATTCTTTATTTGGATTTTCCTCTTAATTGAAATCTCTCAACCACAAGATTCTATGTATTTAATATACAAATTAACATCACAACAGGAGAATCCACAATCTTAATGGCTTTTACTGGTGTTCTGTTTGTTTTACACACTGTTATTGTAGAATGACCTTATGTTCAATATGCTTCATCAAGAATTCCACTCGTATTGCTTAAATCTCCTTTTAAAAAGCTCAACAACACATTGTACTAGATTCTATTAAAATAGTTTTCTCTGGAGCACAATATTACTTTCATTGAAATTTAGAGCCATAGACTACTCTCAGTGGTTTATTTTTCACTAACTCTCATATATGAAAATCATTTAAGATTTTTTTTAGGATAGAAATATTGTTTTTATTAATACACATGAAAGAGGTGGATAAATCTGGAGACCATCACATTGGCGGAGACTCAGGGACATCAAAGAGCTGAGTGAGAGCAGGATCACCTCCCAACTGCCCTCCTGCTTTAGGTTGGATGGGTAACTTGGCCACCACCGCTCCATCCTGTCCCCTACCCAGGTGGCAGAATCTGAGACGGGAAGTGTGGGGAGGGGAGGAAACCTTCAAGCCACGAGCTCTTAGTGTGGTCTGTCTGGCCAGAAGGGACATGAGATCAAGATTTAACAACTCAATTTAACAGCTAAGTTGGTGCAGACTCTCTGCATGATGTATTCAGGAGCTGAAAGGGAGATTTGACACAGAAGAGTTAGGGAGGGAATTACTGGAGAAAATATGATCATTTCGTATTTACACTCCCAACTTGGAAATCAACTAATTATACAGGAAAACATTTACTTTTATTTTAGAAAATTGTTTATTCTCATATGCTGATCTGAGGGAGAATATGGTATAAAATGAATATGGCAGAGACGATATATTTTAGTGTGGTTATTCAATTATATTCACAGACCTGTTCAATGCAGTGACTCTAACACAAAGCGATAAGTGCAGCTACTGTGGATAAACAAAACTGACTCAGCTGCTTTAAAAAAAAAAAAAACAGAAATAAAACCTACTTGCTGTTACTAAAGAGAAGCATATCGCCGTACAGATTTCGATTAATGCCAGCTAACACAACACAGACCACAGTGATCGCTAAATGTTTAGACTGTTTCCATTTTTCATTAGAATGTGTAACCTAGCAATAAATTAAATTTCCCCATTGTTCCCTATGAAAAGATTTCCAGATTTTTGTATTTGCATTAAATATCACATTGAAATATAATATAGACTTCAACTTGCATATAACTTTTTTTATTGTGGAAATAATAGCATATATCAGTTCTATATTAAAAAGAGTTCTGATGATCTAAAAGTGTTAGTGTATTTAAAAGATGTTTACTTGACACTAATATTAGAATATTAAAGAGGACTTGATTCTTATAGCTCCCCCAAAATGCACAGCCTTTGTGAGATATTTAGATTTCTATTTATATAAAGATCTCTAGGTCATTTCCTTGAAATATTATTCTTGGGTATAAGTATTATTGGCCTCTAGACTTCCATAATATCATATTTCAAGATTTCTTTCGATAGTTGCCTGGAATGGAAAAAATTGCCCACAGGAAAAGATAAAAGTAAGTTTAAAACTGATTACTAGATTAAATAAATTGTTTCTATTTAAATAAAAATAAAATATATTAAGCAGAATTGCTTAAGTTTAGTCAACTGAAAATACAAACGAACCTATGAGGCATAAAAGGATTTGGAAAGTTTATTAAATACAATAGATGGATTGCAGGCACTTGGAGAAAACTGGAATTTTTGTTTCCTATGTTAAAACTCTTATTTGGTTCTCTAAAACCATGCCCAACAGTAAGAAGAACCAAATCTTAAAAGTTAAAAACAAAATGTTTTCACAGCACTGTTTAGAGAAAGAACTTAAAGTAGGTAATAAGAATGACTTGAAAAAGAATTACTTTACTGAGCTGTCTAGATCTTTAGGTGAAATATACAGGTGAAGTATTTCATGGGGAAAAAATCCTCTCATGAGCAATGCTGTCAAATTGCACACTTGAAACCTATCTAATTTTATGAACCAACGTCACCTCAATAAATTTAATTTAAAAAATAAAAATTAAATAAGCAGGAAAATAAGGTTCTATTATTGCCATATTGAAAGACTGTTTTAAGTTTCTTAAAGGATCAAAATATCTGTGGATCAGGTCATTATAGGAAAAGATCACAAACATGTGCATAACAAAAAGAGACAAGTACACACTTAAAAATCCATATTTTCTAAAATGTATCCTTTGTGGACTAAATTTGCGTGGATGGCTATGTGGTGTATCAGGCACAAATCTTCTGGTTGTTATGACCGCGAGATAAAGCCCACCTTCCACAGTTACTACATGTGTCATCTAAGGTTACTACATGTGTACCTTAGGCTGTTTGAGTTAAAGTTTCTCATAGAATAAAGAAAATACTATATGTCTCTAAGAGTAGTTGTAAGGATAGAGCATAAATGTAAAAAAATGTTTATACAGACTAGGCGATCAGTAAATGTCAGTCATTTTATTTATTGTTGTTTTAAAAGGCTTCTGGTCAAAGTTCATGATTAATATAAGATAAATCTATAGAATTTCTTTACATTGAAAAAAAAAAGTGCCAGGTAACACAACATTTAATTTTTACATGCTCTGTACATTTCTTGGAAAGAAAATGATTCCAAGTCATGTAATTTCCAAGAAAGCAGCAATAATTTAATTGTGCCCCTCTTACAATGTAGCATGAATGACAGCCTTGGAGACACCTAAAGATGCCTAAAGACTCATAGGAGGAGAAATAGGAACACTAGGAGAATCTGGCTGCAAATGTATTTATTGAAAAGCTATCTAAATGTTAAGAAAAAGGATTTACTTAATAGTATTATAGCCATAAAGTTAATATCAATTCCATAATATGTTACTCATTAAAAGCAAATCCTTAAGTCCAGGCAACATTAAAGGGAAAGTGTCAAAGACTTTGTGGACATATTTTCAAATAATTACACTATTTTTTTAAAAAAAGGAGTTAGTAAAAATATATCAGGAACCTTTAAATATACATCCTGTTTAAGTTTATAATTTCAGTTCTGTAATTTTTATAGATAAAATAAACTTAAACAGAGAAAACGTTATTTTCATCTGATACCCAAAATAGGTCACCCTGGCATTCTGACTATAGATACTTTTGGACGAATGTTCTTATTGATTGGAGGAAGAAAACTGAATATTGGGTTGTTGAAATGTTAGCAATTTATGTGGCAGCACCTGAGAAAAGGGAGGAGAGATATGGAGTAGTAGAGAGGGCAGAAGTTTCGTGGAGATTTGCTGCAGGTCAGTGGCCGAGAGTTACAACGGACATGTCAAGACGACTCACCATGAAACCTAGCAAAGAGCACCTGCTTTAGGGCTGAGACATAAAGTTCTACTAGAGGTCAAGTTGGACTGATAAATTTAGGGCTCTGAGTTAGCCAGGATTGAGGAACTTAACTGAGTATCTTGAACATTCATTTGAAAGTCTAGAAAAGTGTGTCTTACAACCTAGAGGAAGGGCCATGTCCTAGTGCTGAATCAAAGACTGGAACAGATCTGCTCTTGCCAATAATTGAACTAGGTTTTATAGAAGCAAAAAGATAAAAGAATATTGCAGACAATTACCTGCCTGCCAAAACAGAAGTCAGCACCTTGTAAAGGAAGGCAACATAACCTAAACTCTCTGCGAATGCATCGTTGAGACTGCTCTGCATACAACAAAAAGTTACGAGATTCAGGAATAAGAGAAAAAATATGATGCATATTAAGAAAAAAAATTAAATAACTCAGGATGACCCTGATGTTAAAATGAGCAGACCAGAACTTTACAATCGTATTATAAATATGAAATCATGTACATATTGGGAAATGCCAAGGGGTCAACTTACGTGGTGACACATGGGATTCTCTGAGAAAAAAAAAAAATAAACAGTGATAAAGTCCCTGTGAAGAGATGGATCACTGATGTCTAATGATCAAGCCAAGTTCTTACCCATAATGTGCTATTCTGTCATCTCTTTTTTTATCACAAGTCTTCGATAAGTGTCTTCTGTGCACAATAGTACTGTGTTTGTGGGGTCTGAGAGAAGAAAGAAAATGAGTAGAAGAGGGACAAACAACATCTCAGGAAACTGGAAGTGACAACAAGGAACTTGATCACAGCGGAAAAACAGGCTACATGTTGCCACTTCCACGAGATTCACCTTCTCTAGTCTAAATGACATGCTATCTCAAATCAGGTTCAACAGAAGCAAATAAAGCAAATTACAAGATGCATAATGGTTTGAAATAAAACATAAAATAATGTAAAAATTATTTTATCTATAAAATCTGAAATTTTATATGGCCTGCATATGATTGAAGAGTTTCACAATTATTGAAATAATAACACATTAAAGAGAAATATTAGTTCAGAGGTATTGAACTCAGTGTGGGAAAGGCACTATATGATTTACTAACACATTCACCGATGGGAGACATGGTGGCAGGTTTTAACTATACAGTGATTATAATGTAAAACAAACAAATCACCTCTGGGGGTTCAAGAGGAAATGAGTATATGTATCTTTTTTTTTTCTTTTTTGTATTTTATTTGACAGTTGTTAGTTCAATTAATATCCTTTGCATATTTAGACATATATGTGAATCTCCATTTTTCCTCTTGTTCTGGGCCCTTCAAATGTTAGGTGGGCCAAGGTATCCAAGAAATAAACTAATATACACATATAATTTTATGTAATATCTATATACTATACACGTAAGGGTCAGAGGGGCGGGTGGGGAGATTCATCTCAACTGCTTGACCGAATCAATGCCTTTTGTTACACAGTGGGTCTCAGTGGAGTCTTAGTAAGATAGATTCTATAAGAATCTGTCAGTCAAGGCACATTATGCTGTATACAAGAGAATATTTAAATCACTTAAAGAAAATTCAACACAAGCAGCTCTTTTATTTGGAGGGCAATCAAATACTGCTCCTGCAGGAATCATGGACATCCGGTGCTCTGCTGTCACTCGTGTTAGACAGACTGACCAAAGAACTGAATAAGCGTATGTCCGAGCACCTCTCTGCTCTCTGAGCAGGAATCAGAAATCTGAATCACCGTGATAAAATATTCCATTGTTTGTAAATAAATGTTCCACTTAGACATGCACAGATGCCATCCTTTGTAATATATATACTTTCCAGAATTTATTCAAACTGTGATACCAATATAATATGCATATCTTTGCATTAATATTCTTAGTCAATCCTTTTTCCTGCTTTAATAACAAGAATGTTTAAAACCATATTTCACGAACCCATTTGGAGCTGTGGTCATGCTGATATCATGCATTTAAAAATGTCCATGAAGATACATTGGAAGCCAAGCTAAAGTTTTGCATGAAAAACTGTAAGGTTTGTATTCAAATTTTATTATACTTACCTACATTATTTATTATTTTAAAAAGCATTTTCTTTATACTATTATCTTGATTGTTACATTAATAATAATGTGTCATAATAATTTGTTAAGTGTACTTTCTTCATACCAATAGTATGATAAAAAGCGTGACAGACATATTACATTCTTCCAGATCAAAATACATAATAAAAATATTCTGGGTGATTGAAAGGGCAATTCACATTGTACAAAAGACAAAAAGAAAATAAGAGAGAGAAGAAAATTGTGGAGATGAAAGGCATATATATGAAACAGGTCAATAATAAAAATGTCAATAAGTTTAAATCTTCTAGGAAAAAACAGGAATGTTCAGAAAAATGTGCTCTTTATAAGGTCCACTATTATCTTTCAAACCCCAAATACCAATCATTTCTACCACTTTTAGCACCTGCCAGTAAAATTAGATTTATTTTAAAAGTGCTTTTAACTTTATCTTGAATGCTGACTTGATTGCTATTTTCTGAGTATTCTCATTTTGCAACACATAATATTATGCAAAATTTCTGCGACTCCACCCATAATATCAAAATAAGTTATGCTAATAAACTATCAGGATTAGAGATAGTAAATGACAGTATTTTCAGAGTCCTGACAGAAAGCTATTTCTAAAAGCAGATATTTGGACGTAAGTAAATAAAGTGTATTTCTTGGTCCATTTTATAAAACTAGAATATATGCTCCTCTGTGGATCATATAATAAAAAATATTAAGTAAAATGACCATGAGACTATAATAAATGGAATTAGGATGAATAAATTAACCGATTTCCATAATACAAGCCTTCCAAGCAAATCCAGCAACCTGCAAATCTGTCAACATCACAGATTAAGTGGTTCTTACTAATGACTCAGTATTAGAAAATACCTTAATTGCTGGAGAGTATTGGTTATCTTTAACTGGTTAGCCCTACACAGAGAACTTAGAGCTTACCAGTCTCTTTTCGATTCAGATAAAGAAACTATGCCCCAGAAAATTTAATTATAGAGCAGCTTGGATGACTGAGGACGATAATGTCCTTGGAAAAAGTCACCACATTAAATATAATAGTTTTCCCACTCATTTTAATTTATCAGAAAAGTTTATGAACTTTTGCTTTCCTTAATTTATATTGTAGGCACACTAGTTATAGTAATGTTTTTTTTTAGTTATGATAATAAATGAATTGCGATATAAAATTATAAAGAATAAATTTGTTTTATTATATTTATTTCTTTAAGTGATTTTATACTCTATTCATTTTTAGAATTATGTATTGTGGGTAGGGACTATTAAACTTATGGTCATTATTAGAAGTCTTCTCATAGGTTCATCATGGTCACAAAATTTAATTTACATTCCCTGAGCTTTTTGCATTTATGATATTTTTTTAAAGTGTAGTTCCCAAATTTGTTAAGTTTGATGTCAGATCACTGATTTTGGCTTTGAAGTGGAGGTTTTCCTGGCACAATTTATTTTTAAAGGACCGTAAAACTATAAAAATGACCTAGGCTCCTGACTAGGAGCAGATTTGGAGAAGATGGATAATATCAACGGAAAGTTAAAAATAGGCTGAGGAGGCTTCCAGGTGCAGCTTCCACATGTACAGCAAGAAAAATTGGATGAACCGAAAATTAAAACTTTTATTGGACTCATCAGAAAAGTGAGGCTTCAGGGCACACTGTCACTCCAGAAGCTGGAGGGACAGGCACATGGAGAGCCAAGATCCATGTGTCTGAAGCACAGGCTGCTGGCACCATAAACTGGGAGAAACACTTAAAGGGCGATTTTGATGACTTGTGAGAGGCTGAGTATGGACCAGCATGACAGTGAGAAACTCCGCAGGTCTACAGTTCTAGGGGGCTCTCATACTTCCACAGACTTTTCCTCTAGGAAACCAACGAGGTTCTTACTTGAAGACCTGAACATGGGCCCTTAGGGTTTGTTGGAGGTTGGGGAGTGGGCAGGAGGATCCACCGTGAAACTGCCCAGAGCCTTCTCCATAACAAAGCCTGCTCTGGAAGTAAGGACTTTGCCAGAGCCTTATCCCAGCTTGGGGAAGAAGATTCCTCCCCACTCTACCACCTCCTCAATAAAATCTGAAAGCTGGTTTATTGGAAAGATCAATACAATTGATCAAGCTCTTGTCAGGCTTACAAAGAAAAAGGAGGGAGGGCACAAATTTATCTGTGGTTACCTCTCCTCTCTGTGAGGCTTTCAAAACCCAGCTCAGCTGTCATTATTACCTTCTCTAGGAAAGCTCTGGACTCAACCTCTCCTCCCTAATT